>LNAC01000380.1:2002439-2046527 GCA_002007465.1 Ailurus styani
GGCGGTTCGCCCGCGGAGGTGGCGGAGCGCAGTGACCGGCCCGTAGCCAGACAGACGGCGCGGGCGTGCGTCCCCGGCTCGCTCGTCCCTCGGAGCCCCGGGCGGGCCGCGGACTCTGCAGCCGCGGGGCAGGGAGCCCACCTCCAGGTCTCCGGGAGCCTGGTGCTGACGGCCATCCCCAGGCTGAGGCGGCCTGTGCGCCCCGCTGGGTCACCCGCTGCGGGTCACCGAGCAGTGTCCCGTGTAAAGCCTCCCACCAGTATCTTCGTAGGGGGTAGGTTTTGCAAACGAGGACTTTGTGTGTCTAGAGAGGCTGTTTTACTTTAAGAACTCAGTGTGTATCTTTATATTCTTTCTTTAAAAAAGATGTATTTATCTATCTTGGGGGGAGTGCCCACGGGCAGGGGAGGAGGGGCAGAGGGAGAGGGACCGAGCAGTCTCCCTGCGGAGCGTGGAGCCTGACGCAGGGCTCCATCCGATGACCCGGAGATCATGACCTGAAGCGAAACCGAGAGTCAGGCTCTTAACTGACTGAGTCACCCAGCGCCCCTCTTCGTGCCTTTTTTTAAATAAGGGAAATGGAAACCCATTTCGGTAAGCTGTTAAACCCAAACTGCCCAGCTTGTGGGCCACGTGTCACACAGCTGGGGACACGGGTGTGGGGTCCTGGGGCACAGGTGTAGTGGATGGACCGCAGGTTTCAGTAAGTGGCCAGCTCCAGATGCCCTGGCCTGGAAGGCGGAGTGCAAGTGACCCTGGGAGGCGGAGTGCAAGTGACGGGCCGGCTCTCTGGCCGTCCAGAAGCAAACACTGTCCTGGGCTCCCAGGACGGTGACCGAGCTGATGGCAAAGCAGACACTGTCGAACCCCTGGCTCGGGTACGCCTGCCCACGAGGGTCTTTAGGTGCTGCTTTTTATCGGACCTGACGTTCTGGTGGTGGTCAGCTGGGCTCCTCCAGCTGTTGTTATCAGAACCGGGCTTTGAAAGCCGGGTGTTGGGTGAGCCCGGTACCCCGTGCTTATGTGCCCACACAGCCCGGGGTTGGGCAGGCGAGAGAGTGGGCTGGTTTGGGCGAGGTGGTGGCTGTCCCGGGCGGGGACAGGGACGGTGCGTGTGGGTGTAGCCCCAGCAGGCGGAGCCCCAGGCCCGGCCTGGAGGACGTGGCTCAGTGGCCCACCGGGCAATTTGCAAAATGTTCCCAGACCCAGCGCCTCCCTGCACTGCCTCCTGCCTGGACTCGTGTTTTGGAGTGGCTGTGAGCTGCGATTCCTGAGCAGCTTGCCGGGTCTGAGAACGCGGAGAAGGCTCTTGAGAAGCAGTGGTCTTCCTGGTTCACCCCTAGCCCACAAAACCCAGGGGCAGAGGATGGCACTGCAGGCCCTGGAGGGAAGTTTGATGGCAGAGGTCGTCAGGGTGCCCCCCTTTCCTCTTCTGGACGTGGCTTGTCCGGGGAACGCTGGCATTTCTGCCCGGTGTAAAAAAAGACTCGTGATGACAGAGCCGTCAGAGAGAAAAAAATTCCAGTTTTGAGTTTTTTAAGCAGTTCAATTAAGGCTTGGCAGACCGCCTCGTTTTCCAGAGTAGGTGTGGGTGCAGTGGGGTCCAGGCCGCGGCGTGTCTGGAACGCTTGGAGCACGTTCTTCCGCACGATTACTCAGGAGAGGGTCTGTGGGCCAGGACGCATCCGTCAGGTCCTCGCAGTCACGGGGGAGACCAGGGAGACACAGGTCACTGAAAACAAAGGCACGACCCTTGGGGGGATGCTCGGGACGCCAGGGCACGGACACCCCTGGGCGGGTGGTGCGTAGCAAGTGCTCACAGTGACAAAGCTGACCCACTGGCTTGGGGCTCTCCCTAGAAAAGTGTCAGCTTGTAGTGATTCTTGGGACTTTTTCTTTTCTTTTTTTTTTCGATATATGGTGTCTTTTATTTAAAAAAAAATATTTTTAAAAGATTTTATTTGTTTAATAGATAGAGAGGGAACAGAAGCAGGGGGAGTAAGAGAGGGAGAAGCAGGCTTCCCGCCGAGCAGGGAGCCCGATGCGGAACTCGATCCCAGGACCCTTGGATCATGACCTGAGCAGAAGGCAGAGGCTCAACAGTCTGAGCCACTCAGGCGCCCCTAAAAAAATATTTTTAAGTAAACTGTACACCTGACCTGGGGCTTGAACTCATGACCCCTGAGATCCATCGTCACGTGCTCTACCGACTGAGCCCGCCGGGCGCCCCACGTGGGAAGTGTTTGAGCGAGAGACTGAGCCACGGGGGTGACGGGCCGTAGGCGTGGCGTGTTCTTTGGGGACACGGTGCTGTGGGATGAGCCCACCGTTCTTCTCAAAGCCTCAGCGTTATCAGGTCACTCAGAGGTCGGTTTTATTCTGCGATGTGACGGATGGTTACATAGTGGATTCGACACACAGGTTGTGAGACCCTGTCCCCTTAGAGCTGCTCGCTGCTCTGGTCACGGGTTCTGTGGGCTCTCTGATCCTGCGAGCCACGGAGGCCGTTGGAGAGACAGACCCCCACAGGCCACTTGACGTGGCCGGGGAAGCCCGAAGTGGAGTGTGTCCCGTGTGTGTGCAGAGATCCTGGCTTGTTGGCATCGTACCAGCTCCGAGCCCCCGTGGGCTGCTGTGTCCGAGTCAGACACCGGGAGAGGCTCTTGGGCGGGGCCTCCTCACCTGCAGCCGCATGGACTGTCCACACCCGGGGCTCCGACTGTCCACACCCGGGGCTCCGATACACAACAAGGCAGGCCCGTCCCCAGGCAAGCTGCTGCAGGAACTCGGCATGTGGGACCGGCCTGCCGAGCCCAAGTTCTCTTGCTAGGGGGAGGTCCGGAGGGTCCCAGAGGGTGCCCCCCCCATCCGAGGGACACCACCTGGAAGCTGCAGCCAAGACGACCTGGTCCACACCGTAGACTCTTCTGGCAGCCTTGGAGAGAGCACGCAGCGGCCCCAGGGACTTCGGAGCATGCTGACCAGCCCTACAAAGTCTGAGAGGGCAGCTGACGGCCACCAGAAGGGGCACAGCGCCCGGAGCAGGGGGGCAGAGGCGGTGCCGTGGCCCACGCTGTCTGCAGTGATGCTCCAGGGACGGGCCTTTCTGCTGTGGCCGGGGAACCCGGCCACTGAGCCCGATGGCTCTAGACGGGCGGAGGAGAGGGCACGTCTTGGAGGGTCTCCGAGGGCAGGGAGATGCTATCTGGGCAGAGCACCTGCGAGGCCACGTGCAGAGGTGTCTCCAGAGGGTCCAGCGGGACGCAAGGCAACGTAGGGGTGTCTGCTCTGCCGGCTGCTAACAGAGACCCGGGGTGCCCCCCGGGAAAAGCCGCGGGGACAAGACCGGTGGCCACTCTGTCAGGGGCAGGTGGGGCCCTGGCCACCGTGACACGTGCCCGGTCTGGGGCAGGGGCTGTGGGGACGTTTACGTGCTAACATGAAGGGGGTCATCGCCCACGCTGCCAAGCCCAGACGGGAGGGGCTGCGGGAGGGGTTCTGGACTGGCCTTGGCCGACAGCGGGAGGCCGAGGGGCTGAGGGCAGGCCAGCTGCCGGGTGGACACAAGGAGCGATGCTGCTCGCTGCCAGTGGGCACGGGTGCTCTGGGGGTGTGCCGCCCAGCAGTCCTGCTGAGCACCCCAGCTCTGCCACTGGCTGGGGCCCAGCCAGAAGCTGCCTGTCCCCAGCTGTCAGGCCACTGGAGACGATCCCGCCTGGCCCGTCCTCCTTGGTGGGGCCAGACGAGACAGGGGTTGCAAAGTGCTCTGTGCCAGGAATCCAGACCCCGCCCCACACCCTGCTGGACACCGGGGGGCCAGGCCGCAGGGTCTCAGAAGGCCCTCCCTGAGGGGGCTCGGGCCCTCCACGTCCAGGAAGCACAATCTCGGTGCTGGGCCGCACGCCCCCCCCGCAGCCACTTCGTCTCCCTGCCTCTCGGACGGACAGTGATTGTGCTCCTGGGGCTCCAGCCTTCGTGCTTTTCCTTTCTGGGGAGCCAAGCAGGGCGGTTTTTATAGGCAAGCCCCTCTCGGCCCCAGCCGTGGGCAGGCCGGGTGCGAGGAAAGGCCACCCCTGACCTGGAGGCCGGACGGGAGCCGTGAGGTTCTCAAGCCGAGCGGGCTCCAGAAGCCCCTGGGAGGCCCATTCGGACACAGGGCGCCCCCAGCCTCAGACGCGGGCACCTGGGTGAGCCTCGAGGGCGCGTGTCCGACCGGCCCCCGGGTGCCGCGTGTGCAGGTGCGCCGAGCGCCTGGCCAGAGAACCGGCCCGGCGGGCGGCACGTGGGAACCCCCGGTCCGGGTCCGCGCGGCCGCTCCCGGGCCTTCCCCTCCCGAGCGGCCGTGGGCACTGTCGCGCAGCTCTCTCTGGCTGGCCTTGGTGTGCTGGTCACGCCAGGGAGGGCACGAAAGTGCGTGGCGGGGGGGGGGGGGNGGGCCCTGGCAAGGTGGCGTGTGGTCAGCGCTTCCCTGCGTGGCGTGACCGTCCCCTCCCTCTCGCAGCCTGGCCCCCCTGGACGTGGATCGCCACCTTGCTCAGTGCCTGGCGGAAAGCGTGGAGGACGTGGTGTGGTGACCGACGTTCCTGCGAGCCCAGCCGGTGCAGAGGCCCAGGCCCCCTGCCAGAACTGTGTGCGCTCCGCCTCGAAAGCTGCGTATTAAAACGTCAGTGTGGATTCCTGGTGTGTGTGTGTGTGTGTGTGTGTTGGGACCGAAACACGGGCTCCTTGTTCTACTTGGCCCACACCAAGCAGCAGGCTCTCCTGGTGTCGGAAACGGACAGAGGCGCCGGCGGAGGGACCCAGACCCGGGTGCATGAGCTGAGACTCGCTGAGCAGAACGGGCGGCGGCTACAGAAACGTGGACAGGCAGGGGTCGCGGGTCCTCCTGCCTCCAGACCCCACTTGCCCATGTTTAACTCCCCAGGTGAACTGCTCGTTACACGGTGCTGGCCACCCCAGACTGAAGACCCCCCACCCCCGGGCAGCCGGGGACTTAGGGGAGGGCCCAGGCCAGTGTGCCGGAACATTCTGTGCCAGCCAGGTGGTGTTTGGGCTTCCAGGGCAAGTGGGAAATGGGGCACAAAAGCGTCTAGAGGTGATTTTCCCTCCCATGCCGACGGCCACAAATTCGGAGAGCTGGGCTTGCGTGGCCTCTGCTGTGGCCACGGAGCAGTGGTGGCAGGGAGTGGGTCACGGGCTGTGAAGAGACTGTGGAGGAAACTAATTGCACGTGACCAAGGGCAAGGTGCCAGTCTGCAGACCGCACGCTGCATGACCCCTGCTGTAAGGGCTTCTGGAAAAGGCAAAACTGGGGAGATAGGAAACCAGTGGTTGCCAGAGGGCGGGCGGGTAGGACATCGGGGGGCGAGGCCACACCGCATGCTCTGCACTGCGGATACGTGTCCTCTCCAAACCCACGCTGTGCCCCCAAGATGTGAACCCGGCACCCTGGGGGCGACGATATGTGTGCACAGTTTGTCCGTGGTCACACGTGGCCCCTGGGAGGGGAGGGGAGGGTGGTGGTGGGGGCAGGGGAACTTAAGAAATCCCTGCAGACGCCCTGCAATTTTGACATGAACCTAAAACTGCTCTAAATAAAGTCTTTTTTTTTTTAAAGATTTTATTTAATTGACACAGAGATCACAAGTAGGCAGAGAGGCAGGCAGAGAGAGGAGGAAGCAGGCTCCCTGCTGAGCAGAGAGAGCCCAATGTGGGGCTCGATCCCAGGACCCTGAGATCATGACCTGAGCCGAAGGCAGAGGCTTAACCCATTGAGGCACCCTAAATAAAGTCTTTTTAAAAAATAACCTTCCCAGGGGCACCTGGGTGGCTTAGTCGTTAGGTGTCTGCCTTTGGCTCAGGTCATGGTCCTAGGGTCCTGGGATCGAGTCCTACATCAGGCTCCCTGCTCTGCGGAGGATCTGCTTCTCCCTCTCCCACTCCCCCTGCTTCTGCTCCCTCTCTCGCTATGTCTCTGTCAAGTAAATAAATAAAATCTTTAAAAAAAATAAAAAACCTTCCCCAACTACTGCTTCCTGGAAACACCTACTTTTATCCGAAGTAATAGCATGCATGTTCCTGGATGTCTTTAGTAGATGTGTGAAGACTGTGGGCCTTGGACCGAGGGCGCGAACCCCGTTGCAGGAAGAAGACCGCCGGCGACGGTCACTGTCCACTCACCGCGCCCACCGCAGACCACCACGGCCACGGCGTCTCCATCCGTGGACCATCCAGACGACCTGGGCGGCTTGTGAATGTTAGGGCTGCTGCTTCCAACGCCCACCTTGAATTTATACAGCAGACGGCTGCACGTGTCCCCTTGGACACCCCGACCCCACACACGTGTCCGCACGGGAGCCACCTGGCGGGAACCCGAGCCACTGTTGAGCAGCAATAAACGCTTTCCATCTTCATGGATCAGGGCCCCGTCCCGCCGGAACAGACACTGTCATTGTGCCCAGTGTAGCCAAATGACCCCCATCGGGGGCAGGGGTCTCTCAGTGATCATTCTCCCCTCCTGCACACACACGGGTCTGTCCCTCCGTGTGACGTCCACGCATCCCAGGGATCTGCTCACTATTCCCGATTGCCCGCCTGGCCCCCAGGAGGGAGCTGCGCCGGACATCACCCGGCTGTGACCCCTGTGAGACCCAGAAGGTGGCTCTCGGCATCTGCTCTGGGGCCCCTAATTTTGATTTTTGGAGGCAAGTCTTAGTTGCCGTCGAGGTGCCGGGTGATAAGTCTCCATGTTGTAGAAACGCTACTCTGCAATGGGGTAGGAGCGTCCAGAGACCTTGGGCGGCCTGGGGCTGGGGGTCCTGCAGGCGCCCACACGTGTCCACCCCGAGTGTGAGAGTCGGCTCCTTGCTGGACTCGGGGCGGGACGGGGGTGGAGCCACACACGCCCCACTTCGTGTCCACTTTTCGTACCACGGCCTCCTGCCCCCAACCGCCAGCCCCATGGTGGAGACGGCCGGGAGGGCGGGCGGGGACACACGGGCGGAGGGGTGCGTGGGGACGCGGTGACCCGCAGGGGACGAGAGGCCCTCCCACGCCGCCTGCGGCTCCAGCCACACTCGCTGGGGTAGAGACTTTGAAAGCCCCTGGGCTTTACCTCCTTTTAGAAAACCTTCGGTTTGGCGTTCACCCGAGCAGGGGGTGCCAGAGGGACACGTGGGGCGTGTGCAGACGGGCAGCGGGAAGCGGACGTCAGGAACGTGCTCTGTTTGTGGGTCTTCAAGGCGAGGGGCACTCACCCACAGACCTTTTTAAATTTCCTAATTCTGAGCATCAGTATTACCAACAAAAACATTTTTTCCAAGGTTTAATATAGGATGTCACGGAGGCACTGCGTAGGGTTCGCAGAAATATTCTGTGCAGATTTCGTTTTCTGCCTCCTTCCTTGCTTTGGCCTCGGGGTGCTCCAGTGGCCAGCGCTAGAATCCGGATCCGGTCTCGCCGCCCACCTGGAGCCCCGTGGCCTCGGCGCTGGACGACAGAGCCGCGCGGGTGTGACACACGTTAAGTGTTAACGACAGAAACTTACCGGCACGTAGCGGACGTTGCAGATTTGTAAATTCTTCATCGTGGTGCCTCCCGCAGGCGCGCGGCTCCCGTCCCCGGTCCCCGCCCGCTCCACGCCTCCCGCGTGGGTGCCCACGCGGAAAAAAGGCACCAGGGAGGCTGCGACATCATGGGCACATTTTATTCCTCAGGACATTACAGGCTAAGTCTCCCGGCGGAGCAGGTCAGTTCTGTTTCCGTGGAAAGTGTGCACCTTCAGAATCGTGGGGCAGTTTCTCCCTCGGACGCGGTCACCGCGGCTCCTCCGCGGCCCAGGCACAAGAAGCAAATTCTTCCAGCTCGAAGCCGGCTGCGTGGGCCCGGATGCAAGACTGTTCCGCTCCGAGGAGGGCCGGCTGGACGCCCCGTCCGTGGTCTCCGCGGCAAGTGTCCCTCCCCGGCCGCGCTCGGAGCCTCGCGCCCAGCCTGGCATGCATGCGCTGTGGTTAAGGATAGAGTGAAGGGGTCATTCACAGACGTGTCCGTGCCAGAGAAGACGGCCTCACACGGACTCCTCGGTGGACAGCAGTAACGGGTTGATGTACTCAAAACCTTCAAACTCGGACTGGTCGATCCTCTTTATGACGTCCCTGTGTGCACAGGCAGGGCGCGGGGACTGGTGTCAGTCCCTGCCCCCCAGGCCCGCCGGCGACCCAGACAGGGCCAACGGCAGGTTGGGTGCCCCGACCCCCGTGGCCGCCCCCCCACGGGCCTTACTCATCGTCCGGGGTCAGCTGCACGGGCTCGCTGGTGAACTGGGTGTCGAAGTTGTCCAGACCGTACTCGTCGGTTATCTGGGGCTGGAACGGCGGGAGGGCCTGCTTCTTCTCCAGCTGGGAAGAGCAAGGCAAGAAGTCACATCGACACTCATCTCTGTGGGATTCGGGTCTTTGCACGGACCTCAATCACAGAACAGAGTAGGAAGACACGGTGTTTCAACATGTCCTGTGTTTGAAGGCCAGGTTTCCTTTCCCTTAAACACAAACTAGGAAAAAGTATCTGAAACCAGAAAAACCCTAACCTGAGTTTAGAAATGCTGGTAGGACAGGCCCCGTGGGCCTGCACCTGGGATGGAGCCACGCTGGGGGTCGGCACCCCCGCAGCCCGGCCCCTGAAACTGGACGAGGCTGGTCTCGGGAGTGTTTTCTTTCTCACATCTTGGAACCCTGCTCATAAAGGAGCTTGGACTTAGCAGGGCCGCCGCTGCCCACGCCACTGCTCGGTGAGGCCCTGTCCCACCGCGACCTTCTTGCCTGAAAAGCCGTAACTGACTCTGTTTCTAATCCCAAGGGGATGCTTGTCAGGGAGGAAATGGTGCTTCTCAGGATGCAGACTCTGACTTCCAGCTCAACCCTTCTGGGGCCGAGACACACTCGTGCCAGAAGGCGGAGACGCAGTGCCCGGAGCAGCGACCCCTCAGCAGCGCGTCGCACGGGCACGGACGGCGAGGACCTGCTCGCTCAGTCCCTCCGGACACACATGTTCCCCCCGCCGGCCGGGTGTGGCTGTGCACCTGGGCTGGGCCGGGCACGTCCCCGAGGACTGCCACCGAGCCCCGAACGAGAGACCCGGGTCCCCTCCCTGCCGCACGGCTGCACGCGAGGCCGGGGGCGGGAGGAAGCACGGGCCAGGCTGCCCAGGCCCGTCGGGCCCAGGGGAGGGCTGAGCCCGCAAACCCCCGCCCGCACCCCTGCAGGCCGGGGAACCGTCCGAGGCCGCCGGGACAGCTGTTCCAGTCGCAACCGGACCGGACCAGAGCGGGCGCGCAAGGTGGGCGGCACCGGCCCACTTCAGTGACTGCAGGATGCGGGGTGTCCCACACACGACGAGTCCTCTCGCCGCTGCCGGACGTGCACAGGGACGTGGCCAGCGGGGCAGCCGGTCCCTGGCGGGACGGGGCGCGTGGCCAGGAGCACGGCCTATCCCCGCGGGCTGAGTGGTGGCCTGTGTGCGTGGGGACCGGGCCCCGTCCTTGTCGCTTCTCACCTGTGATACATGACTACCCCGTTCTTCTGTATGAAGTCTCTTCTGATAAGGAGGGGGGGGTGGGGGGGCACATTTCGTGGGCCACTCCTCGGCCTTCGGGCTCGGCTGCTCTGCGGGCTCAGCAGCAGGTCATGGCAGACCCAGGGGCTGAGCCGGATCTGAGGCGAGCAGCTCGCCCGGGGCCCCCGGGGGAGCGGTGAGAACGCCGGCAGGGGTGCGTCGTGGGGGCCCAGACCCCCTGCAGAGGGCGTCGGGAGGGGGGCGTGAAGCCTGAGAGGGGGCAGGAGACCTCTGGAGGGGGTAGGCCGCCACTGGCTGGGCTGGGAGCCGTCCCGTTCTCGGGGCGGGGAGAGGCCCAGACCCTGGAGGCTGAGTCCCTGAGGACGGGGTGCAAGAGGCCGAGTGGGGGTCCGGGGTGACCGCACCTCCCAGCGGGGCTTCTCCGGTCCGCCCATCCCCCTTTCCCCAGCCCCGGGTAACGAGCCCCCCACAGGCTGTGTGCGAAGCAGAGCCCGTCCTGGACCCTGGACCCTGGACCCTGGCTCCTGGCTGTGGGGGCGGCGGGGCAGTTCCAGGGACGGGGACCCCAGCCCCCGCTTTACCAAACGCTACTCCCCCGCCACTGCCTGCACATCCCTCCGCCCGGAAACAGCAGCCCCTCGAGCACCACAGCACCAGGCTCGGGCCCCGCGCCTCGGGTTGGACGGGTCCTTCCGCTCGGGCATGTCGGCGGCGGGCAGGCGGTCACTCACTCCCCAGGGCCGCAGGGGGAGGGCTGCACGCCCCCATGTCCCCGAGGGGGCCACCTGCGCCTTCCTCGGCCCATTGGGGTCTGGACGTGCCTTATAAACGTGGACATGGCTCATAAAAGAGCAGCCTCATCATTTCACGTCCACGCCATCAACCCTTAGCCTTCTGACCACAGCAGACACAGGCCGCACTTGAGGACCGGGTTTTAGGCAAGGAGGCGCTGACCAGAAATGACCAGATGCCACCCCTAGGGGATGCAGTGTCACAGGCCACCAAGGACTCTGAGGCCTGACAGCTGGCCACAGCGGGCGATGTGTCCATGAAGGCCTTCTCCAGCCCAGCGGGATGGCGCCTGCCTCGCTGGTGCGAGGGGCTGCGCTTTGCCGAACCTTGAGACCCTGCCACGGGCTCAGCCCGTCAATATGTGGACCGCGGAGGCTCAGTGTGGCCTCCAGGGTTGTGGACGCCTGGCAGTGGCACTTTCCTCCAGGCCAGGTGTCCTGAGCTATAGCAATAACGGTCAGAAACCAGCCCAAATCTAGATTTCCTCTCCCTTGTGCTAGTAGGCCAAAGTCAGTTTCTCTCTCTCTCTCTCTCTCTTTTTTTTTAAGTAATCTCTACATCCAATATGGGGCTTGATCACATGACCCTGAGATCGAGGGTCTCACGCTCCACCGGCTGGGCCAGCCAGGCGCCCCTCCAAGTCTGTTTTGTAATTAAAAAGCACCTGTGCTCTGAATATCGTTGAGTGTTTGTGTCTAATAACACAAGGGAGAGGGCGTTGGCTTCTGTTTTGAAATCACCCAGCCGTGGCCTGGACAGGGCCGAGTGTGGGTGGGTGGGTGCGTGGTCTGAGCGTGTGGAAGTGACAGTGACCAGAGGGAATGGACGCGAGCTGCTCTGCCTCCAGGGCCGGGCGCAGACCTCAGCGGTGGCCGCGGGACTGCCGGCTGCCGCCCCACAGGGGGCTTTCTTCCAAACTAGTTTGAGCTGAAGTTCCACATTTACTTACTAAGCTAGCTAATCTCCACAGTTCAGTCACTCTGCAACCATTTATATATTTTGAAACAAATTCAGCTCAATCTTGAGTACCAGAAACCATGGTGCTAAAGTGGAAAGGGTTTGTAGCCTTCACTGTTCGCCGCGTCCCAGGATGGGACCAAGGACGGGTTTTGGAAAAGCAACCATGAAACTGGTTCCCACCTGTGGCTTTTACACAGAATCCGCCAGGCGCTGTGGTCACAGATCAAGGACGTCCCCAACTGGACCCCTGGGCAGCAGAGCACGCGGTGGGGACACCCAGGCAGGACCCCTCCCAGGGCTGCAGAGGGGGCTGCGCCACACCCTTCATGCCCAGCCCTCCCTCGGGTGGGGGCGCAGCAAACGGGTCCCCGTGCTTTACCAGGTCCCAGTCTATGCTGCGGAAGAACGCGTGAGACTTGATGTCGGAAAACCCCGTCTGTGGCCGGCAGCCGAGCCTCTCTTTGGGGTCCTAGGAGTCAGAGTTCAAATAAGGACCGGTCAGTACAGCGCGCAGAAGCCCGGATGCACCGCCGAGGACACCGGCCGTCTCGGCCCCCAGCCGAAGAGCAGATGTTACCTTCACCGACTTTCTCTTGGGCATAACCTCTCACTACGTTCTGGCAAGTGTGACTGAAGGCCGACGACGCACGGGGCAGAGGTCAAACAAGGAAGCAGACCCCCCCTCCCCCCGGGGGTCCTGCGGCGGACACGCCGTGGTCAGCCCTCCCGGTGGCCACAGCTGTACCTTGTTTAAAAATCCTTTCAGGACGTGGGAGGCCTTCACCGAGAGGAATCGGGGGATCCGGATGGGCTTCTCCAGGATCACTGCAACGAGGGGGCCCTGGTGAGAAGGCTCGTCCCCACCCCACCCCCGCCGCTCCCTGCGCTGTCTGCCCTGCCCAGCCATGGAAGGAGCTGGGCCGTCTGCAGGGCTCACGAAGCCCTTTCTGAGCAGGAGTGTCCAGGGCGCTCTCAGTGCCCTGGCCTCTCCCCCCCGACCTCCAGCAGGGTCTCTGCCCCACAGAGGGTCCCCCGCCCCCACGTGCAGGAGCCAGCAGCCCCCTCATGGACGAGGGCGCCTCCACACGTGACCACCAGAGGGCGCTGCGGGGACAACCGTGTTCCCGGGCACCTGCCCCCAGGGACGTGAATTCTGGCCCAGGGGCAGGGGTTCGGCACTTGCAGGTGGCAAGGAGCCCTACCTGGGGCCTCGCCCGCCCACGCTTCCAGGGCACACTCCCAGCGAGGGGGAGGGTGTGCAGGAAGGAGTCTGGGCCAAATCCGGACAGGCTGTCTTTCCCAGGAACTGGCTCTCCACGTCGCGGCTGCTCCCACTTCCCCAACCCAGCTGCCTCCCCGAGAGCGGGGTCCATGAGAAGGGGCTGACCTTGTTTGTGGGGGGACAGGTGGGAGGGGGAGACCCGAACGCACAGCCCGGGGCGGCACCTGAACCCTTGAGAGACGTCTCGCGGCCCACACACCTTGGAAAAGGTAGTCCTCCGTGTTCATGTCGGGGTTGTCGGTGATGATGTCAAAAGGGGAGCGTCCGGCCATCATCTCAAACATCAGAACGCCCAGCGCCCACCAGTCCACGCTGAACCCTGGAGGGACGGCACAGGCGCGGCCCGCGGGGGGTTGGCCGGGGTGCGGGCACGGCTCTGGCCAGCACTGGGCCGGGTGCCCCGACGTGCCCTGGATAGCCTGGCCTCCCCTCTCCCACTGTCGTTGTGGGGCCCTTGTCTTTTTTTTTCTTAACTAGTTGCACAGCTGTTTTTACATCAGGCTCATTAGCCTCTCGCTGGCACCCTGCTGGTTTTCCAGACTCTCATCTGGCCCTTCAGTCCAGTCCACGGCGCCCCTGACCGCTGGACTTGTGTGAGTGAGCCTGTGGGGCAACCGTCTTTCTCGCTCTCGTCTGGCTTACTACCTAAACTCGAAAATCCCTTTCCTGAAGGCCGCAAGCTCTCCTTCCCCCATTTTCCTGCATCGCCGTTTCAGGGTGTATTTCACAGCGGCAGCGGCGGGAGCGGGAGGCGGGGGGCTGGCTTCCGTTGTGCCTGCGGCCCCTCGGACTCTCTACACCAGCCGCCCCACCCTGTCCGGGACCCCCCGTCCCAGGCCGGCTTCGGACACTTGATCCTGGTCTGCCCATCTGCCGTCTGTCCTCGGTTACCCCGCGGAGAGCGGCCTCGCAGGGGCCTCTGACCTGAGCAGGCAAGGACTGCTCACCCAGCCGGCCCCCACGTCAGTGCCAAAGGAGACGTTTACAAATGTTTGATGGCGTCTTTGTGACATGCTTCACCGAAGACACTGGGACACACAAGTATGTGGGGTGTGCACACGCGCACAAGCACGTACCACACACGTGCAAACACAACATGCACACGAACACACCATACACACATGCACATGTATAAACATGCATCGTGCACACACATACACATTGTGCACACGTACACACACATGCACACACAAACGTATCACACACCACGCACAAGTGCACACACGACACATGTACAAACACGCATCCCACTGGCACAAGCATGCATCACACGTGCACTTCACACTCGTGCACACGCACCACACACACATGCACGCTCACGCACACGTGCCCACATGATCTCATTTTCGTCTCCAGCCCAGAGAGCGTGGAGGGGCAGAAACCCTGTCCGCGGGGGCTGCAGGGGGGTCAGCTGTCCCGCCCGGTCACTCTCCCGCAGTGGGGGCAGTGCGCCAGCTGGGGGCTCTTGTGGACATGCGTGTGGCTTGTCCTACCCCCCTCCCCCCGTTAGGGCTCCTCTGGTCCCTCCAGCAGGGGCTGCGTGAGTGGACACCTGGGACGACAGATGGGGGCCACGCGGGTTCAAGGAACGGCTGAGGCCACATGGCGCCGGGGCCCGGGAGCCAGGTGAGGGCTGTGGGTTTCAGGTGTCATCTCGCCATAAAGCTGCTCTCCCAGGCCACTGGGCTGGGGCCCCAGAGTCGGGTCAGGAGCCCTGGCAGGCTCGGCCCTGGGCAGGTCCACCTGGCCCCCTCCGCTCCGGGACCGCATCCCTGAGAAGACAGCCTCCAGGCGCCAGGGGCAGGCCCCGTCTACACCTGCCGGCCGTGCGCCAGCGAGCCGCACCCCCGCGGCCCAGCAGCCCTGCTCACCGTACTCCTCCCCCCGCAGGATTTCTGGGGCGATGTAATTCGGGGTTCCGCAGAAGGTGCTGGTCGTGTCACCAGGGCCCAGGCCTTCCTGTGGGGACAAAGTCCGTTTCCAGGAGGGAAGAAAATCCCGTCACCCCCAGTGGCAGGAAGACGCGTCTCAGAGGAAGCCAGCGTGGGGCAGGGCACGTGGAGGCGCCTCGGCCCCCGGGAGCCGCAGTGGCCAGGCGGTGGGCGCCTCTGCGCAGCGGCGCGTCGCCCAGGGACCACGTACTCGCCTTGCACATGCCGTAGTCCGTCAGCTTGATGTGGCCGTCGGCGTCGAGGAGGACGTTGTCCAGCTTCAGGTCTCGGTAGATGATCCCTCGCTCGTGGAGGAAGTTGAGAGCGATGCAGATCTCAGCAGCGTAGAACCTGGGGCAGCGGAGAGAATCCAGCGAGGAGCTCGGGTGGGAGCCCCGTGTAGACAGAGCAGGACTGGGGGGACGCCGCCGGCCCGCGGCTCGCCCAGCGGACGCCCTGGTGTCTTCCCGCGGAGGAACACGTGGGGCCAACAAGACCATGAGACACACCCGACGGCCTCATCGTTGGGGAAACGCAAATCAAGATGCCTCCGCCTGCAAGGATGGCCACTCTCACAGACAGACAGACAGCAGGACACGCGGGCGAGGCTGTGGGGAGACCGGCGCGCAGGTGGCCACTGTGGGAACAGCGTGGAGGCAGTTAAACCCGGAAATCCCCCGCGAGCTTAGGTCTGGAAGAGTGGTCACGGTCCTGTCCTAACGGCACTGTTCCCCGGGGCCAACGGTGGAGACCATCCAGGGCCCCTCGCCGGAGGGACGGACAGGCGAGCCCGGCCCCTCCATGTAGCAGGGAACTCCCAAGCCCCGCGCCACACGGCGGACCTCGTAGACACTCTGCTCAGTGACGTGAGCCAGTCCTAGGACAGATGCGGTCGGATTCCCCTCAGGAAGTGCCCACGGGGACCGGGGAGGCCGGGGGACCCGTGTCTCGTGGGGGCAGAGCGTCAGTCCAGGAAGATGGCATGTTCTGGAGACGGGCGGCAGGGACAGCTGCACCGCGGGGTGAACGTGCTTCGTGCGTCTGAGCCGCGCACTTGTCGGGGGCAAGCACGGTGAAGGTCACGTTCCGTCCATAATCGAAGAGGAGGCTCGTGTGTGGGGAGGAAGCGGTGCCTGCCTTCCACCTGCCTCTCCCCAGGCTCGCAAGCTGCAGGGAGCTGTGCCAGGGGAGGACCCGGGAGCAGGGACCCCGGAGAGCAGGGAGGGGCGGAGACACCCGGGCTCGGTTCCCGCGGCAGCCCCGAGCGTCCCCGTCCCTTCAACAGAAACAGGAGTTTCTCCTCTGAGCGCCAGCGCCCTGCTCTGCATCTGTGTGACGAGAACCAGAGCCGGCGCGGTGCCCACGCAGAGGAGTTCACGGCCAGAGCGTGCGCCCCCCTCCCGGTTCTGCAAAGAGGGACAATGCAGACCCACACCAGGGCCTCTGCGCACACGCTCTCCCAGGGGCCCCCACTCCTCCGGGGATGGGCCATCCTGCCCTGGGGGCCGTTTCTGAGGTTCTGCGACTCGGGACCCACAAACCCTGGGACCCCGGAGCCACACCGCAGGGGACAGCGGCGTCTCCTCCGCCCTGTCCCCGCAGACTCCGCCTCCCCGCCCGCTGCCCCCCCGCCAGCGCGGCCCCCACCTGGCGTGCTCTTCTGGGAGCTTCCTCTGTCTCTGCATGTGGAACATGAGGTCCCCGCCGTTGACGTACTCGATGACCAAGAACAGCCTGCAGGGGACAGAGGGCGGGGCGGGGGGCTGAGACTCCACGCGGCCCAGGCCCAACCTCGCCAGAGGCAGGTTCGACGCGGGGAAGCCCCGTGACCAGAACAGCCGAGCCTGGCTGCGGGCAGCTCAGCTCTCCCCCTGTGAGGCTGAAGCAGGAAGGTGCTGGGGACCCCGACCCCTCCCAGGCCGGTGAGAGAGCAGCCCCGACTGAGAAGTCAGGCTGGGCACGCAGGTCCCCGGGGCGTCACCCTGGCGGACGTCAAGAGACCCTGCCCGTGGGGCCTCTTGTACTGATCAGTTCTGTTCCCGACGGACGCAAACTGCCGGAGAAGCCACAGGAAGTTCCCATTCAGCCACCCCCGGCCCCCAGCTCAGAAGTTCATTCTGTGCCCACGGGGTGGAGAGACGGGACCGGAGCTGTGGGCCACCCCGGGGGCCGAGGCACCTGGGGGCGCAGAGCACAAGCCAGGTGCGGGGGTGGCCACGTCTGGCGAGTGACTGCTCCGCCCGCCAAGTTTAGACGGACCCAGGGAGGCAAGGGGAGGAGGTGTGGCCCCGGGCGGGAGCCCCGGCAGTCTGGGTGGGGGCAGCACAGTAAGGAGGCCCTGAAGACAGCCGACGGGCTGGCAGGGGTCCGGACACCAGGGCGGAGGGCGGAGGGCAGGGGGTGGGGCCGCAGGCTGAAGCCTGGCCACCGGACCGACTGTCCTGGCGCAGGGGTGAGTTGGAGGCAGGGAGAAGGCCGGGGGGCAGCGGGGGCCAGGGCGGGCCGGCACGACCCTGCGCGACCCCGTGGCTGAGGAACCGGGACCACACGCCATCCCAGTCCCGAAACACGCGGATCCTTCTGCAGGACATCTGTCTTGCGTTCAATAAGACGCCATTTTCAAATTAAATTCACGCAGAATCTTCCAGAAATACCTTGTTGAGGGCAACTCACAGTTCCAGTGGGTGGGGAGCAGGAGTGAGCGCAACAGCTGACGGGGCCGGCCTGTGGGTCACAGGAGGCCGGCCGCGGAGACGGAGGTCACTTCACACGCACGCATGCCTGAACTGAGGCCACCACGGAGGCTCTCGTGTGCACTTACACGAGCGACAGCCAGAAATCCATCAACACGCGGACGGTGGCCTGTGAGCGCGCAGCCGCGACCCTCCGGCCAGCGAGGAGCCATCCCTTCGGCCCTCGTTCTGCAGCCAGGCCCCCAAAGGACGTGTCTGGAAGGGCGAAGAAAGCTCGCCCTCCCCAGGATTCACCCGCGTCCGTAGAGCCTCGCGGGCACAGACCTGTGGCCACCCACACACGTGTTGTGTGTGGCGCTGCTCATGTGACGGCAGATGTGAGAGACGGAAAATATTTACCGTCTACACGTGCACGTCCAGTCCTGTCGGCCACCGTGAGGGAGATGCGGCCACCCCTGGGAAGACACCTCAGACCTAACAGTTTGCCAAAGTGTTAAAAGAGTGCATTTATTCAAAACTCTTAGGGTGACCTCAAAGCACAGGACAGAGATTTTCCACAACGACCAGGGACTGTGTCCCCAGTGGGCGCGGCTCACTTGAGAACCAGCCCCCTCCCGACGGAGGCATGCACCCCAACGCTGTGCTCCCCAGGAAGCGCCTCCAGGGCCAGTGGCCCACTTACGGTGACATCAGGTGACGGGGCCTTTCCGTAACAGGGACAAACCTGACGCCAATTCCAGAGAAAATAACGAAACACACGAATTCTGCGGAAAACATCGCCAGGCTTGGGGACTGAGACATGAAAGGGGCATTTAAAAGCATACAGAAGTGGAAGCAAAGGTAGTGTCCTTTCCTGCCCGGAGAAAAGCCCAGCGTGGGCATTTGGGGCAAGGTGTAGCCAGATTGGTCCCCTGGAAGTCACTGGTCAAGGCATTTGCTCACTGGGCGAAGCTGGTCAGGTCCCAGTCTGACCTCGGTTATCTTTCCACGGCAGCTGCAGACATGTCTTTTGGTTTGCTTTTTTTCTGTTTCTGGTCTACAGATAAACCTGAAGACGACCCTGGACATTTCTTCAGAGCAAACTGTACCAGAGCCACACGACGCTGATTCTCGAACGGTTCCGTGTGACTCAGAGCTGGCCACCGTGTCCACGGTGGAGCTCTCGCCCCGCTCAGGGGCGCCTGCCATGTGCAGCAGTTTATGGGGTGGCTTGGGAGGGGCACGTGTCCTTGCACCCACGGACACGGTCACACCAACCCGGAGGGAGGCGGGTGACGGGGCCAGAGGCCTGGGGCCGCCCGCCAAGCTCAGATGGCCGCACTCAACCAAACCCTCCCGCCGTCTGCTTGGACACTGCACTGGGAAGGGAGAGAAGCAGGACTGTGGAGCCGGGTCAGTTCCTAACGCCCCTGACCCTGGTCACCCAGACGGGAACCCGAGGGCTGTGGCCCCTGCTGGCTAGAGCAAGCCGGCACAGGAGGACTCTCACGGAAACCCCGGGTGGGAGCCGGCGCGGACTCGCTCCCCCGTGCTGAGGACCCACAACACCCTCCCCCACCCCAGCCCAGCCCCGCATGGAATAGAGCACCCAGGTGCCGCCCCCGTCGGCTCAGAGGGAAAGACCTGCCACAAGACAGACCATGCTCAGGCTGAGTGACGCTGTAGACTAGGAGCTGGCCACGTCCGGCCCACCACCCGTGTTTGTAAATAAAGTTTTATTGTAACACAGGTCTGTCTCCATGTACCGCATACGGCTGTGTTTGTACCAGCATGAATACTTCTGACACAAACCGTGTGGTCCTTAAAGGGGAAAATATTTACTATCTGGCTCGGGGAGAAGAAGTGCCGACTGCTAGTACACAACCTAAGAACAGCCGTTCCAGCCTCGCTGAACCTCAGGCCGTAGACTCGGCACGTCTGCATGTTAACATTTAACCCTGTGACCACGAGCCAGGGGGGGAAGCGGGGGCACCGGAGAGGTAAAGGACTTTCTCAGGATCACAGCCGCTGTCTGTAAGATCTGACCCCAGGCGAGGCGGGTGAATCCAGACCCACACTCGGAACCCCCTCTGGCAGGTACCGTGCCCACGTCACGGGGGTGCCCGCCCCCCAAGGGAACTGTCCGATGAGGAAGGAGACGATGCTCGGGGGACAGACGAAAAGGAAAGAGAGCCAGGGTGATAAGTGGCAAATCGGCGAGCACAGCAGGGCCAGTCAGGTTGGAGGTCGGAGGACCCTGGCAGGTGGGAAGCTGATAAAAGTGGGGGCAGCAGACGGGTTCACGTTGCCCAGAGAAACCTGAGCAGGAGACAGCCAGCCGGGCCTCGGGTCCCGCCAGAGAGGAGGAATGCCAGGACCCACTCCCCAGTATCTGGGGGCCTCGAGGAGAGGCAGGCGCCCTCGGATGGGAAAGGGAAGGTGACCCCAGCCCCCCGCCCCCGTGCCAGGACCCCACTGGCCGGGAAATGGAGCGACCACGAGAGACGGACAGGAGCACAGCTGCAGGAGGGCCGGAGTGACAGCGTCGGCTCCGGGAGACCGTGAACGTCACGCTAACAACCAGCGCCTCTCCCAAGCCCCGGGCTCCAGGAGTCCCAGTGCAATTCAGAATGTTCTAGAGAAGGAACGAGAACATTCAAAACTCCAGCGAAGACCGCCCAAGGAGATACTACAGACCCGAAGCAGGACGCCCGTGAGCGGAGACGCGACAGGAACCCCCCGAGTGGAGCCCAGAAGCACAGGAGCGAAGGACGCGGAGAGCGGCCCGGCCTCCCAGGGGGTCAACGCCCCGCAATACCCCTTAGACCTCGCGATGGCGCAGCTCGCCGCTGTAGGGGCCCCAGGAGTGAGACCCGTCACAACCGCCTGCCTACGGGCCAGAAGACCTCAGACACACTTCCACGTTCTTTTCTGACGGCAAACGAGAAATCGAGGTAAATGTCCTTCACCAGCCTCCCGGCCGGTCCTGCCCTTCTAAAACCTTCTCCCAGGTCCTGGGGCTGGGAGCCTGCAAGCTGCGCCCCGCCGGCCCGGAGGGGACCGGGCGACAGGCGTCTAAGGGGCGGGAGGGGACGGCTGTGTCCGCAGCTCCGGCGGGGCCGCTCCTCTCGTGTGGGTCCAGCACGAGGACCGCAGGGGCGGAGCTGGTCTCCGCTGTCCCCAAGCCCCCACCGCCTTGCGCAGCCACTTGGTTCTGCTCCTCGACAGCAGCCGGTGGTGCGCTCACGGGCAAACGCCAGAACGTCCCTGCGCGGCCAGGAAGAGGCCGGGCTGGCCCTCCACCACCAGCCCTGCCCGCGGTCGGCGCGGGCCACGCCGTCAGGGAGAACGGGGGCGGCGACAACCCGGGCCCTGGGCGTCCACGGGGCGACCTCCGTGCACGCGGGCACCTGGCCGGCTGGGTCAGAGGAGCGCGCGATGCTCGATCTTGAGCTCATGAGTCTGAGCCCCATGCTGGGCACAGAAATTGCTTAAAATAAATAAAGAATAAAAATAAAACTGCGTCAAGTGTTTAAAAAAATCCTTTTAAGTAGTTTCTGATGTCACCGATTGTCGGCAAGAGCAGTTTCAGGTCCGCCCTGACAGTCTCCTCAAGGAAGGGGCCCCTCATGCCTGCCCAAGGCCTGTCCTGGCGAGGACGAGGGGGCACCGCGGCCTCATCCGAGTCAGGTCCCGGCGTCCTGCCGGCCAAGTCCCAGGAGGCGGAGTGCGCGGTCCGCACCCCCGCTCGTCAGCTCCGCGCACACAGCAACAACACGCCTGCCCCAGAGGGGCCGGTCACCCCAGGTTAGGCAGACACACCGCCGGCTCGCACGGTCCCAGTGGTCGGAGGCCAGTCCCCGAGGGTCCGTCGCTGCCCAGGGCTTTGGCACCCACAGAGTTTCTAGAAGCAGCCGGTCTACCTGTTCTTGTGAAAGTCGGGCGAGCCCCCGAAACCTCCTGACCGCCACAGTGACTCCCAGGCCACTTCCTCCCCACGACACCCCCAGGTTAGGTTGTCCGCCGCCCAAGCCGACATGCCCCAGGAGCCTGGGGGGCTGGGACCGAGTCTTAGCCGTTGGAGGTGACCCAGATGGAACGGGAGCCAGCTCAGGGCTTCGGCGCCCCCACCGCCCCCCAGAACAAAGGCTGCGACGGGCTCCCCGCAGCGCACTCCGACGCCGGCCACTCGACGTCGGCTGCTCCCACTCCAGCTTCAATTAACTACGACTCTAACGAGTGCACTGTGTGTGGAAGGTGCAGGGACTCAGGTGCTCCGAGGGGAAGGCCCCCGACTCCCAGGGTCTCGGATGGTTCCTGCTGAGCTCACGGCCTCCCTGCACGAGCAGAGGCCCCGAGAGAACCCGGCTTCCCTGAGCCGCCCAGGAGGCTCGCCCCACCGTGGCTCGGCTCGCCCGCCTCCCCGCACGTCAGCCATCACCCCTGCTCGAGCCCTGACCTCCGCCGCTGCCGACCCCGGCACCCCCCAGCTCTCCGCGGGCAGACCCTCACGTCCGACCCAGATCTCCGTGGCCGTGTTGCCCGGTGAGTCCTGCCACCTACTCCCTGGCATCAGGCGACACATACCGTCCTCAGCTCTGCTCTGAGGCCTCCTTCCGGGCCTCGATGTGCCCAGTGGGTCCGTGCCCGTGGCCGGACCCCACGCTGCCAGCCCTCCTGGGGACTGGGCGTCGGGCTTCCCCAGAAGGACACCGCCGGGCCTCCGTTCCCCTGGAGCCCAGGTGGGGGCGGACAGCTCCAGAATGACCCTCACACCTGCAGGCCCCTTCCTCTCCTTCCAAACCCCCGCCCCTCCTCCGGCCGCAGCCACGTGCCTGTCCCCTGCCCACGTGCTGCCCCTTCGCCGCGTTCCCGCGCCCGCCCCGCGGCACCGCAGGCCCCCCTCGGCCGGGCCGCCCCTGAGCCCGGGGGGAGCCTCCCCAGACCCGCAGGCGAGGCCTCGGGGGCACTTTGGGAGGAAGAGCGCACAGAACAGCACCGGCCCGACTGGGCTTTAATACCCGGACAGCACTCTGAACCGAGAACACGGCACCCGAGCGCCGGGGTCAGCACACGGTGTGCGAGGCTCTCCCACCAGTGGACAGCGCGTTCACGGGGCGCGAGCGCTCGTGCCACAGCAAGTGAGCGACGTGCGGTAAGTCGAGGCACCGGCGACAGGCTTGCACTTCGGGGCAGCGAGCTAACTGTAAGCACTTGAAGGACGGCTTGCTGGCCTGGGATCCGGGATCACGCTAAGTGCGACAGACGTCCCCAAAGTGCGATCCTGGGGGGTTTGCTAAAAACAGTCAGCCCATGTTTCCCGGAATCACGCACACAGGAGCAATTTTGTAGTTGATTTTCATTCTGACCATTGTCTGGGAAGGACGGGCCGTCTGTGTGGCCGCGGCGCGTGGTTTTTCCACAGCACAGATGTTTCTTCTGCATGAGAAACACCGGTGCGCTTGGTCTCCTCTGTGTGTGTGACAACAGTGCCGAGCCTGAACTCGGGGGTCCCGTGCGGCCAGAGCACCGGACGCGGCCGACCAATGTGCCATGCTAGATTTGAACAGAAGCGAAAAAAACCCTGCTTTCTCCCCATCCCAAGCCCCCGCCAATGCCTGTGCTCACGGCAAGCTGCCCCCCGACACCCGGCTCCCCGCTCGAGCCCTGCCGACACCCGGCTCCCCGCTCCCTGCTCAGGCGTGTGCAGGACCTTAGCTCCTCTCCGAGCTGACTGTGACATCTGCAACCCTCACTGATTCATGAATCGCAAAGAACACAACACATGTTCACTTTATACTTGTACCAAGGACATGGTTGTACCTTAAAAAAATATTCTTTAGGGGCACCTGGGCAGCTCAGTCCTTAAGCGTCTGCCTTCGGCTCAGGTCATGATCCCAGGGTCTTGGGATCGACCCCCGCATTGGGCTCCCTGCTCAGCGGGAAGCCTGCTTCTCCCTCTCCCACTCCCCCTGCTTGTGTTCCCTCTCCTGCTCTGTCTCTCTGTCAAATAAATAAATAAAATCTTAAAAAAAAAATTCTTCAAACNGTGTGCAGGACCTTAGCTCCTCTCCGAGCTGGCTGTGACATCTGGAACCCTCACTGATTCATGAATCGCAAAGAACACAACACATGTTCACTTTATGCTTGTACCAAGGACATGGTTGTACCTTAAAAAAATATTCTTTAGGGGCACCTGGGCGGCTCAGTCCTTAAGCGTTTGCCTTCGGCTCAGGTCATGATCCCAGGGTCTTGGGATCGACCCCCGCATTGGGCTCCCTGCTTGGCGGGAAGCCTGCTTCTCCCTCTCCCACTCCCCCTGCTTGTGTTCCCTCTCCTGCTCTGTCTCTCTGTCAAATAAATAAATAAAATCTTAAAAAAAAAATTCTTCAAACAGCGTGACTGCCTACAGGGGTCAGGTACCAAGCAAACACCGGGGGCCGCAAGCACTGGGCGCCACCCTGCCCTCTCCAGGCGCACGCCGGCGGGCTGGGGACATGGCACATACACACAGGCACGGTCAAAGCAGGCACATAAACACGGCCCAGGACAGACACCCTATCTGGACTAACCCGGTGTTTGGAACTTCTAGACAGACCGACAGATCCTGTAAAAATAAAAGACGAACTTGCTGTCCTGGGATGTGGCCTCCCCTCAGGAATGCTGTCAACAACCCTCCCGCACGTCTGTCTGGAAAAGCAGAGTGGCCGTGTCACAGGGTCACACAAACACAGACAAACTTGTTTTCAAGTCTCTTGGTGCACCTGGCACGTGACACGCGGACCATCTCCAGGGGTGGAAAGTTCTGTGCTCCCGGCCACGAAGACGGGAGTGAAGTCTGACCCTCTTACACCCACACCTCCACGAGCTCACCCAGCAAAATCAACCCAAACCCAAGTCTGTTGGAATCTCACCATTCAGGAAGCGTGGGGTTGGGACGGGTTGTCTGCCCTTGGCCGTATCCTGTCATTCCCAGAGACCGCGGTCAGTGCCACACAGAGGGGGGGAGAACGCACGGAACACACAAGGGGACCTTTCCAGAAGCCCTGAGGCAGGAGGGTGGGGGGAGGCAGGGCCCCCCTGGCGGTGTGACAAAGGCGGACAGAACAGAAGGACCAGGGTAGGACCTGGTCACAGCCTCCTCAGCCTCGTGCCCAGGGCCTGGGTCACATCCCAGAAGCAACTGGCAACGTGATCAGAGGAGCTTCAAAGCAGGAGAAAGACACTTTAGATCTGTGTTTTCAAAATATGGCTTCACTCCAACATGGGGGACCAGACAGCCTGGGGAGCCCCCGGGACCAGACGCCCCAGAGAGGCTGGAGTTAGGGTTCAGGCAGGAGAGGAGGGAGGAATCTGAGACACATCTAGGATGCAGTGACCCTGAGATCTGGGGGAAAGGCCATTTATCCCAGGTGCCTTGGACGCACAGGTGGGTCAAGGGAGTGAAGGTCAGGAGGGAGGCGAGGGTGGACGTGGCTGTGTGGACGTACGAGTCACCGGTCTGGTTCAGAGCTGAGCTGAGCTACCGTGAGCCGGACAGAGACTGCCGTCCTCAGAAAGGCCTTGCAAGGCTGGCCCTTGGCTGGAGTCCGGGAACTTGACTGGTAGACAGCCCCCTCCACCAATAAAAACCTCCCCTGAACCCTAAGAGTGGTCTGCTGTGCATAAAACAGTATGGTTTATGCTGAACACCTGCTTTCCTTCTGCGAGTCTGGAATATTCTGGCACGTGCCAGCCCCCAGTAAAATCCCCAGTTGTCACAATTCCTTGCTGGGCAGCTGTGGCCTGTGTGATAACGCCCTCGGAAGCTCCCGCCTGCTCTCCCCCCAGCTTCACCCCACGCACCTCTTCCCTTTGCCAGTTTTGCTTTATACCCTCTCACGGCAAGACACAGCCTTGAGTCCTACTGGGTGCTGGTCCTGTGAGTTCTCCTGCTAAGTCACTGCACCCACGGGTGGTCTTGAAGACCCCAACACAGAATATAGTCACTATTTTTTTCAAATAAACAAATTGGGTGAGTTCGAGTCAACTGGCTGAAAAGAATTCTAAACAGAGTATATATTGGTTATCCTAGACCAGTGGTTTTCAAGCCTTCTGAAACAGCAGGATTAAGTGAAGTTGTTGGTATTTTCTAATTTGTTCCCCGTATTGGTAATGCCCACAGGCACAGAAACCCACCTCCTGCCCACTACGGCATCCCAACACCTAACCCAATGCCTCGACTCCTGTACTTAGTAGGATGTTTTCAATGACTATTTTGTAAACACAAGTAAATAATTTAGGTTCAAGTCCGTGAAATTTACTTGACACAAGACACCAGCTGATGAGAACAACACAGTTAGTTTGATGAGCCAAAAAAAGACAAGCAAAAAACCCCTAAAACAAACCCATACTTGCAACTGAGAGAACCCTAATAAGATGGTGGAAACCTCATGCCAACTCAGTTGTGTGTAATTCAATTCAGAAATCAGCACAATCTTAGAAATATGCTCTTTTTCTTACCGACTTGTTGTCTGGAAGCAGGAGTGTAAGCCGACCAGGAAGGGGTTGCTAGATGCCTGCTCGAACACGTGCTTCTCTGTCTGCACCCAGTCAATATCCTGAAACAGAAGCCAGGGCTGTCAATGCGGCTCCTGAATGCTCTTCATCCTCAGGAAGGGGAGGCAGGAGAGGACTGTCTCTCACCTCTGCTTGTAAGGAGACAGTGCAGACAGGAAAGGAAAATGCACATTAAGAAATACATTACCACCCCCCCCTTCTCCACCACTATCCTCACTATCATGTTCATCACCATCAGCACCACCACCATCATCACCATCCCCATCCCCACCACCACCACCACCACCACCATCAACACCATTTCCATCACTATCATCACCACCACCATCATCACCACCACCCCCATCTCCACCACCACCACCACCATCACCATCTTCATCACCACCGTCCCCATCCCCATCTCCACCACCACCACCATCACCATTTCCATCATCACCAACATCATCACCACCACCACCGTCATCATCACCATTTCCATCACCATCCCCATCTCCACCATTACCACCACCATCATCACCATCATCACCACTACCATTACCACCACCATCACCATCATCACCACCATTACCATCACCATCATCACCACATTACCATCACCACCACCATCACCAGCTGTGTGCTGGCCTCTGAGCTACAGGCTCTCTGTGCACTGCCTCATGCGCTCCCCGTGGCAACCATGGGAGGCTGGTATCATCTCCACTTAAGACGTGAGAAAACAGGATTGATGCTTACGCAGATTCCCCAGTGTCCCATGCCCATCTCTAGAGCACCAGCTCTAGCACAGGGCTGTCTTCCTCCTGATCCATGCTGGAATTTGGGGGAAGCTGTAAAGTCAAGTCCGTTTAGTGGCACAAAGATTCCACAGCTCTGATCTCATTCCGACCCAGAAAGCAGAGTTAGATGAGGCTAAACCTCTCCTCCCAGGGGCTGAAAAAGCAAGAGGGAAATGGCTGTATCCAGAGTTGTGCTGCCTGCCTGTGTTTGGAAACAAATGAGCAAACTCTCACTGGGGTTTGTCCTCCTTGGGCTCAGACTGGAGCCTCCTCTACCCCCCAGAAGACCCCTTGGGTGGCCCAGCTTCAGAGCCAGCCATCCAGGCAGAGCACAGCCAGCCCTGCCTCTCCTTGAGCTCAGCTCACGGATCGGCCAGTTGGTAGCCCCACGGGGTGTCTGGCACCGCACAGGCGGCCTTCAACAGGGCTCCCAACCAGCCTCGGCCATCTGTGCTCCACGGGGACCTGGTCACCCAGGTGCTCAGGTGAAAACCCTGGTGGGTGGCCGAGACTTGCCTCCCCTCCCACGCAGTCAAACCACCGGGGTCTCCCGTGTGCATGCAGCTGCTCCTGCCTGCCTGCAAGGCTCCCGAGGCCGCTTCGACGAAGTGCCACAGACTAGGGACCTGAAAACATCCAGCCCCGGCTTCTCACTGTTTGGAGCCCGAAGCCTGCAATCCGGGTGCCGGCAGGTTCACACCCCTCTGAAGCCCCGAGAGGGGACGACCTGCCTCTTCTGTGCCTCACTCTGCACAGTGGGCTCTCTGTCTCTGCTTCCTCCTGTCTGTCTGTCTCAACTCTTTCTCTGACTTCCTCTGAAAGGACACCTCTCACTGGACTCACGCCCCACCCACACAATCCAGGAGGATCTCCCCAAGACCCTTCACTTAATTACACCTGCAAGGACCCCACTGCCAAATAAGCTCAGATTCGCAGGTCCCAGGGGTTAGGTGTGAACATATCTTTTTGCAGGCCACCATCCAGCCCCTGCAGTGTCCCTACAGGCTGATGTCCATGGCCCAGACTCACGGCCACAGAAACCAGGGTCTCTCACAGATGCACACATGCAGACAAGCATGCAACACACGCAGACACACACACACACACACGGCTCCCACTCACTGACTCCTAGAGTCACACCTTTCTCGAGAGATCACCTAAAAGTCCCACCGCCACATCTTTGTCCACAGGGGATGATTTGAAGATGCCAAGAATAAACCAAAGCAGTTAAGTCTCTCCTAAATACTTCTTTCAGTTCTTCAAACTTGACCTCAGACAATCCACTCACTTTCCAGCTGGCCAGGGTTCCAGTAAGGGGCTCTGGAATCATCTTACAGTGCTGCTGACCAGCAGCGAAGATGTGAGCAAGCCACTGCCTCCCAAATCTCAGTCTCCTCAGTGGTAAGGCACAGGTACCACCACTCACTTATGAGCTCAGCACTCAGGGGCCAGTTGGGCAGTCTGTGCACTGCACAAATGCACCCTGCTGGTAGGGCAAGTAAAAGCTCTAGTTCAGTCCCAGCTCTTCCCTCCAAACCATGAGCCTGGGCCAGGGTTGGGGAGCCCTCCTGTGGTCCACTGGGCCCACGGACCCCAAGTCACCTCATGCACTACACGGGCCCGAGAGCAACAGCGTTACTGCTGCCCGTGCGTCCATCCTGCCTCTGCTTCTAAGACACAGACTCTGCATTCAGCTGTGAAAGAAGACCAAAAGGACATGAAGCCAAGAAGCCCACAGGGATACTTAACACCACTAGCCATTACGGAAATGCGGATTGAGCCACAGTGAGGCGCCGCTCCGTACCCACCAGGGTCGAGATAATCACACCCCAGAAAACAGCAAATCCTGCAAAGGGTGTGCAGAACTGGGGCCCTTGCGCACTGCTGGCAGGGACGTGAAGCGGTGCCCCTGTTGGGCACGGCTTGGTGGTTCCTCCAGCAGGGAAGTGCGGATGACTATGAGCCAGCAATTCTACTCCCAGGTCAATCCCCCAGGAACCGGAGACAGTGACTTGAACCAACGCCCACACATGAACATCCACCACGGCACGACTCAGTCGCCAAAGGTGGGAGCAACCCTATCTCTAGCAACAGATGAACAGATGAACCAAACGTGCTCTACGCATAAACTGGAGTATCGTTCAGGCATAAGAAGCAATGAAGTTCTGGGGTGCCTGGGTGGCTCGGTCGGTTAAGCGTCTGCCTTCAGCTCGGGTCATGATCCTGGGGTCCTGGGATCAAGTCCCACATCGGGCTCCTTGCTCAGCGGGGAGCCTGCTTCTCCCTCTATCTCGCCTGCCACTTGGCCTGCTTGTGCTCTCTCTCTCTCTGATAAAGAAATAATCTTTAAAAAAAAAAAAAGAAAAGAAGAAAGAAAGCAGTGACGTTCTGACATGCGCCACTATGGGGATGAACCTCGGAACATGACGCCCACAGCAAGAAGCCGGACACGAAGGGCCCCACAGCATATGAGTCCATCCACAGGACAGGTCGAGGAAAACGCAGTCCAGAGACAGAAGGCAGATGTGCGGGGCCAGGGGCAGGCGGTGGGGCGTGGGGGTCAGTGCTCACGGACACACGGTTTCCTTTTGGGGGGGTGACAGTGTCCCAGGATGAGACGGCAGGGCCAGTGCCACATCATGATTGTGCCAACTGCCCCACAGACACGTACTTTAAAATGGTTAAAACGAATTTCACGTTTGTAAACGTAAAACTTTTGTTACATGGATTTTACTTCCGTCGAAAGAAAGCAGCACCGGAGGCCTGGATGAGGGTCCGGAAAGGAAGCGCGAGCTGCCGACCACGCTCACCTCATCATCATGGACGAGCTCCTTCTTCACCACCTTCATGGCGTACATCTGGTCGTTCTTCTTCAGCCGCACCAGGAGGACCTTGGCGTAGCTCCCACGCCCGATGACCCTGATCAGGTCAAAGTCCTGCAGTCCAAGCCCCTGAGAGATTTTGATTCCGTCCATCCCATCGATGACCGGCTTGAGGTCCTGAGGACAAGGGAGGAAGTAAGAAAGGAAAGACTCCTCCCCGCGGAGGCTGACAGTCCTGCGGGCAATTACGCTCATAGGCTCTGACCCCACAACCACCCCCAGAGCCCCCGTCACAGCCTGAGGCTGCTGGGTGAGCACAGGGTGCCCGGGGCCGGCCCCCCAGACAGGCTCCCCGACCAGTGCTCTCCTGGGGCTTTAAGGCTTAACTAGCTGATGTCTGCAAAGCCCTGGGCAGAAGGAAAGAGAAAGCCGATTATTTCTGGCACAGGTATTTGCGGTGGATGCCAGAGGTACCTAAGTGCTCCTCCCTCATCCCAGACGCAGAAAGACCAGGGAGACAAGTCAGGAAGTTCGGTCACTCTAGGGAAGCTGTGGCCCAGGGAAGGTGCAGCTGTTCGGAGGTTTGGTGGACAGAGGCTGCCAAGTGCAGCTGGTGTGACTTCCTCACTCAAGGAACACTCGCGTGTGCCTCCCTCGTCACCCAGAACTGGCCACACACGCCGGGCCAAACGGAACCTCCCAGGCCAAATCCGGGCAAGACCACAAAATAGCAGCAGAGGGCTTGCCTGGACAGGAGGAGCGGCTCCGGGTCCCGGGGTTTAACTGACACCCATGCCTGGTCTTCCTCCCGTCCCCGGCGCAGCAGGGTCCCCAAAGCCCTCAGAATTCCCTAAGTGCAGAGAAGGGATCCTTTCTTATGCCAACAAGACAACTTTTGAGAGGCCCAGGCTACCTAACATTGGGGGGCCGACCGCCAGGGGGACCAACCAGGTGAGCGGAGGCTTGGAACTCAGTCCTGCCCGGCCCTCTGACCTCCCGGGACAGGAGGGGGCTGGGGACTGAGCCCGTTCTCCGATGGCCGACACCTTAATCCATCGTGCCCCTGTCCTGAAGTCTCCAAGCAAACCCCAAAGGACGGGGCCTGAAGAGCAGCTGGTTGGCGGCCACGTGGAGGTGGCCCGGGAGGGCATGGAAGCGCCATACCCTTCCCCCAGCCCGCCCGCCTGCAGCTCTGCCATCCGGTTGTTGATCATAAGCTAGTAATTTCATAAGTAAAATGTTTCCGTGAGTTCTGCGGCTGTTCAAATGAATGGAACCCACGGAAAGGGGTACGGGAAGCACAGGGCACCACCGAGCCTGCAGTGGCCTCTGAGGGGGGCCAGTCATGTGGCCTGAGCCCTTCACCTGCGGGGTCTGACGCGAGCTCCACGGAGATGGGGTCAGAACGGAGTGAATTGTGGGACAGCTGGGCAGTGTCCCCCAAGAGCTGGAGAACTGCTTAGTGACGTGGAAAAAGTATAGCAGACAAACAAAGGAAGGGGTTTATGCCAATGAAATTTGACAAAAATTGCAGCTCAAGAGCCAGCCCTGGGCCCGCTTTGCCATCTGGGCAGAGAGGGTGCTGGGGAGACGGAACCCACAGCAGCCACGGAGCCACGGGGCCACAGGGCCGTGGCTGGATCCCGAAGAGGCTCTGGGACAGCAGCGTCTGGAAGAGCCGGCGAGGACGTGCCCCCGACAAAACTGAGCCAGGCCTGCGCTGGCGCATGCCTTCTCCTCTCCGCCACCAACAGACCAATATCACCGGCCCGCAGAGCCCACCCAGCGAAGCCAGAGGGCCCCGTGGGGCCATGCCCGTGTGTGCCAACATCCTGTTGCCTCCTGAGGTACCAACTTCCCAGTGATGGGAACATTTGTCCTGGGACAGGAGACAGAAGACAGTGGCAGACAATGTAAGCATCTGAACCTTGGGAGTGGGGAAAGCCGAGTTACTGGCCGATGTGGTGAGCGTCTATCCGTGTGCTTCTGACGTCCGCCCACCCAGCCATAAACCTGACCGAAACCAGACCAAGGGCGAGACCCGTTCTGGGGGATCCGTCCACGTGGAGCCTGCAGCCAACGGCAGCCAAGCAAGAGGAGGAAAGGACCCCACCCCTCAGGGACCAGCCTTCCCACCTCTTCTCCAAGCACATTCGCCTGGGGTCTCCGTGTGCCCCTCGCAGCCCACCGTGGGGGCTCAAGCCACCCCGTACGGACGTGGGAGGAGCCGCCGGGGCGCCGTGGGAAGCTCCCGTGGGCCAGGCGTGCAGCAGGTGTTCACACAAACGCTCTCAGTTCTCCCCCCCAAAAAGCTGCAGTCATTATCCAACTTGACCAAAGAGGATTCTGAGGTCAGAGGGACCCCTGCCTGACCCAGGCTCGGGCCAGGCCCGCCGCTGGGGCTCCCCTGGCCAGTGGCCCCCCCGCCAGCTGTGCACAGCTGTGAGATCAGCACAACCCCGCCCCCTCACGTCTCAGACGGGGCGCGGGCCCGCGTCTGCCGCAGCGGACCACCGGAGACTCCCCGGGACTCCACCCTGAACCCCTCCGTGTGCGTCACCTGAGCCCACAGACCACGCCCTCACGGTGCGCGACCGGTCCCAAACCGGCCCAGTTCATATTTAAATTTCCACGATTGCCCCAGAAATAAGCTAATGAACTTCTAAAAAGAAGCTGGTTGAAACACTAATGAGCCATGTTATACACTCACCTCAGAATCATCTTTAATGTTGTCATGTTTCCGGGTTGAAGAAATGTAAGCGACTAGTGAAGAGAAAAAGAAGAAAACGGGACATTGCAGGCCTCGTCAGGAACGCAGCCCGAGACGCAGGGGCTCCCCGCGGCCCAGGCCAGGCCGGGTGCACGCACGGCCCATCACGGACCCGTCCCTCCTAGCGGCCGAGGCCTCAGAAAACGCAGCTTCCTGGTCCCCCCCGGACCTCCTGACTCTACACCTCTGGGGTGGAGCTCGGGAACCCGCGTTTGTGACAGGTTTCCTCAGCGATTCGTCTGGAAGTAACTACTCCCAAGATTTTGGTGTCAAGCCTTCCAGATGTTCTTAGCGTGTGCAGGTGGGTGTGAGAGGGGATGGAGGGAAGGACGGACGGGCGGCTGGGTGGGCGGGCAGGTAGGTGGTTGTGGTGGGTGTGTGGGCTGTTGTTTATTAGGACTCTCGTTGGCGTGAGGTTCTGCGCTAACTGCTTTATGTTCCGTGGTCTCAGTCCACCCTTCCAGGGCCTCCGGCGCAGAGCGCACATTAACCCACGCGAGGGCTGGGATCTTCATAGCACACGCACTTTGGGAGCTCAGAGCTGGGCTATCGGTCCAACCAGTATTCAAAATCTTTCTCCAAATGCTTCTGAGCATTAAAAAAAGTCTCTCTCCCACCAAAAAGCCCCCACAAAATCCCACAGAAACTCAAGAACCAACTAGCCAGCAGGTTCTTCCATGGAGACCAGCCTAGAGCCCATGGAGCAGCCCACCCGTGGGAGGGCCCAGCTGCAGAAGCCGCCACAGGAAGTATCTTCTAGAACTCCCAACGTGGGTGCCGAGGGAAAACGTCCGCCTGGACTCCCGTGGCAGCCGCTCTCAGAGATGTGTGTGCTCAGAGAAGGCCACCCCCGCCTGCCATCCCTGCCCAGGGATGAGGGAAGGCCCTAGAGAGGTCCCCAGCCCCGCAGTGAGGGGCACACGCTTGCCAATGTGACCCTCGGAGGGCAGATGGGAGCTAGAAAGGACTCATGGTCAGAAAGGGGAGGCGCGCAGGAACCCCAGGGTGGAGGTCTGAGGTCTGCCCGGGCTCCACCAGCAGGAAGAAAGCCGCCCCTACTTCCATCTGTGTCCTCAGAAGGAAGGTCCACGTCGTCCTTGTCATCTACTGCAGGTTCTTGGGAAGGCATGACAGAATCCTGCGAAGAGACGGGCATTCCGGAGTGACCGGGCGGCTGTTGCAGCGCGGCCCTGGGGAGCCTGCGCGACTTTCCAGCATCACCTCCCGTGACAGACACATCGCAGCCCGTGTCCTAACACACGTCCCCCCGACGCACCTGCTCCCCCTCCGCCCCGGAGACAGGGCGACCCACACGGACGCGCCTGTGATCCTGCAGCGGGTGACCACTAGGCCCTCTGGCTGTGGCCTTCCTGGCAGGTGCTGCGGAAGTGGGGGCATCAGTACCTGGCGCTCGGGAGTCTCCCCGCCCCCATGGCCGCATCACAGAGTCCGGGGGCCGAGGTCACAGCCGAGGCAGCCCCCTGTTGGCTGACTAAGCTCCGGGCGTCGGCACCCCTCCGCCCTTGACGGTCACATCTTTGGGGCTGCCCTTATTTCTTGGGCTAACATGGCCCTGGGGGGTCAAAGGGTGTGTGCATCTTTTTCGTTTTTGGCAGCCACGGCTGGAAGGACTTCAGGAAACAGTGTGCGTTCCCCCCACACCAGTCCGGGGAGGGACCCCACTTCCCAGTGCTCAGCAGTGTCGGGGTTTGACATCAGAGGAGCCAACCGGCCGGCCAGAGGCCCAGGGGAATCCAGTGCTTGGTTCGGGCTCCCGCTGGCTGTCCCCACGGGCACAGCGGGGGCTGGGTGCTCGGGAGGGAAATGAACAGCATGTCGAGGGGCCAGAGCGCTCTGCGCGCCCGCTCACAGGAGGTGGGGAGGGCACACGGGGGTGCGTCCTCTGGCTTTCAGGGCGGCCGGGGGCTTTGCCTCCGCAGCTCCTCTGGAGCCGCTCCGCGCCTGGGGGACAGACGAGCCTCCCCTCGTTCCCGTACCTTCGCCCCAACGCGGCAGAGGCCGCAAGAGCGTGGGGACTCCCGGGGCTTGGGAAGAGGGGCCGCATCCGGGGTGCTGGGCCGGGTCACGGCTCTGCCACCCACAGGCACCCCCTCCTCTTGTCTCACTGGTGGCAGGACCCCGCCCCCACCCCCGGACAGAGGAAGCCTGAGGGTCACCGAGGCCGCCCCCGCAGGGCCCCCGGGGCTCCGGGCGGCCGCACTCACCATGCGCCTCTTGCAGGTCAGCGGGACGAGCACGTGACACCGCTTATGCACCAGGAGCTGGCAGTGGACGCAGCGGTAGCCCTGCCTCGCGAGACCCCATATCCTCTCACTGCACTGGCCGCAGTACGCTCTCTGCGGGCGAGAACAGCGCCGTCAGGGCTCGGGTGGCCCCGGAGGCCAGGGCCCCGGCTCAGCACCGGGACACATGGCATCGTCCGGGACCGGGAGCCAGGACAAACACGCCCCGATCGCCTGGTCACATCTGCACACCAGGCTCTGCCCGACCTCAGGAGCCCCCACTGGGGTCCATCCCAAGGCTGGGGGAACCGAGGGCTCCAAGAAGGGGGCCGGGACCCGCTCTGGCAAGGGTGATGAGCCCCCTGCTCGGGGAAGGACCCACCCCTGCTTGCAGGGGCCTGGGGGATCACAGCTCCGGCCGGGCTGTGGGGGGGACGTCCAGATTCGCCTCCGAGGGACCACGGTGACGGCCACGCTGCCCGGCATTCTGATGTGTCATCACTTTGAACTGTGAGGGGCAGTCTACAATTTCCTTGGGGTTTTCTTCTCGTTTTCTTTGTATTTTTAAAGATTTTTACGTGGTCCATCTTCGTTTTCAAGCTTTTAAACAGCTGAAGCTAATGGTGACCATGGGCTTGTTCAGCGGTGTTTTCCTAATTTCCGACTGTTACAAAGTACAGGAAGGTGAATGTGTTCAGAAATCTGGCCACACGCGGCAGGCGGTGCGTGTGAGCGGCGCCGGGCTCCCGGGACCATCTTTTCTCAAGCTGGAACTCATACGCATGTTTAACAAATTTCATTCTTTTGAGAGAACCTCTCGTTACTCCCGAGGAACAACACAGCAACCACAACGGTACTGAGCGAGTTCATTAACGACGGCTGTGGATGGACCACGTGCCCGGAGCTCCCAGCCCGGGCAGCAAGATGCCGCCTCCCTGTCAGCGATGCGCCAAGCGGGGACGGCAGGGCCCGCGGGGGCCTGTCCCCACACACGAGCCCCAGCGGCCAGTGCGGGGCAGGGCTCAGCACACACTGGGTGCCCATGCATGTCTGTTGAGGTCAAGTAAATGCACACACAGCCCATTACTTTTCACTTTGGAACCAGGACAGAAAAGCGTTTATCCCAAGTCCTGCGTGTTGCCTAAAGCAGCCATCCATCCAGCAGCCAAACGCAGACCGCGGGGCCGTCTGGGATGGGCTGAAGGGCGGCGGATGGCGGCGAGGGCTGGACGGGGGGCGGCCGCAGGGGCACCCACCAACGCTTCCGACTCGGGCCCCTCGTTCCGTCCCAGCAGTGCCAAAGTAGGGCGACCGCTGAACGCCTAACTTCAGAGATGGAAGAAGAGCTTCGGGTATGAAGAACAGTTTTCATTCTCTCCTGTGTGTCCGGCTGTGCCAAACCATTTGTCAAGCTGTTGAAGAACGACTCACCTTTCTTATGTAACACGCTGACGTGCTTAGCTTTCCCACGGTCACCGTCACACGAGTACTCTGCAGTGCTGCTTCGGTGAGGCACTCGGTGACTTCACAAATGCACAGACTCCTTCCCAAAGCTAAGCAGGGGCCAGGCGGCCCGCTGCTGCCCGACAGCGGCGCGCCCTCCCCGGGCTCCGCACCAGGACACGGAAGGGACGTGGGACCCACGTGCCCGCGAGGCTGCCACAGGCTCTTTATCTCAGACCTGTGTCTGAACTGTTAACACTTCAGGCAACGTGACACTAAAAAATAAAATAAAACCTAAACCCGAAGCTTCGATACTCTGAAATTCACCAGAGTGAATAAATCAATGGAGTGAAAATGTTTTTAAGCCTCCTTACAGGCTGCTGACTTGGTTCCTGGCTCGTATGTTGCATCACGCATCCTACTGTCCAGTCACACTGAGCTCTTCTCCATCTAAACCTTCGGTCAGGGTTTCGGTGGTTCCTGCTCGGATGCCCTGTTCCCACTGTGCTCTGTGCTTCCTGACGGGTGAGCTCCGCTGGCCTACCGGTTCGTCTGTGGGGTCCTCTGAGGCTGGGCGGTTGAGGAGCCGCACCGCTGGCCCCAGGAGGCCCTCCCACGCCGGCCTGTTAGGCGGCGGACCTGGGCTGCAAGCGTGTGCGTGGTCCACCGTGAGGCTGTGGGAGGGGAAGCCTCATTCCTCCTGCAGCTTCTGAATCCTGCTTCGTGCTAATGCGGGGTGGGGAGGGGGTCTCGGGCTGGGCCCCAAGGCTGCTCCTCTCACGGCCTTGATCCATGCCGCAAGTAGTCACTGCGATCTATTCCAGAGGCAGCTGTGGGCCCCGTGTGGCCATGTTTTTCACAAATAAAGTTTTACTGGAACTCGGCCTGGCTCATCTGTTTACCCCCGGGCCCCATCTGCCTTATATCACAATGGAGTTGGCAGTTGTAACAGAGAACTGGTGGCCCACAAAGTCTAAGATGTTTACTCTCTGGCCCTTGACATGAATTGTTTGCTAAACCCTGTTCAAGTTGCTGGGACCAAATAGCTTAGGAGAAACCCCTGACCAGCATTTACAGGAAGTACTCACGCCCTGGGGCGCCAGGGCCAGGCTCTGGCCGCGCCCTCACGCCCCACCCCATCACCACCCCCTCCACTGCACTCGAGGGGTCTCCTTCTCTTGGGCGGAGGTCTTCATTTCTTCTCCAGACTCGCTGGATCTCTCCCTTTGATTCACCAGTAAAACTTCTCCTTGTTCTACAAGAAAAGTCGTGTCCAGGGCAAATAAAGATCTAGGCAGGGAGACTCACTCTCTGCCCGTGGGTCACCTATGAAGAACATGAGAAATGATCTCCTGTGGGCTTTTCCTCTGTAAGTCTTGCTGTTTCCTGAAGAGCCAAGGGTGCAGCTCTTAAAATATCCTTTCAAGGGTGCCTGGGTGGCTCAGTGGGTTAAAGCCTCTGCCTTCGGCTCAGGTCATGATCTCAGGGTCCTAGGATCGAGTCCTGGATCGGGCTCCCTGCTCAGCAAGGAGCCTGCTTCCTCCTCTCTCTCTGCCTGCCTCTCTGCCTACCTGTGATCTCTCTTTCTGTGTTGAATAAATAAAATCTTTTTAAAAAATGATTTCAGGGCACCTGGGTGGCTCAGTGGGTTAAAGCCTCTGCTTTCGGCTTAGGTCATGATCTCAGGGTCCTGGGATCGAGGCCCGCNCCTCTGCCTTCGGCTCAGGTCATGATCTCAGGGTCCTAGAATCGAGTCCTGGATCGGGCTCCCTGCTCAGCAAGGAGCCTGCTTCCTCCTCTCTCTCTGCCTGCCTCTCTGCCTACTTGTGATCTCTCTTTCTGTGTTGAATAAATAAAATCTTTTTAAAAAATGATTTCAGGGCACCTGGGTGGCTCAGTGGGTTAAAGCCTCTGCTTTCGGCTTAGGTCATGATCTCAGGGTCCTGGGATCGAGGCCCGCGTCGGGCTCTCTGCTCAGCGGGGATCCTGCTTCCTCCTCTCTCTCTGCCTCTCTGCCTACTTGTGATCTCTCTCTCTCTCTGTGTCAAATAGAGGAATAGAATCTTTAAAAAATAAATAAATAAATAAATAAAAATAAATAAATAAAAAATGATTTCAAGTGACAGGTGGAGGCGAAACGCACAATCCTGTGACGGACACGGTGAACGGTGCAGACCCCCTCCAGGGTCCAGCCAAGATACCGGACTTAGAACCAAGGACAATCGGGGAGAAATCGTTGCAGTCACCTCTGCCTCCTTATTCTGTGAACAACTAAACAGTCTAAGAGTCGAGGGCCTTTGGACTGGCCACACGGCTGGTAAAATGAACACAGGGAGGGAGCAGCAGGTGCCTGACATCCTGGGGGTTGGGACGTTTCCACCTTTTCACACTGTCAGCAGCCAGGGCTCGGGCCGGCTAACCACAGCATCTCCCATTGGTCCCCGTCGGTGCACCCAGAGATGGGACGCTATCCATGCATCCCTGCCCTCCCCCCCCCAACCCTGTCCTCACCCTCCAGCAGCACCTGGCACTCCGAGTCCTCTCGGATCTTCTTGCTTGGTGACACCTGACCTCCCCAAGGCGTCCGACATTCCCTGACCCCTGCCGCCCACCGGGTTCCTTCTTATCCCCACAGACACGCCCCATTCTTGGTCCCTAACACAGTGCCCCGGGTCTCCCCTAGCTGACTCCCCTCCACACGTCAGTTATACTAAACAACACACCTGTGTTCCGTCTCTGCGCCCGGAGCACCGCACCCGGGGGGGAGACAGCAGACAGGGAGCTGTGAGCAACACCCGCTGCACACGGGGACCGGGGCCCAAGGAAAGGGCTACAGGGATGACCGTCTGAGCCACGATGGGGTCGGCTACGGCATGAGCTCTGAGCACGCGGAGGAGCAGGGAAGGGGGGCAGGGCAGAGTCTCAGCACGTGCAAAGGCCCTCAGGTGCACATGCGCTTGGCTGCGGGAGTGGGCTGAATGGTGTCCCCGAATCCGTGTCCCCTTAGGGCCTCCAAATGTGACCTCGCTTGGAAAAAGAATTTTTGTAGATGCACTGTTAAAATGAAGTCATAGTGGCCTGGGCGGCCCTAACCATGCCTGGGGTCCCTGGGAGAGAGCAGAGGCCACGTGAGGACAGAGCAGACGTGGCGCTGCAGCAGCCACGAACCGAGGGCCACTGGCAGCCCCAGAGCTGCCGAGAGGGGGAAGGACCCTCCTTCAGAGCCACCAGAGGAGCGCAGCCCGTGCACACCTTGGTTTTGGATCTCCGGCCCCAGAACAGGGAGAGAAGGGATTTCTACCCCAGGTCTGCAGGGCTTTGCTCCGGCAGCCCCAGGACACGAAAGTCCTCGGCCAGCGAGGCCCCTGTAGGCAGCCCCCTTTCCACTGTGCAGTGGGAGGATCCCAAAGGCACCCGAATCACATCACTTCTAGAGAACAGAAGAGCATCCTGAAGAGAAGGCATGGAAAACACGGGCCAGGGGCCACGTGCAAGGATGGAACCACGTGCATGGCAGACATGAGGCTGTCGGGGTCCCAGGGCTCACAGGAGACCTCGCACAACATGCACGCCAGCGTCGTCAGTCAAATCTGCAGACCCATGTCTGACCGCAAGCGGGCAGGACCTCGGACCCCCACACCGGGCAAGGGCAGCCCGACCCGGGTCAGCAGAGCGACAGGGAGATGCGCCCACCACACTTGCCAGGCTGCCACCACGTGCAGAAGAGGCCCAGTGCTTCCGGAACGAGCTGGTGTGGCCTCTGGAGCCCGTCCCACTCTCAGCGGGAGGTGTCCCCGCTTTTCTCTCTGCCGGTGAGGGCGGTGACAGCCGGGAGCTGGCGGCCGAGGGGCGGCACTCACCCTGTTAAAGCGCTTGGCCTGGAAGAGATGGCCGTTGGCGCGGTAGAGCTTCCTCCATCTTCTGGCTCCGCGGCGGTAGATGGATTCTGGGGGGCAGAAGACAGGGGTAAGGAGACAGTCCAGCAGCCCTCCAGCCCCACCCCACCCGACGTGCCCGGGAGGACGGCCGCCCTGGCGGCGGGGACAGCAGCTGGGCAGCCCCCGTGAGGGTCCGGCCAGGATGTCATCGGAGGCCAACGCGCTTCCAAGCCCGCCTCCCTGTTTTCCTTTCCACCCTCCTTCCCTCCGGGCACGGAAACCAGGCCCCCTTTTCCACGCTGGGGTGCGGGGCATGCAGGCTGCGAGCCCGTGCCTCCCTGTCCACGGAGGGGCGGCGGCGGCCCCGTGGCGTCCTGCCCACCTGCACACGAGAGACCCCCCCCCCAGTTTGCCCCCGCCTGACAGATGTCGGGGCAGAGGTGCGGCAGACACACCAGGCCCTTGTGCTGAGTCGAGGGTGACCAAACATGTCGCTTTCACAAGCCGCATTCGATAATCCAAACTTGAGAGACGGACGCCGCTCATCAGAAATGCTGGGGCTACACGTTTAACTGGAACTGGTTTCATCCTTCCCTAAAAACGCTCGTAACTTTGCTCCTTCCACACACTCTGAAGCGGTCGCTGGTACAAACAAAATACTCAGGATACAACGGGAAGCTTTGTGCTTTTATAAAGTTCTGCCGTGAAAGCCACTTTCATGAGTCGTAGAAGTGCCACGAACGTACACCAATGTGGAAACGAACGAAATGTTTTTAAAACAAGCCAATTACCAGCCCTGGCTGGACTCTGCTGAAATCAGGTCACAGCCCCTGGAGAGCCCGCTTCTCTCCCTCTGAACGGGAGGCCGAGGGAGAAACCAGACGGCCAGACTCCTCTGCGGCAGGAGCCCCCAGCCGGAGGGCAGCCGGGAGGCTGGCAGAGGCCCACGCATCACCCAGGACCTCTCGCAGGTCTCCTGTCAGACTCTCAGGCAGCGCCCGCCCAGACGAGAGCAGGGCCAGGCGGGAGGTGGCGCCGGCCTTCACCCTCCTGCTCCCCCACCTGCAAGTTCACACCTGGGCTTCGGGCCTGGGGGCCACGGGTGAGGACCACCCTCCGTCCATCGGCCCCTCAGCTCTAAGGAGTCCCTGCTGACAGCCCAGGGCCTTTGTCCAGATGACAGCGTGCGTCCTGCCACATCCAGCCCTTCCGGCCTATGTGGCTTGATGTGGGGGAAGCCTGGCTATGGTGGTAGGGGCGCGGGTCCATGCTGATGTCCACAGGACTGACTGTCCCCACGTCCCCACGCACGCTCCGACCCTCCCTGCATGTGGCATTCACAACCCCCAGCTGTCCTGCAGAGAAGGTACTGAGTGACGGACACAGGGGGAGGGACAGAGAGACACAGAGGGAGCTGAGCTGGCCTGCTGGGGACACACCGGTGCCAACCCCTCTGTTGTCTCGTGCCCAGCGCACCCACCACACGGAAATCTGCAAATACGCCCGACGAGAGGTCCCTCACATTTCGTTCAAGCCGCCCGAAGTAAACACAAAGATGCCCTAGTAGAGGCCCAGGGCTAGGAGGGGGAGCCCGGCAGGCAGGCAAACTCACTGAGGGGACAAGACCGAGGGCTGCATGCGGCCGCACAGGCCCAGAGCGCTAGAGGGGGCTCGCGGTCTCCGGGCCCAGCGTCACGAGACGGAGCGGTTCTAGTGAGGGGGAGACCAGTGCCGAGTTCCGGACGGTGTGGCCTCCGGGGGGCAGCCCCCTGGCGGCGGGCGCTGGTTAGACTCTATCCCTGCCGCCGCCGCGGCCACAAGTGTCCGCAACACCGGGGGCCCCGCAGGTTCGCGCGCAACATGCCCGCAGGTGCCCCAGAACCACGCTGAACATAAACAGGTAAAACTGTAAAAACAGAGGGAGGGGCCAGAGGCAGCAAGGACAGTATGGCTACAAAGTGATTTCAGATATTTCCCACCCATCTTCAAATAATTCCATCTCATTTTTTTCTAAGGACTCATTTGAAACTTTTTATTTTTGGTGGGGATGGAGGGGGCAGGGAACAGGTGCTGAATTTTATTTTAAATGAAGTGTATCAAATTTAAAAAATGAAACAAAGCTCTAAGTAGGCAAAGAAAGACCCTGTCCCCTGCTGTGGGTCCTGCCCAAGGGCGGCCCACGCGGCCACTGCCGGCTGCCACAAAGTCCACGGAAGCACCCCCGAGGCCACGTCCTGCCCACACCCGCCCGCCTGCCCAATCACCTTGGGCAGAAGTATGACCTTGCTGCTGTCTTTAACTGGGGACTGAGTATGGCTTCCAGGAAAAGTGTCTGGGTGCAGACACTCACGCAGACACTCGCGCTGGGCACGAGACAACAGAGGGGTTGGCACCGGTGTGTCAAGGCGCAGAACTGGTGGTTCATTTGGTGTGTCAGCGGGGCTGGGCCACGGCGCCCAGATATGTAGCCAAACGTTATTCTGGATGTTTCCATGAGATTGTTTGTTTTGTTTTCATCTGTTTGTTTAAGTAGTCTCCACACCCGGTGTGGACCTCAATGCAAAGCTTGAACTCACAATTCCGAGATCAAGAACTCAGCTGAGATCAAGAGTCAGATTCTTAACCAGCTGAGCCACTCAGGTGCCCCGAGGGTGTTTTTGGAGGAGACTGACATTTCAATCAGGGGAACATGAATGAAGCAGACTGGCCTCCATGACGTAGGTGGGCCTCATCCAATCAGCTCAAGGCCAGACTAGAGCAAAAGACGGGCGTCCCCCGAGCAGGAGGAAATTCTGAGGCAGACGGACTTTGGACTTGAACGGACGCTTCGGCTCTTGGGTCTGCAGACGGCCCGCCCATCCTGCAGATTTTGGATTTGTCCATCTCCCTAACTGCAGGGAGCCCGTTCCTTATCAGAGCTTTTTCTCTACCCACACACCCTATTAGTTCTGTTTCTCTGGACACCCGCGACTCACACGAGGTCTGAGATGGTGTTTACCATCACCCCCACCCTACGCAGAGACGGGAAGGCGTTTGCAGAGCCCCCCACATTGCAGAGCCCGGCCAGGCGCCACAGCTTTGGCACCGCCTCAGGCAAAGGCAGGGAGCCCCCGGGGTGTCCGATTCATGCCCAGGTCACTGCCTGGAAAACAGAAGCCAGGTGAATTATAAAGAACCACAAGGGACAGCGGGACATCCTTCTCTTATAAAAATATCAATGTATAATGTACACACACACACACGCAATTTATTTCTATCAGATTTACAGAAAGTTCAAAGACAGCACAGAGAGTTCGCACGTAGCCTGCCCACAGCTCCCCCTCCCGGGAACACCTGCCTGCCCGCTGACGTGCTCGTCAAGACGCCCGTGAACACCGGGGCCGTTCCCGGAAGTGCAGCCGGAGCGGCAGCCCCGTCCACGCTCGGCTCGGACAGCTGCAGGCTCGGGGAAAGCGCGGCGCGTACGGGAGCCCACACAGCGCCCGCAGCGTCCTCTGGCGAACGTCTCACGAGCGTGCGGCGCGTGTGTTACGACGAATGAAGCGACACTGACGTCTCGTCCTCAAATCAGGCACGTGCTGTATTCAGACCGCCTTAGCTTCTCCCCGACGTTCTGACCCCGATGCCACCCACGGCCCCACACGGCACTTCGCCCCGTCCCCGCAGGCCCTTTGGGGTGGCAGCTTCCCCGCTGTCCCTGCTGGGACGACCCCGCTGGCGCTGAGGGGAGCGGGTCAGACGCCGTGTCGAGTGCCCCTCCTGGGGTGTGCGGGCCGTTTCTCTGCAGACTGGACTGGGATTACCACCTCCTGTTTCTCCTTTCGGATTTTATGTATGTCCTTGTCTGAGAGCGTGAGACAGCACACGTGGGGGAGCAGCCGGGGGGGAGCAGCAGCCTCCTCGCGGACGGGCTCGATCCCAGGAGCCCGAGAGCACGACCTGAGCTGAAGGCGACGCTTCACTGACCGAGCCACCCAGGCGCCCCTCACCTCCTTCACTTCCGAAGTAACTGAGCACCTTTCCTGAAAAACCCACGCTCCCAGCATGGCAGCCACGAAACCCCCCCCAACCACCTCGGACGGTTTACTGGGACGTTCCCCCGGCGCAGGGCCGGACGCAGCGGGGTGGTGCCCACTCTGCCCTCCTCAGCCTGAGCTCGGCCAGGGCCCTCCGCCCCGGGGGCCACCAGCTGTGACAACTGTCACGTCTGCAGATCCTGGGTCCCTGCCTGGAAAGTCACAGCCCCTGTTCCTGATCTGAAGTGACAAGCGCCGTGTACCGGGGAAGAAAAGAGCACGTGTCCTCAGAGAACACGCGTGTGCGGAGGGGCGGCTGCTCTGGGAACGGCGCTGGCCCCGCGTCCCTGCCGCGTGTCCCCCTCATCCCCGCCGAT
>LNAC01000380.1:2047411-2072547 GCA_002007465.1 Ailurus styani
CCGCCCGTCGCTCGGAGCCGGTCTCCTCAGTACAAGGCTCGGCCTGGCTCACTCTGGGCAAATATCTGACACGAAACAGTGAGACAAAGGACGCATTCCCAGGGCTGGGACGGCTAAGATGGCCCAGGCCCTCGGTGTCCAGGGCTGTGTGCGGAGATGGGCTGTCGGGGGAGCAAGGTGGTGGCCCGAGGCCCTGCAGGGCGGGGCTCAGGGTGCACTTCCCCCAGGACTCCCCTTCCTCGCCGAATGCACAGTCCCCCCACAGGCTCCTGCGACACGCGGCCGCGGGACCTGCATCCGGCAGGCTGGGGCTTGGGCGGCTCCGGAGCCCGGCCCGGCTGCAGGGGAGGGACGGGGTGCTGCGGAGCAGCCCGGTGGGCGCCCTGGCTGGGCGGCTCCCAAGGACAGTGGAGGGTGCGCACGAGCACCAGGCCTCTGACTCAGGGGACCCAGCCGTGGCCCCCGTCCCCGGCCTGCAGGCCAGACGCCAGGACAGACCTCGTCCACGGAGGCACGACCCGATCAGCAGCCTGCTTCTCGCCATCACCCGCTCCCCAGCTGAAGCGTCGCTCAGTGCGTGCCAGGCTCGGAGAGGTGAGCGAGAAGAACCACGGGAACGGAAGGGGACTCGGGAACCGACAGGGACCGCGCAGCAGGAAGCCACACGGCATGGGAGGCGGGTGGCCTTCTCGGGTCACGCTGGCCACGGCCCCTGCTCCAAAGACGTGGTGCGCTAGCCTGGCTTCAGCCTGCACCCCAGGGGCCCCTTCCCCCCACAAGGACTCCGCACACAGGACGTGGCCTCTGTCACGACGATACCACAGAAGCCACGGGAAGTCCACCGAAGACGACAAAGGTGCTAGGCCGGACGACCTCCGGGCCGGCGCCCCGTCCCGCGTGCCCGCACTGGCTCACGCCTGGACACCAGTCAGCACCCTCGGCAGGCACGGGGGCCACGACAGCCGTTTCCGTCGTCTTGGAACTGACGGGAACCAAGATGAATATGCAAAAGGCCAGTGCTGGAGGGAAGCCCAAGTCAGGTGGACGGACGGGGGACTCGGAGGGCACAGCTGAGCAGGGACGCCCCAGGGCGAGGGCGCGGCCGAATCAACCTCGCGGTCAGAGCCCTCGGGGCGGGCACCACAGATGGCGGGGCTGTGGGGCCAGGCTTCATCCCCGAGGGTGTGTGCGAGGCCCCTGTCATTCTGACTCCTGGCTCCCCTCACTGGGAGCAAACGGGAATGGGGCTGCTTCCCACCCGGGTGCTGCTGTCCCCGACACCCGCCTGGCCTTCCTCACGTGGTCCCGGTGTCGCCCCCCCAAACCTCGGCACTGCTGGGGGATGCTGGCCTCATCTTCGAAGGCACTCGGAGAGAGCGGCCCCAGTGATGTGAACGGCCCAACCAGGCTGCAGAGGGGGACGCCCCTCCAGGCCGGGGCCGCACCCCCGGGGCAGTCACTGCGGGCCGGGGGCACGGGATGGGGCAGCCCCCGGGACTGCAGCCACGGGCCGTAGGCAGACACGGCGACCCTGGCTCGGTGGGACCCACCCGGGCACCACCTCCTCTGGACACGCTCCGCGGGGTCCTCACTTGGGGCCCGCGGCCCGTCTGCTGCGGCCACAGCGGTCTGCCGTGCCCACCCGCTCCGCCACCCGGCAGCACCGAGGCAGCCAGGCTCCAGGCTAAGTCACGGGCTGACCTGCCAGCACGCTGTAGTTTAGAGCTGAGACTGTAAAGGCCCCACGACGGTGAGCCTCGCCACCGAAGGGCCCGGGGACGGCAATCGGCTCCCGTTTCTCTGGGCTCGGCGTGCGGCCGTCCTGCTACGCACCTCCCAGCGTGAGGCCCGCGGGCCAGCGGCGGGGACACGGTCCTGGAGGCTCGGCATCCCGTTCGGGAGCTTCCCGCCGAGCCCTACCCCCCACGGCCAGAGTGGGCGTCAGGCACGCACTCCTCGAGGCCACAACAGCACAGCGGGGAAAGCCAGGGCTCGGCAGTGGTTCGGCAGGGGGGCGGGATGCCACGTCTCCCTCCAGAGGAAGAGGCCCCGTGGAGGACAGACAGGTGCTGACGGCCTGCGGGAGGGCCCGTGCAAACACAGGCCGCCTGCTGTGGAAGCCGATCTCTGATTCACCCTGGCTAAGAAACCTGGGGAGGCAGCAGGCACGTGCCCGGGGATCGGGCTGCTGATCTTTTAAAATGCGAGCTGCTCACGTAAGGAGAGCCTGCCACCTGGGACGGGAGTCGGGGGCTGGGAGGGGCTGGTGGCATGGTGTGCACGTGGACGCAAGGTCGCCAGGAGCCGCCGCCGAGCACCACGGCGGGGCCGGGACCCCGGCTGCCCAGGGAGGGCCCAGGGAGGGAGGCGCGACCGTGCCCGGGGCTCCTCAGCACTGTCCCTGCCTCACCACACACGGTCAGTACCCTGACGTATAAGAAACATAAGAGACATGTAAGAGACATATAAGAAAACCAACCCTAAGAGGTGTTTTAAGGGGGAGGGATTATAACAGTTCAAGTTTCTTTTTCTTTTTTAAAGCTTTTCTTTCTTTATTTGACAGGGAGAGAGAGCACAAGCAGGGGGAGCGGCGGGCTGAGAGGGGCAGGCTCCCCGCTGAGCAGGCAGCCCGAGGCGGGGCTCATCCTAGGACCCTGAGATCCTGACCTGAGCCTTTCGCTTGGCCAGCTGAGCCACCCAGCTGCCCCAACAGTCCAACCTTCTAATCATTTTATCACAAGTATCTTTTCATGGTACAAATCAAGTTTTAATGAAATGGCTGACCAATATTTCACAGGTTCTATGGAGAAATGTACACCGACTTCCAAGCAACCCACTATAAACAAACTCATACTGAATGAAACTCCTTTCTGCATGGAGGATTTCCTCCAAGGACTCGCTTGAAATGGAAAGTGCTCGGAGCTGCCCAGCGCCCACCGGGCTGCAGCAGGACCCAGGCCTCTCCCGCCACCGAGGCCGGCGCCCAGGCACGGAACGCAGAGCCACACCGACACGGGCACGGGAACCCCCTGCCGCCCAGGGAAGCAGCTGCTGGGACGGGGAGCTGGGCCCTGCAGACGTGGGCACCAGGAACCCACGGGCCTCAGTCTAATTCCGTCTCCAAGAACAAACCACAACAGCAGGAAAACAACAACGAAAACGCGCCTGAGCATCCCCGGCAGACGTGGGAGGAGGCGCGCAGACGATGCCAGAGGGGAGGGGTGTGTCACCGGGCCCACCTGGTGTCCTCAGGCCGCGCTGAGTTCTCGGGGGCCAAACAGAAAGCAAGACCTGCACGCAGCTCGTGGGCACCCACCTGGAGATAGAAACCGGGGCCCAGGATGCCCAAGACAAGCCGGGCCCACGAAGGTCTCAGGCAGCCCGGACGCTGTGACAACACCGGGGACTGGGGGCACAAGCAACCCAGAGTGAGCGCTCACCGTCCGGAGGCTGGAGCCTGAGGTCAGAACGCCCGCACGGCCCGTCCTGCCGAGGACTCTTCCTGGCTTGAAGGCGACCTTCTCACTCCGAGTCCGCAGGGAGACAGCTCTGCACTCTCACAAGGGCAGGGAAGCGGCGGGGAGGGCCCCGCCCGCCGCCCTCTGCCCTCCGCCCTCCGCCCTCCGCCCTCCACCCTCCGCCCTCAACTATCCCCTCCCCCAGGCCTCACTCCAAACACTGTCCCACTCGGGGTTAGGGCTTCCGCACGGGAGCTCTGAGGGGACACATTCAGTCCATAACACTCTGCCCCAGCTGCCCCCCGAAATTCACGTCCTTGTCACACGCAAAATACGCTCATTCCATCTCAACAGCCCCCAAAGTCTTAACTCACTCCAGCCATCAGCTCTGACGTGCATGGTCTTATCTAAATCAGACACAGGTGAGACTCCAGGTGCCCTTCACCTAGAGACAAAATTCCAGTCCAGCTGCGAACCTGGGAGACCAAACAAGACACACGCTTCCAAAACACAACATCGGGACAGGCCCAGGATGGCCGCTCCCATTCCAAAATGGAGACACACGAAAGAAGGAAAGGTGACGGGTCCCAAGTGAGCCCACAGCTTGGCGAGGCAAGTCCCACTAGATCTTAAGGCTGGAGAATAGTCCCCTTTGGGCTGATGCTCTGCCCTTCAGGCCCACGTTCCCCACCTCCCCCCAGATCTCTCAGGACCCCTCAGAAAAGGAAGCTGTGCAGAAGTGAGCCTGTCGAGGAGTCGGCTGGATCCTGGGGGCACAAGTTCAAGGCGAGAGGCCAAGAAACCTAGCAGAGAGCAGCTGCTAAATGAAAAAACAAAACAAAACAAAACAACAACAAAAACACCCCACAAAAAAACCCAAAACAAAAGGCAGCCCAGGTGGAGATTTTGGCTGACTCATGTGCTAGGGACACAAGAGCTGGAGATTGGGGTCCTGGAAACCCCCAGACCTTCCAGGCTGAGACTGCTGAAAGACATTTAAGGAAAATGGGAAATGGACCAGCCTGAGCTGAATCAAGGTAATCTGTCCACATTCCATCTGCCAGAATAAAATTAAATCCTCTCATGAGGAAAATAACATCATCCAGAATGCCTACAGTTTTTCAAACACAGTATCTGATATTCCATCAAAAATTACCAGGCAGGCCAAGAGAGAAGCATCCTGAATAGTCAATACAAATAGACTCAGGTGATTCAGATATTCAAATGTATTAAAAAGATACGATGAGAGGATTTCACCATTGAACCAGACCTACAGAAAAAGAGAGAAGCCCTAAATATCCTAGGATTTCAGAAATTTAAAACCAAAAAAAAAAAAAAAGAGTAATTGAAATCAGTAATTCAGGAGAAAGATTTAAAAGCAGATTAGACAAAACAAGACACATCAGTAGAAAATATCCAGATTGAAGCACAGAAGGTAAAGAAAACCAGGAAGGAAAAAAATACAGAAAAGAGCATAAGAGACATATGGGATATGGTGAAAAGATGTGGGTATGGAGTCCGGGGGGAAGAAGGCAGAGTGAACAGGGCAGTAGTTGAAAAGATACTGACTGACATTTTCCAAAAAGACAAAAGACGTTATGCCCTAGATCCAAAAAGCTCTACAAACCTCAGTTGGGATAAATTCAATACTTCCCTCTCTTCCACAGGCCTGCTGAAACAGAAGAACAAAGACCATTTTAAAAGCAGCCAGAAAGAAAAGAGAGAGAGAAAGAGAGCGAGAGTGAGCGAGCGCTACCTCCAGGGGAACAGCAAGATCGACAGGTGACTTTCCAACAGAAACAATGAAGGCCAGAAAACTACGTAGGCAGAATGTTGAACGAACAATGCTACGGCCACACTTGTGCGCCCGGTGAGAAACAGCCCTCGAGCAGGAGCGCAAAAGAAAGACATTTTCACACAAACAAAAACCAATCAATTGTCAGCAAATCTACGCCAACAGAAGTACTAAAGGAAGTATTTCAGACAGAAGAAAAATAGCCTCAGACGGAAGCACAACCGTGCAGGAAGAAACAAAGCACATTAGAAGGTTAAATAAACAAATCAGAAATAAATAAGTAAATCGGAATGGGTACCATTTATTTTATTTTTTTTTTTTATTTTTTTTTTATTTTAAAGATTTTTATTTATTTATTTGACACAGAGAGAGATTACAAGTAGGCAGAGAGGCAGGGAGAGAGACAAGGAGAGGAGGAAGCAGGCTCCCTGCTGAGCAGAGAGCCCGATGCGGGCCTCGATCTCAGGACGCTGAGATCATGACCTGAGCCGAAAGCAGAGGCTTTAACCCACTGAGCCACCCAGGCGCCCGGAATGGGTACCATTTAAAACAATATCTTTTTAAAAGATTTATTTATTTTTGGTGGGGGAGAGAGTGAGAATGGGGGAGGGGCAGAGGGAGAGAGAGAATCCTCAAGCTGACTCCATGAGCGCAGAACTGGACGTGGGGCTTGAACTTAGGACCCCGAGATCATGACCTGAGCCAAAATCCAGAGACGGACGCTCAACCGATTGAGCCACCCAGGTGCCCCGAAAACAATATTAATGATGATTTGTGAGGTTCAAAATATATGTGACATTCACCCACAACAACAATACCATAAAAATTGATAGAGGTTAAATATAACTTGAGTGTTGTAAGGTTCTTGTCTTACTTGGGAAATAGTACAGGTATTTAAGGTACATTCCAAGAATGTGTTTTGTGATTTCTAAGGCAGCCGGGATATTTACAAAAAAGATTTTTAAGTATTACTTAACAAAGCTAATGGGGGGGGGTTGGAATAACAATTGACTACATCAAAAGTAGGCAAGAAAGGAAGGCCAAAAGGAAACAGATGGGTTGATGTAAAATGAATATTAAGATGGCAGATTTAAACAGTAGCCTATCGGCATGACGTTAAATGTAAATGGACTAAATGCCTCAGTTAAAAGACACGGATTGTCTAGAGTACACTAAAAACAACTGACTTCTGCTAGTACGATTCATTTCCAAAATATGACACAGAACAGTTGTAAGGAAAAGAATACCACATAAACACTAAGTTCTCCTTCTCCCCAACACACACACATGCAAAGGAGACTCTCAGGCTTATAATATTTTCCATCTTAAAAAGCAACCTCTCATGGTGATAAGAGTGTCAGTGCAAAAAGCAGATATCATGATCCTAAAGTTGTATGCATCTAATATAGCACAAAACACATGATGAAAAGGTAACAAAATTAAAAAGAGAAAGATAAATCCCTAATAACTTGGTAACATCTATAGCTATTAAAAATGTTTTAGGGTTGCCTGCGTGGCTCGGTTGGTTAAGCCTCTGACTTTAGCTCAGGTCATGATCTCGGGGTCCTGGGACGGAGCCCCACGCTGGGCTCCCTGCTCAATGGGTTGCCTGCTTCTCCCTCTGCCTGCTCTGCCTGCCGCTCCCCCTGCTTGTGCTCTCTCTCTCTCAAATAAATAAATAAAAAATTAAAAAAAATAATACCCCACAACTTAACTAATGATAACAAGAGAAGAAATACAAAACTTCAATAGTCAATTTCTATTTTAAAAATCAAACAATAAAAATAAAATTAAAAAAAATTAAACAGAATTTAAAACATTCCCACAAAGGAAACTCCAGGCCCATAGGGCTTTACTGGTGAATTCTTCCAAATAATTAAGTTAGAAATAATATCAATCTTATGTAAAATTATCTTGAGAATTTTAATAAAAGCTAATTTAATTTTATAAGGCCAGTATACCTCCAAGCTAAATTCTGACAATGACATAGGAGAACTATAGGCCAATCTCTCCCACAAATACCAAACCAAATATTAGCAAACTGAATCTGGCAAAATGTACAAAAAGAAAAAGTCATACATCACAGCCAAATGGAGTGCATGAAGGGAACACAGGGTTGGCTGACATTCAAAGTCAGTAAGTTAAATCCCCCCTTTTAAAAAAGGATTTTATTTATTTATTTTAGAGAGAGGGCACTTGGGGGGGGCAGGGCAGAGGGAGGAGGAAGGGCAGAGGGGGGAGGGTCTGAGGGAGGGGCAGAGGGAGGGGGAGGAGGGAGGAGCTTGACCTGGCTCTAGATCCTGCAACCCTGAGATCACAACCTGAGCCGAGATCAAGAGTTGGACGCTTAACCAACTTAGCCATCAAGGTGCCCCCAATTCATCTTATTAATAGAATAAAAGAGAAAACCATGTCAACAGATGAAGAAAAGAAGCATCGGATAAAATCCAGTACAATTCAAGACAAAAACTCTCAATGAGGGATAAGATAGAACCTCCTCGGGCAGCTGGGGGGCTCAGCTGGTTAAGCGACTGTCTTAGGCTCAGGTCATGATCCCGGAGTCCCAGGGTTGAGCCCCGCATCAGGCTACCAGTTCCACAGGGAGTCTGCTTCTCCCTCTGACCTTCTCCCCTCTCACGCTCTCTCTCACTCTCTCTCAAATAAATAAATAAAATCTTAAAAAAAAAAGATAGAACCTCCTTAATTTGATTTACAAGGGGGGATTTATAAAAGAAAAAATCCCTCCACAAACATCCTTAACAGTGAAATTTGGAGTCACCATTTCTGTTCCACATTGTTTTGGAAAAATAAACAGGGCAGGGTTGGAGAGGTAGAAATAAAACTGACTCACCGACAGAACGCTAGTCTAGGAAACCCACGGGAATCTGCAGATGGAGCAGGGATTTAACAAGGTTGCTGGACACATCAATATGGAACAACAACATTTCGCTATACATCTCTATCAACAAACAGAAAACTATGAAGGTAACACCATAGAAAATGGCATAAAAAATGAACTACCAGGGAACAGCTCGAACGAAAACCGTGCAGGGCGGCTACACAGAGGGTTACCGAGTGTAACGGAGAGTGGAAGGAAGGGTTAGTAAAAGCTCTGGGTTGGAAGCCGCACTGCGGTAAAGACGCCCGCTCTCCCACGTTAATCTGTGACTTCAAAGGCAATCCAAACTAAAGACACAGAAGCAGCCTCATTGGGTTTTTGGACATTTATAAGCCACTTGGAAAATCTGTACAGAAATGCAAAAGGCGGAGAACAGCCAGGATAATCTTGGAGGAAAACAAGACCAGAGGACTTACAGCGAATGGTATTAATGGTTATTAAAGCTGAATTAAAACAGTGTGATGTCGGTACAACAGATCAATGGCACAGAAGTACAGAAACAGGTCCCCACATGGGCAGTCATCTGATTTATGACAAGGGCACCACTGAAATGTGGTGGGAAAGGGATGGGTTTCTCAATCGGTGGTCCTGGATCAACTGGTTCTCAGCAAGCAGGCAAATGACCTGGACCCCTACCTCACACCACACACAAAGTTCACCCCCAGGAGTCTCAGGTGTAACGAAAGCTTGCGATCTTGGCGTGAGAGAGGATGTTCAGGCCCCTGGGGCACAGAGGCATTTCTTCAACACAGCACAAAAAGCACTAATTGTATAACGTTCCATTTTCTTCATCAGAAGAATGAAGAGGCAAGCTGCTGAGTGTAGGAACAAATTTGTGATGATCAAAGAACTCCTATCCAAAATACATAAAGGGCGTGTACAAATCAATAAAAAAGATACATAGCCTCGGGGTGCATGGGTGGCTCAGCCGGTTAAGCATCTGACTTCAGCTCAGGTCATGATCTCGGGGTCCTGGGATGGAGCCCCGGGGTGGAGCCCCATATGGCTCTCAGCGGGAAGCCTGCTTCTCCCTCTCCCTCTGCTCCTCCCCCTGCTCTTGCTCACGCTCGCTCTCTCATATAAATAAAAATCTTTAAAAAAAAGATGTACAGCCAATTAAACTGTTTTTAAACACCCTGATTTTGAAACTGGGCAGATGACGTGGTCAGGCACTTCAGCGAAGTGGGTCCAGAGGAAAGCCCGAAGCATGCGGGAAGGTAATGATCAGAGGCGATGAGGAGATGCAAATCAAGGCCAGAATGTGCTGCCACTTCACACCGGCTCTGTTGGCACAAACAAAGACTTCTGATGACCGCGGGTGCAGGGAAAGGAGGGTAGGAGGGACTCCCCACGAGCCGAAGGGGGCATGGTGAAGTCACATCTATCACAGATGTGTTCCTGGCACAGACCTCCTAAAGCCACTGCCCCTCTGGAGGGGTGAAGGGTCTTCCATACATCAAGGAGATGACTCAGGGCCTGGGCGCCGGCAGCTTCGGGATGGCGGGGGGGGTGGGGCACCAGAAAGAGCAAGGCGTGATTGGAGGGCTGGAACTTTCGGCCCCACGCCCCGCCTCCGGGACCGGAGAGGGGTGGGAGGTTGAGCCCACCGCCCACGGCCAACGACGTCATCCATCACACCTCCGTAATGAAACCATGAACATCCTTAGGTGACCAGGTTTGGAGAGCGTCCAGGCGCCGAACCCGGAGAGGGCGCGGCGGCACCGTGACCCCCCGCCCAAGTCCTGCCGTCCGCGTCGCCTCCATCAGGCCCTTCCTGAGTTGCATGCTTTAAACTTAAGAGTTTTCCTGAATCCCGTGAGCCATTCTAGCAAATCACTGACCCAAGAAGGGGGTCTTGGGGACCCCTGATTTACCGTAGGGCGGTCGGGAGCCCAGGCGGTGTCTGAAGTTGGGGCAGTCTCGTGGACCGAGCCCCCCAGCCGTGGGGTCCGCGCTAACCCCAGGCGGACACGTCAGAAGTGAGTTAAACTGTAGGGCACACAACTGGGGTCACCCCTGGCTGCCGGTATGGAAAAAAGTCCACACAGGGGACGTGGGAAAGCAGCGCGGAGAGCAACTGAGAGATGGCAGAACCAAGCAACCTGAACAGGCAGGCACTCGACTGCCGGCTTCACGCCTGTGTGCCAGCGAGCAGCACGCACCAACCGGGGTGTGCATGGGCCCTTCCGCAGGAGCCCAAAACCGCAACCTTGGAGACGACAGATAACGTCGGGAGGATTCACGCCCTGGAACCGACCCAGCGAAGGGGATGAGCAACCAGAACCACACCCACCACCGCGGGGGAGTCGCACCCACAGGATGCTGACTGACGTCCTCTAGGATTCCACCATGAAAAGTTCAAAAACAAACTAAACTCTGCAGGGCGGGGGCAGAACAGAGGCTGCTGGGGGGGGCGGGGGGGCACAGGCGACACGGGATGGGGGCCATGATTCTGGGCACAGCTCGACTGTGTCCCCTAAGACAACTGGAAGCTGGCAGGTCCTCTGTGAAAGCTCGCCCAGTGGCGCACGGAGAGTTTACAGTTTCTGGAATGGTTTATTCCGGTTAAAAACAATGAAGACAGGAAGCGCGACCAGAGGATGGGACACCAGATCCTCGCATCCCTCCCTAAAGAAAAGCTAAACCCCCCAGATCAGGGCAGGCCTAGGAGTGCCTCCTGGATTGTGTTCTTAGCTTTCTCTTCGGCTTATGATGATGATGATAATGATTTTTTAAAAATTTGCTCTGTAAGGGGTGCCTAAGTGGCTCAGTCGTTAAGTGTCTGCCTTCGGCTCAGGTCAGGATCCTGGGGTCCTGGGATCGAGCCCCACGTGGGGCTCCCTGCTCGGCGGGAGGCCTGCTTCTCCCTCTCCCACTCCCCCTGCTTGTGTGTCCCTCCCTCGTTGTGTCTCTCTCTGTCAAATAAATAAAATCTTTAAAAAAAAATGTGCTCTGTAAGATGAACTCAAAAGGTGACCTGTTGTTGGACTACCCTCGAAGCTGTACCAAATAAGAGCACTCGTGAAGAACTAACGTCCACCGCGCTCTCTCTGTGCAACGGAGCAGGCATCTCGCCCGCCCCCTTGCGCCTGCCCCCCAGACAGCGCCCTGGGGTCCCCAAGCCGAGCCCCGGAGGCGTACGTGCCAGCAAGTCTGGTCGGTCCGGCCCGAGCGCGCCCTTCCGGTCCTCCCACACCCGCTCCCGGCGCCGAAGGTCCTCACCTCAAGGGCCTGGGAGGACGGTTCTCTGCCTGACGGCCCGACTCTCCCACGAACGTGACCAGCCCTGCAGTGCCCCAGGTCCCAGGCTTCACTGCCCCCCCAAGCCCCCAGGCACCGTGGAGACGGCGCCTCTCCCGCGGAAGCCAGCTCCCGGGGCCACGGATGGTCCGCTCGGATGCTCGGTGGGCTGCCCCTCGGCCGCTCCCCTCCCTTTCTCCACGCGTCAGCTCTCCACCCGCAAAGATCTGGGCACGGGGTCCCCTTCCCTCTCTCAACACCGATGACCTTGACCGTCCTCCTTGGCCACACCACAGACCTGCCATCCCTCAGAATCACCCCTCCCCCGGGACTGGACCACAAGCACGTCTGCACGTGCCCACACCCAGCCTCCCCGCTCTGCCCCAACACCAGCCCCCCTCGTCAACGCTCCTCATGGAATCTAAGAGGCCAGAGACGAGAAGCACCAGCACTGTGCACACCACCAAAGCACGAGAAAAGCACTGCCATGTAAACCGGGACCCGTGGGCCGGCTAGACGCACCCCAGATGCTGGGAAGTGAGAGGTTCGTCCATGGGGACACAGGTGGGGCCTGCTCCGGGCTCTTCCAGGAGAAAACCAGCGCCGGTCTTCTCCTCTCGGGTGGAAATTTGCAAACCTCGATGGACAGATGGTTGGACGGGGGCTGGATGCACACATGTGCCAAATTTTTGTAAATTCCGTGTTTGAGGATCAAATCATAAGGAAGAAAGGTTTTGGGAAAAGGACCTGGACCCTCTGGATCAGGAGCTCAGAGGGGGACTGGCAACAGTGGGCTTGGTCCCAGGCAGGGCCAAGGTCCACACAGTGACTTAAGGGGGGGCCAGGGCTGAAGCGTGAGTGTCCCCAGGATCCAGGCTGCCAGCAGCCAACGGCGACAGTGGCAGGGGCGAGGGGAGGGGTTCTCTGCCTGAGGAGCCCCTGTGAACGTGGGGAGAGAGGTGGGGGGGCTCCAGACTCCCCGGCAGGTCTCCTGCCTCCTCCTCCCTCCCTCTCACCCCGAACTAGACAGCCGCTCAGGCCACACCCGCCTCCCTAAATCCAGCCCCTCCTCGGCACCTCCCCGGCCTCCCGGCACGTGCCTCACCCCCACCTGCCCCTGGCTCGCGTCCCCCCGGGCTTCTCTGCAGTTGTCTGGTCTTCTCCTGGCCCTCCCCAGGTCCCCCAAAATACCTTCCCCGTCTTCCCCACCGCACCCACATTGAGCCGAAAGTCTCTGATGCCCAAACTCCTGTCCTGAGCCGGGCATCCCCGGGACGGTGCTGGGAGGGCCCCTGATGGGATCAGCACCCTCACAAGAGGCCGAGCCCAGAGCTCTGTGCCTCCCTGACGAGGACCCAGCAACGAGGCTGTCTGCCCCCCAGGGAGGGCACCCTACTCTCGGGCCTCCCCTCCAGGGCGTGAGAGAGAAGCACCTTGCTAAGTCCCGGTCTGCGCTGCTGAGCTGACCAGGACAGCCCCACTGTCCCTTGGGGGGTAGCTCTGCTGCTCCCCATCTACCTCCCCTCCCTGAACCTCTAACCCCGTCCGTGCGCAGCCCCAGCGGCCGGCCCTGCGGCGGGCTCTGATCCTGCCAACCCAGCCGCGCGGACACCAGGACCTTCCTGCACAGCGGGGGCGGGGGGGAGTGGGTCACCCCCTTGCTGCGGCGCCCCCCCCAGGTGACAAGGCCCCTTCCTCGCGCACGCATTTATGGCTGCCTTCTGCCCCCCAGGTGCTCACTGCTCCTCCAAGCTGCAGCACGGGGGCTGGGGCCGTGCTTCCCTGACCACCCAGCCTCTGCGCGGGCGGGCCCCTCGTCAGGAGGCTGATCGCCCCTCGCACGGCAGGTGCTTCTCCAGGTCTGCCCTGCTGCACCACGCTGGCAGGTCCGTCTGTGCCCGGCACCAGGGCCCACGTGCAGGACACCTGCAGCCTTCTGGAATGACTTGGCCCTGTGAGCACACTGGCCCCCCTCTCATCCTTTCCACGCGCCTTCACGGACATCTGAATGCCGACGTGAAGACAGCTCGTGACTGGGGTGCGGTGCGAACGTGCCCAGAATCTCCCTCAGGGGAGTCCGGGGTCCGGGGGGAAGCTGGTGCTCTCAGGAACTGCGTGACAATGACAGATGTGGCACCTGAGGAGAGGCCCCAGATGGCCGCGTCTGAGCGTCCGAGCCGCCAGCCCCCTGGACAGGTGCTCCTACCCCTGGCCCCGTGGGGCTCCACTCCCCGGCAGCCCAGCCTCCCCAGCCCCGTGCAGGGGCCTCTGGCCAGTGAGGGGTGAAGGGCTCCTGAGGGACCAACAGTACCCAGGGGCCAGTACCAGGCCAGAGGCTTGATTTGCTCCCTGAAGGTGCCACAGGACCCGGGAAGTCACTGAGGACGTCGCCTCAGGAAGACTGAGCGGGGAGCCCCTCCGAGGAAGCTAGGCCTGTGGAGAGAAGCAGGCCCTGCCAGCCGAGGACGGTCGGTAGGTCTCTGTGCTGGGCGTACCCACTGCCTCTCGCCGGTCACTCACGGAGCCCTGAACCGACCGTGCTGTCCTGAGCGGCCCCTCCCTCTCCCTGGGCCACCCTGACACCACAGCCACACTCCCCCGGCTCCCCAGCCAGGGACCAAGTCCACCGATCCTGCCCCTGGACCTTTCTGAGCTCACCCTCACCCCCACCACCTCTGGCCTGCCCTGGCCAGCAGCCCCTCCCCCCCCCGCCCCAGGCTCCCGGCACCAGGCAGAACAAATCTCAGGGACACACATGGCCCACAGGCCTCCATCGGGGCCTCCCCCGACGCCACCCAGAGCACAAGCCAGTATCAACCACCATGCTCACTGCTGGGGCCACGCTCTCTTCCTTCCCACCGACTCCCGGTCCAGGGGCTCAGCTCCATGGGGCCCCCCACCCACTGGCCACTTGGCGGAGCTCAGGGCAGGGTTCTAATTAGCATGTGTGACACCCACTGCCACATCTGAGCACAACAACCCAGCGAGGGGGAAGGGGTAGGTAGCACGGACCCCACTTCACGGACGAGCAAACCGAGTCTGCCCAAGGCCAAGGGATGGCCGGAGCCGGCTCCTAGGCTCCCACTGCAGGAAGCCCGCCCGTGGGGCCAGCACCCTCCAGTGGCCACATAGCTCGAAGCCCGGTGGTCAGCTGAACGACAGCCCCAGAGGCGCCCCCCAACCAGTCCCCGGAGCTTGTGACTATGTCACCTCACAAGGCAAATGGGACACTGCAGATGTGACTAAGTTACAGACCCCGACATGGGGGCGGGGGGCGTGTCAGTCAGAGAGATGACGCAAGGGCACAGGGCGTACCCCTCGCACACCCTGCCCTCAGTGTCTCATCGGCACCAACCAACCACGTTTGTTCTGGAGACTCTGGGACCAGGTCACACCGGGGGCCTCAACGCCCCCATCTCACCTCGGTCACCAAAGCCACCACCAATTCCCTCACCTCCTCCATTCAATCTGCCATGACTGCTGGCAGCACAACGGTGCTCTGCCAAGACCGGGGACCCACAGGTGATGACAGTGTGGCCCCAGGTCTAGAGACCCAGAAGTGACACGTCCCCAGAGGGACAAGAGCCTCCAGGAGCCACCACGGTCCATGTGTGGTGTCAGGGATGGAGGGCCCCCGACCTTGAGGTAGCTGGAAAGCACAGAGGCAGGAGAGGCCAGGCAGGCTTCCTGGAGGAGGAGACATCTGAGCTGGGTTCTAAGGAGGTGAAGGGATGAAGGGCAGGCTCATGACAGGAGGACCACAGACCCTCCAAGGGTTGACACGAGGACTCATGGGAGGGGTCTACCTGGATCGCTTTTCTCTGAAGCGCTACTTAAAGGATGGCTCTCCAGGGGCACCTGGGGGGCTCAGTCGTTAGATGTCGGCTCAGGCCACGATCTCAGGGTCCTGGGATGGAGTCCTGCGTCGGGCTCCCTGCTCAGCAGAGAGCCTGCTTCTCCCTCTGCCTGCTGCTCCCCCTGCTTGTGCTCTCTTTCTGTCTCTGTCAAATAAATAAAATCTTTAAAAACAAAGGACGGGCTCTCTAGCCGTCCCAGGTCCACAGTCGCAGAAGGACAGCCCCGGTGCTTCAGCTGGCCCGAGCGCTGGACGGTGGCAGGCCCCTCCCGTGGGGCAGGTGGACTCAGGAGTGCGCGGCCCGGTGGGGGCAGTCAGCAACGCGGAGCATAATCCCACGGCACCCCCCGCCTGACCCACTGCTCGGGAAGTTCCCAAAGCAGCACGCAGCTGGGCGTGCACAGGAATCACTGCTGCAGGTGCGCCTGAGGCCGAAAGAGGCTGGAAAGAGCCCCAAGACCGACAGATCCCCGGGCCCATGCGTGCAGGGCACTCGGGGCCGCGGCAGGGAGGAGTGGGGAGCTTGCGGGGCACAGAGCCATTGCAGGCAACTCGCAACCAGCACTCCCTGGTGAGCGGCCGGACGAGGTACGAGGCAGCCACACGGACGCGTGGCGGCCTCGGAGCCCAGCACCAGGAGCCAGGCCCGAGGACCGCATCCCGAACGGCTCCACTTACACGCCGCTCGCCGCACACCAAGATTACAGACGTGGAGCGCGGGGTTGCGGCTGGCAGGGGTGAGGGACGGTGGGGGCCGGGCGGGGGAGCCTCCTGCACACATGATCGAAGACATGGACCACACGCCCATGACACAGCGGCGGCTTCTGACATTGTGTTGTGCCTACATCGGCAGAGCCACGGGGGCTGAGCAAACGGTGCGTGACCCGCCACGGTTCTCGCGACTTCCAACCACAAGGTGCGTGCCTTACTGAGGACAGTTCAAGCCCCTCGAAAACATGGGGGCAGTTCTGGAAATTGGCACCTTGGCTGCCAATCTGGCAATGTTAAAAAAGGACAATAAATGTTTTCGTGTGTTGGTGAGACGGTGCTATTACGTGATGCTTATCTTTCAGAGATTTTGGCTGCAGTATGTGTTCGTGGACGACAGGCTGGCCAGGGTGGGGGCCGGGAGAAAGCACGGGCACCGGCTGGCCAGAAGTTACGGCCGGAGCTGAAAAAGAGCTGTGTGAGTCTTCGCTACACAAGTCTCTCTACCTTCGTAGATGTTTAGAGTTTTTCATAATAAAAATTTTTTTTTAAAAAAACCCTCAGTCTCTCCAAAGCCGGCTCCGTGGGGAGGGGGCTCTGCGTTCGTGAGGACCGGAGCTTGGTGGCGCCCCTGAGCCAGCTCGGGGGTGGGCTGGGAGCGGGGAGAGCTTGGCGTCTTCTAGCCTCGAACAAGCCAGGTGCAGCGGAGACCAAGGGGCCAGGGCGACAGCTCCCGTGAGAGCTGCTGCGCGCGCTGGCGGCCGCGGAGGGCCCTCCCCTCGGGCTGGTCCCAGCCCCCCCCCACAGCCCTGTCCACCCGAGGAAGGACTCTCCTTCCGGGGCTACTGGACGTCCCAGAGAAATCCTCCCCGAACCGCCTGGTCACGGCCCCCAGAGCAGCGCCTAGATAAGACCCAGAGGCCCTCGGGCTCCTCTTGGAAGCTCTCAGCCGTGTGGCTGCCTCAGCCCAGATCCAGTTTCCCTGGACGTTGATAGAGGCCTAAGGGGACCTGGAACAAGGGGCCACCACCCTCACTTCACTTCCAGACCAACCGGAGGGAAACAGCCCCGTTTCGTTAACAGTGAGCCCTGGGCACGCTCACGACACCCCCACACCCCGCCGGGGCGCGTGTCTGCAAACGCCCTGCACGCCCCTCGTCGCCGGGCATCGTTTGGCTGGAAGACCCAGCACAGGACAAGAGCACCGACGGACTCCGTTTGGAGCGCAGACGCGGCGCCAGCGCCGGTGGGAAGGGTCAGTGGGGCCACGACGGCCTGTGTCTTTAAAGCCATTTGATGGGAAATCGCTTTAGTGCAGAGCAGACGGGCGCTGTGATGAGAAATGACTTTCCACGAACTGTGTCCTCAAGCATCCCGGCTGAAGCAGCATCACCAAGTCGGAACACGCTCCGGGGCAGCCACAGATGAACGCGAACCAGCGAGGGCCCAGCGGAGGGCGGTCGTGCTCTGGCGGGCCACCCGCCACCGAATAGGACACCTAGATGCCACCTGAGCACACACGGGGGCTGCGCGGGAAGTCAGCGCGCGCGGTCCTGCAGGCCGTGCCCTGGCCGAAGACTGCACGCATCCCCTGCCACATCCCCCTGCCCATGCTCCCTTCCCCCCACCTGCTCACCTGGGAACCGCCCCCAGCCCTCCCGGGTCCCGCCAGTGTTCTCCCAGGGCCGGGCACCGGCACGTCTCCCCAGCCCTCTCTTCCTGTTGTTTCTGGCCTGGTGGGCAGCCGTGGGCGCACAGGCGTTCGGCACGGAGCGGCCCCCTATACCGCACGTCCACTCACGTGGCTCCCACCTCTCCGTGGCCCTCTGCCCACCTCCAGCCACGTCAGGTTCCTCTGTGTCCGAGCTCCTTCCAGCGCGCCGTGCCCCTCTTGCCTGGGCGGAGCGGGTGCCCTCCCCTCCTAGGAAGCAGAGGGTGCCTCCGCAGGGAGGGAGCAGCCTCCCTTCCATTCCCTGTGCGGGTGACATGCCTGCAGACTCACCTGCTTGTTCCTTCTCTCCCCTCCAGAACACACACTCCGTGTGGGCGGACGGCACCGTCCCAGTCCCTGAACCAGATCTGCCGGGGGGGAGGGGGGCGTACACAGGAGGTCCTACAGAGCAGGCGCTGTGAGCCCGACGAAGTCCCCACCTTCCCTGCTGCTCCAAGGCAAGTGCCCGGCGTCCAGGACCACCATCCTCGGAGGGGCTCCACAGCACACCAGTTTGGCCCCAATTCTGATGTCCAGCTGTTGATCGTTGAACGCCCCACCTTCTCTTCCCGTCTCCCCACATCTGGGCAAGCTGATAAGAAAGCCCACATGCCACCTCTTTCCAGTGCCAGGCATGAGTTCAAACCCTGCGTGTGCCAGCCCCGCCTCACCCCAGACCACCACCGAGACCCTCAGTGCATCTCTCTCTCCCTAAAACCTCAAGCCATCTGGGGGCCAGCCGGAGCTCACCGTGCTGTCCCACGAAGCCTCACTGGGGACAAGAGACGCACCGCTAGGGCACTGCCCAGGGAAGGGGTGGGTCTGCCCTTCTCCCCCAGGAAGCAGACATGGGGGTGGGGGGCCGGGGGGCCACAGGTGCAGGCACGGCCCGGAGCAGCTGGCACTCGCCGCACTTCCCCGCCCGCGCGGCCCCATCGCTCACCGCGCCACGCGGGCCTCACTCGTGGACGGGGCGTCCCCTGAGGGTAGGAGTTAGTCACATCTCCAGCTCCCAATGGGTCTCAATAAATGTGCATTAAACAGACAAATAGTAGCTGACTTTCAAGTATTTGTACCTCGCCTTGTTCTAAAAGGGACCCAAGAAAGTAAACTGCAGGTCTCTCCACTGAGAAAGGCTTATAATTGTCACAATATTAAAAATGTATTTATCATATCGATGTGATTCAAATTCAAGAGATGGTTAGATAGATGCGGCACCCTCAGCCGGAGAGGCGGCGACCCTCGCACACCTCGGGAGCAGAGAGCACCTCCTTCAGGGGGGTCTTCCTTCGAGAGAGGCACCCCCCTCCCCGAGAGAAGAAAAACAGTACAAGAAAGAGTGGGGAGGGTCCTCTGATCCTTGGTGGGGCACTTCTGGGCCATCAGCCTCCATGGTCAGCCGTTACTCTTAGTTCTGGGCCCTCAGTGAGGGGGGGCGGCTGCATTTTTAGACTTGTTTTCCACAAAGTTGAAATAAAGAAAAAAGACATGAAGTTTCTAGGAATCTGTGTTTGACCCAAACAAACAAAAACAGAACAAAAATCTTGCAGGCAGGACTTGCAATCGCACACCAGACCCTGGGCAGGGGGCGGGGCCGGGGCAGGGGAGAGCTTGAGGCAGGGCAGGGCTGGTAGGGGGCAGGGCTGGAGTCAGAGTCACACCCCCACTCTGGCCTGAACCCCGCCGGACCTCAGGGCCCCCTCAAAAGTTAGATGCGCCCCCAGCAGCAGGGGCAGGAAGAGTGGCTGTTCTCGGTCTGGTAAAATGAAAAGTGGGAAAGGAAGTCGCACTGTTTTTCCAACCCCTTGTCCACAGTCCTTTTCCCTGGAGCTGCAGACCGTGCCTCAATCCCCAATCCCCGTGCACAACACTCGGGATCCACCGTTGGACGGGCCGATCCTATCAGGTACCCACTCTGCCTCTCTGCTACATACCCACGACCCAGTTCACCCTTGAACCACACGGGGGTTAGGGCGCCGGCCCTCTGCATGGACAAAAATCCATGAGTAACTATGGACTCCCCCAAAACTTAACTACTAAGAGCGTACTGTGGACCAGGAAGCCTTACCAAGAACAAGTAATCAATGAACACATCTTCTGTGTGTTCTGTGTATTACATACTATATTCTTCCAATAAAGTCAGCTAGAGAAAAGAAGATACATTCACAGCAATGTACAGTATCAAAAAACCCTGTATAAGAGGGTCCGTGCTGCTCAAACCTGTCTTGTTCTAGGGGCCGCTGTTGCACGTACACCTCTGCTAGATACTGAGCTCTGCTGGGAACTGAGCTCTGCTGGGTACTGAGCTCTGCTGGGAACTGAGCTCTGCTGGGTACCCACTGTGTATCTATGACACATGCGTTGCTGCTGCGTGAAGCACCTCTGCCGTATACTATGTACCTCTGCGTCTCTGCCCTGTCTGCTCGGTACCCACCACAAACCTACCCTCTCCCTCCCCCGCTCCTGCTATGTCCCGTTCATGCGTCTGCTCCACATCCACTACACACCTGTCACATATCTCCCACGCACCTCTGTGCATCTGCGATCTGCCCATAGGGGGTGCTAGGTGCTGCTCCCGAGTGAGGACACCCGAATCTCCTCGCGGCCACAAGCCTCCCGGGACACAGGTGTTGACGTCTCTGTGCGCCAGGCAGGTCTGCAGGGCCGGCAGAACAGTGGCCCTGTCTGGACTCCTGGTCAGTTCTGCATTTCTAAAGCCTGCCTGATCCTTCACCTCCAAGTAACAGCCACAGACACGAGGGCAACACAGCGGGCAGGACGTACACACGCGCACACACACACACACACACACACACACACACACACACGCACACACGCACACAGACACCACACACGCACCACACACACACACACACACGTCCTGGGGCCTGTGCCAGTTGGGTGAGGGACAGCCGGGAATCCCAAACACTGTGGAGGGGCAGCACAGAGCAGGGAAGGGGGCTTGCGGTGCAGGGCCCAGCACTGGACTCACACCAGCCCCACGGCCAGCCCTGACAGGCAGGCACTCCTACCACCCCGGCTTACAAGAGGCATAAACTGAGGCACCGGGAACCTGAAGTCCTTTGCTCTGGGTCCCACAGCCAGTGGCCGAGAGGCCAAGGGCAGCTGAAGTAGCTGCCTCATGGTCACAACAGCTGAGCTTGAATAAATGAATGGAAGAAAAAAAAAGAAAGAGAAAGAAGAACAAAAGAAGGACAAACTAAAAAGATAACAAGTAGATTAGCATTGGAGTCTCCCCCACTGAAGGTCACTCCTGGGTTTAACGACAAGGTCAAAGGAAAGACAGGCTCAGGGAGTCAGCCGCTGCACCAGGGAGTCCAAGGTCCCACCGGGAGTGAGGAGGGAGGGTGCCCACCAGCTTCCCTTCAGCTCGAGGACTTAGCCGGTGCATTTTTTTAGATTCTTACATTATGTTAGAGATTCAAAACAGCTTTAGTCATTAAACACACAAAAGGGACCTGTTTCTCCCAGAAATTAAGCCTTTTGAAAGGCTTTAAGAATTTACTGGGGGGAAGCCCTGTGTCGCCAAAACCAAAATCCGACCCCATACTGCTCGAGGGACTCCGGTCCCTCCCAACCCTCGGGGGCCAGGCCAGTCCCAGGGATCTCTTCCCCAAGAACCACTGTAATGTCTTTTTACAAAATGAAGTTAACTATTTCCTCCTTATACTGCTTATTTCAAAAGTCAGACGTAAGGAAGAAAGGCAAACTCACCGGAGCCCCCGGCCTCCAGGAGACAGGATGGCACCACGCACGGAGAGCCTCCCATGTCCCCCCAGGAAAGCGGCTGTAAAGATCACATACCAATAATGACAAAATAAAAGTGTGATCCTTTAATGGAAATTCTAGCAAGACCAAAAACTCCCTCCAAATAAGACTCCCCGCACAGGGGCCTCTGCAGACCCCACCTCCCCGCAGTGGAGAGGGCCGTGATGGCTCCCGACAGCCACGGTCCGGTGTGGCCGCGCGCGACACGGAGCTGGTCTGTGCATCAGCTCGGCCGAACCGATGGAATTCCTGCCTCTGTGCAGTTCGCATCAGAATGGGAAACTGAGGCAAGGAAAGGCCACGCAACACCTGCTGGCCAGTGAGAGACAGAGAGCCCGGAGACAGGCTGTCCACAGCCCCCCACCGACCAGGCCACCTGCCTCTGGGGTGCGACCCCAGTTCCTCTTGGGGCAAGTGGAGGCGGTGGGAGCACGAGGGGCGGTGAGCGGGAGCGCGCCCCCGACACGCACGCTGGGCAGAGGGCAGTCCCGAGGGCAGATGACCAGCGTGCCTGTTCCTCCTCATCCCCCCACTTTCACCCCAAGCAGCTGTCCAGGCTCCTGGGCTGGCAGAAGGTCCCAACACGGAGCCCCCTCCGAAGCAGAGGGAGCCCCCTGCAAAGTGCCCGCGAGCTCCCCGCCCCTGGCGCCCGGAGGAGGCCGCGGGGAGGATGGGGTGCGGCACCGAGACCCAGAGGCAGAGCCCTGCGAGGAAGCCCGGACCTCGCCAACCAGAAGGAGGGGCGGCCAGTCGGGGTGACCGGGGGCAGGCACAGATGAGAGGCCCCAGCCGGCAGCCAGTGACTGCCCAGGCGAGCAGGGGGACGAGGCAGGACACACCAGCATGAACCGTGCAGCTTCCGTGGAATTCCCGCGCCAGCAGACGGCCCCCCTTCCGACGCGCACGGCCTCCCACGCGGCAGGGTTAGGACTAATTTGGGCAGATACCTGCCTCCAGCACCGCACAACGAAACCGACCTGAAGGAGATGGCACTGCAGGTCCCAGGAGGAGGGAGGTCAGCCCGTGGGAGGAGAGCATCTCCTTGTCTGGCGGGGAGTCGCTGTCAGGAGGACGCGAGGACGCGGGGACAGTTCATAGCCAGCAGGGACGGGGCGGGGGCTCCGGGACACAGAAGGGGCCCCCGGCTTTCCTGAGCGGGCTCAGAGCCGGCGCTCGGTCACACCCGGACGGGGCTCGTTGCTACTGGGGCGCTCGACACGGAGCTTCGTGTTTTCCCACCAAGAGGCATCCTAGTCTCCCTTTCGTTACTCGAAAACATATTTCAAGATGTTTCTGCGCCTCGCAAGTCTGTCTTCGCCAGACCCGGACCACGGGCGTTCCGTCTCATTGGAGCAGGAAGGAGGTCATACCCACATTTCGGGTTTGTTGGATTAACTCCTTAGAGGTTCGTGAAACGCACCACCAGTGCCCGGCCACAGACCCCGCGGAGCCCCCTCCCTCGCCTCTCAAGGCTGCTCTGCCCAGCGGGTTCTCCTAACAGGGCCTTTGCACGTGCTGGGCGAAGGCCCGGCCCGCTCCTTCGGCTCCTTCGCGGGGCTGCCCCGCACGGGTCAGGGTCAGGGTCAGGGTCAGGCGTCGCGGGCTGTCCCGGGGTGTGGACCCGCCCACCCCGCCCCGGTTTCTGTGTTGGCTCCGCTGTGGCGGCCGCTACACTCATTACAACTTAGACCGTCAGTGACCTGTTTCTGCATGGTTGCTGGTTAACCAGGGGGATTAGGAGTGCGTCCTCCTGGTTGGTCTCTCCCAGCCTCTACCCTGCATTGACCCGGCCCTGACGTGTGCGGACCAGCGTTAATGCGGGAAACGTGCAAGACAATGAAGCACTGAATGGTGAAGGTGGGGCTCGAGAAGGGGGCCTGCCTGAGGGCCGTGCTGAGGGCGACCCTAGGAAGGGAGGGAAGAGCCCCGTTGCTCGCTACCTCGCACTGGACTTCAGCCTGATTTCCTCATTTACTAGCCTGGCAGCTCAGGAGAAGGGCGTCCCTCCGGGGCCTTGCGGACAAAGAGGCTTCCGGTCCCACAGAGCTGTGTGGCTCCGGGAGCGGATTTCTTTTTTTTTTTTTAAGATTTTATTTATTCATTTCACAGAGGGAGAGAGATCACAAGGAGGCAGAGAGGGAGGCAGAGAGAGAGAGGGGGAAGCAGGCTCCCCGCTGAGCAGGGAGCCCGATGCGGGCCTCGATCCCAGGACCCTGAGATCATGACCTGAGCCGAAAGCAGAGGCTTTAACCCACTGAGCCACCCAGGCGCCCCCTNTGACCTGAGCCGAAAGCAGAGGCTTTAACCCACTGAGCCACCCAGGCACCCCGGGAGCGGATTTCTAACCCCAAATCACAATGCACACGAAGATGGTTGTGTTTTTAGGGTAAGAGCAGTCGGAGCCTGGCGTCTGGTCCAGAAGTGCCGGCACAGAGGCCGCCTGGGTCAGTTCTCGGAGGCTGCTGGGCCCAGCCGCGGCTCCCATCACCAGCCTCAGCACCGGTCCTTCCACTTCCGCTTGGACAGAGCAGAGCTGAGAAGCCCCACTCGGCAGGAGACCCACCGGAGGCTTCAGGGGCGGGAGTGGGGAGCTGGTGTCTAAGCTGAACGCCGACCCCCTCTCCGCCACAGCTCACTCGGCCAAGTAGCTCCTGACGCCCCGATCGCCGCCTCCAGCAGCCACGACGCCCACCTGCGTGCAAATAGCCGGCCCAGCACCCGCCCCCTGCCCCGCGCACAGGGAAGGCTCCAAGGGCTGCTCTTTGCGGAGCCGGGGTCACAGCCCAGGCTGAAATTTAGCCTCCTGCTCACGATTCCCCAGATGTGTTTTCCTTTAACGGAAGCATCTCCCAAGTTTGGAGAAATGGTCGGAAGGCCTGCACCTCCCAGGGCAGCAGCCCAGTGAGAAGCTGCTCCCTGCACACCCTGGGGTCCCCAAGGCCAGCCAGGGAAGACTTCTGTCCTTGTGGGACCACCTCTCACCAGGGACCCCTGCCCCTGCCTGGGAGACCTGCTGAGCCTCCCACATCCTCTAACAGCCCCGTTGTTTAGGGCCCCAGAGAGGCCCCAGAACGCTCAGTCACACTCGGACCCTCGGTCACCTGGGACGTAAGACAACCCAGCCCTTCCTGGGCAGCCACGTGCCCGGCAAACACGTTTACACACGCTGCCGATGAGCCTCCACCATCGGCCCCTCCCAGGAGGAACGGGAGCCCAGGCTGCAGACCAGACACTTTCTCCAGGACCACCAGCCCCTGGGGGTGAGGGACGGCAGCCCGTGTCAGCCGGCTCTGCCGCCCCTCCCCAGTGTCCACCTGATGACCTTGTCCCCGGCAGCCTCATCACTGAAGCGCCAGGACGGGTCCCGGTCCACACCAGAGCCAGGCCACGCAGGGCATCAAGCCCTTTCCGAAGGGTCAGAGACAGCTCAGGACCCTCCTCAGGAGAAGCACCTGGTGTCAGGGCAGAGCTTTTTTTTGTTGGGGGACAAAAGCCGCTCTGTCCCCCAGAGAGAAGCCAGAACCGTGACAGCAGGAGGCGGAGCTCCCGCGGCCATGGCCTGGACCGGTCCTCCTCCCAGGTCTGCAGCACCGACTGACCACCCTGGGCCTCCCTGGCCGGGCCTCAAGCCACCCTCCCTCACCACGCCGGCTGCCGAGCTGCCGAGGCTGGCGGCCCCC
>LNAC01000380.1:2080007-2092187 GCA_002007465.1 Ailurus styani
GGGAGGGGGGAAGGTAGGAAGACAGGGGATGGGAGAGGCATGCTGATCCCCTGGCACGAGTTGTCTGGGCAGAGGGAGGTAGGGCTAAGGCAGGGGGGCCCTGCTGACCAGAGAGAAGTGGGGGGGCCAGAGGAGGGACCAAGGGGGGCAGAGGGCCAGCAGGATTCCTGTTTCCAGGCTCCTTCCTGGCAGAGGTGGGTCACCCAGGTGAGGGAGGCGGAACCGGGGCCAGGTAGAGGAAGCAGCAGCTAAGTGACCTTCCCAAGGTCACGCCGAGGGAGGCAGCAGAACCCAAGGACTGGCCCGCATCTCAGAAGAGCCCCTCCTCGCCACCCCAGGGCAGGCAGAGAAAGCGCCATTCAGGACCGGCCGTGCTCTGGTCCGAACAAAGGACGCCTTCACGCCATGTGTCCAGGCAGCCAACCCGTGCCGGTCACCAGGCAGCCTGCCCCGCACGCCTGTCCCGGGCCCCACCTCGAGGCTGGAGGGCGCTCCGTGCGGCTCCCTCCGCGGCCCCGCGGGACGGGGCTCCGTGCCCTGTTCCTAAGAGTCAGTTGTGTGTCCCAAGGAGACGGCCGGTGGCAGCAAACCCTTCCACCTTCCCAAAACGCGGGTCCAGAAGAAAGCACCTGAGTTACTCATTTGCTCTTTACACAGTGAATCTTTTTGATGACATAATACACAAATTGCTCAGATATCGTGCTTTATTCCTTGGGTAACACAACACCAAAATTCCCTGGACGAGGGGATGAGACCCAAGTAGAGCAAAAAGTAGAGTAAGTAGGGCATCGCGGAAACCCGCGTGAGGGCCCCCGGCATCCCGGGACCCCGTCTGCAGGTGTGGAGGGCCCCTTCCCAGCTGTCGGCACAGTTACCCGTGACCTTGCGCTGTGAGCTGTGCTGCTCCAAACCCGCGGTTATTTCCCGTTTCGTACAGAGCTGCTCTGTGCTGACAAGCCGACAAGAAGAAAGCGCCCCAGGGTCCGGCGCACCACCGCACAAACGCAGCCCCCACCTCTGAGCTGTACGCTGCGGTGCCAGAGGGACCAAAAGCCGGAACTCTGGCAACACCACGAGCTGGGACGGCTCGGGCACCACTGCTGGACGGCGAGAGGGCACAGCCCCTCTGGGGGACAGTCCGGGTGGCTCACAAAACTGAACAGACTCTTTCCGTGCCATCCAGCGCCGTGACTAGGCCCTCAGCACTCACCCGAAGGATGGATACCTTCTGTCCCCGCGGGAACCTGCACACAGGTGCTTAGAGCCGACACCTGCCAAAGCCTGGAAGCAACCAAGATCTCCCGCAGCAGGTGACGGCTCAGCGAACGGGGCCTTACCCAGACAGCGGGGATGACGGAGCGCGACAGAGGAATGGGCTAGCAAGCCACGGAAAGACAGAGGAGACTTGCATGCCTGTCACCAAGGGAGAAAAGCCAGTCTGAAGGCTACACGCCGTAATTCCAGCTACACGACGTTCTGGAAAAGGCACGGAGACAGTAAAAAGGTGTGGGGTTTCCAGGGGTTGGGGGAGGAGGGATGAACAGGTGGAGCACGGAGCATTTCCAGGGCAGCGAAGCCACGATGATGGACGCATGTCCTCGGACACCTGCCTCGACCCACACGCTGCACGGCACCAAGAGTGACCCCAGGGTCAGCCAGAGGCTCCGGGGGTTGACAACAGTCGACCCCTCCACGGGGAGCAGAGAACGGGGCCGGCTGGGCGCCAACGGGGGCTGGGAACACAGGGGAACTCTCCACACCCTCCTCTCGGCTGCACCGCGAACGTAACAAAGTAGCTCTAAACAACAAAGAATAAATCAAAAGAATCATGGGGCACCTGGGTGGCTCAGTGGGTTAAGCCTCTGCCTTCGGCTCAGGTCATGATCTCAGGGTCCTGGGATCGAGGCCCGTGTTGGGCTCCTTGCTCTGTGGGGAGCCTGCTTCCACCACTCTCTCTGCCTACTAGTGATCTCTCTCCCTCTCTGTGTCAAATGAATAAATAAAATCTTTAAAAAAAAATCAAGACAATCGTTTAGAAAAGGTTAAGTGGTAAATTTTATATCATGTGACTTCTTTTAAAGCCACAATTGCGAAAGAAGATGCGTGAGGAGGGTGGATGGATGAGGGGACTTGCACGTGCCGGGGGCTCCCTGTCCGCCAAGACGCTTTGCACAACCATCATCTGCTAATCACCTGCTTCCCAGAAGCAGAAGTAGTTATTTTGAATACAAATTTAATTAATAATTATAGGGGCGCCTGGGTGGCTCAGTCGGTGAAGCGTCTGCCTTCAGCTCAGGTCGTGATCCCAGGGTCCTGGGATTGAGCCCCGTGTTGGGCTCCCTGCTCGGGGGCGGGGGGAGGGGAGTCTGCTTCTGCCCCTGTGCTCTCCCTCATTCGCTCTCAAATAAGTAAATAAAATCTTTTAACAAATGATAGTTAATAATAATAAAGAACCGTGTGCCTTAGAACACGTAAGAAGGCCTGTGTTGGTGGGCACGTTCACTGGCGAGCTGTGTTCTGTGCGTCTCCACAGAAATACCGAACCAGGTCCGACACGTCATTAAGACATCACACCGCGAACGCGGAGGACATAAAGCTCACAGAATGTGTCCCGCCGGGGGGGCTCTGACCGCAAAGCAACGTGGCGTTGTCACCGCACAGGGGATTTCGGACCCGTCCCGCCACGACAACGCCCGCGTGGCCTGAGTCTTACCGATCTCACGTGACACAGCTGACAGATTCGCCCCAATTGCAAAACAATCCTAAAAACTGACGTGACGTTACCAGTAAGAATTATGAGACTGAAAAGAAAGGGTTTTTTGTAAGCGGCCAGACAGTACAATTTTGTCAACTGTGGCCCAGGAACACGGAGGCCTTCGTCACTGAGGTTTCTCTACAGAAAACACCGCGGACCTGCCGCCGGAAGCTGCCGCCGGTTCACGGTTCGAAAATCCCGGTGAGGAAGTGGAGAAGCGCGCCAAGCCGATGTTCCCCGAGGAGCGCGATTCAGGCTATTTTTTTGGATTTTGTGGTGCCTGAGGTGTCCCCTGGTACTTAAAAACCCGTCGTCTCTTTTGATCTCTATGCTCGCCGTGAAAACGGACCCACACTCCTGTGACTAGAAGCGTGGACGCACGTGCAGACCGTCCACGCGGCCAGAGTCACTAACACGCACGCGTCCCTGTGTTCACGAGAAGACGCGCAGGTCGGTGCGATGACCCCACGGGGTTGAGCCATCTGTCGTGCAGCTTCCATGTGTGAATCAGGGTACCGTGTTCTACAGCCCGCGAGTAAGACAAACCGGGACGGGGAGATACCCTGAAACTCGGGGAGCAGAAGAAAGGAAAGGCCACTGACGGCTCGGCCGACACGGCACTGGAAGATGATGACAGGGGAACTCGCGCTGACCCCCGAAAACACGCACCCAAACGTCCACGGACCGGCGAGTGGAGAAACCCCAGCCCCCGCTCGGTTCTGGCCACCAGCTCGGGACCCTTCACGTCCCTGCTGCGGGCCTGCGGGGGAGCCGGCCGGGGCCGCGTGGGGGCCTCGGCGGTCCCGGGGGGCACGTGGGGGGGTGGCCGCTCCAGGCTAGCCCCCAGTACATGTGGGGGTCCCAGAGGCGACCCCGCGGGGAAGGGGCGAAAGGCTCAAAACCGCTGGGAAGCGTCAGAGCTCGCGGAGCTCACGCTGCGGTCACACGTGGGAGGCTTTGGGCCTCAACATCCCTCACAACAGAAGTGGTTTTTGATCTACTCCAAGTTCTAGAACAGCTTCCCGTCCACACGCTCTCGCAGGCGTGTCTGTGAGCAGGCTGGGAGGAGGCACGCGCCTCCTTCTCGCAGGATGACAAGCAATGCTGGGGAAGGGTCCCCGGGCGCCCCGGCACGGCGACAGGGTGGCCCGAGTCCAGCAGAGCCGCCGGGGGAAGCAGAAACCACCTGCAGGACCCTCTGCGCTTGAGGCAAGATCAGGGACCGTCGGCGCAGAGCAGGGGTCTTCAGATAAAAATAATTTTCCAAAAGTTATAATAAACAAAGCATGGTTTGGTGAAGGGCAGGTTGCAGGCGCCATGGCAAAGAGTGTGGGTTTGGGCCCTGCTGCTGGCGGGTCGTGGGGCCACAGGGAAGACCCAGGAGGGCCACCCCTTGGAGCCCCGGTTCCGAAGGTCCGGGAACACATCTGCGACTACCCGGGATTCTGTGGGAGTGTCGCCGGCTTCAGCCAGATCCCTGGTGTTGGCTCACTGTGCCGTGTGCCCCCAAATCAGGGGGGCTGTGGGAACGCAGGACAACCCACGTCCTTGTCTTCCCTTTAAGTAAGTGTGCAAAAATATCAAAAACACCACCAATAAATTTCTGTTACCACAAAAGACCATCCAAGCAAGTGCAATTTAATGACCCCAAACTAAGGGCTGGCTGGTGGGACCTACCGCAGACCCCAGGCTGCCCCTGCCCACACCCTCAGCAGCTCCCGTGACCGCCCACCACTCCCGCCGGTCTGTTCCTGCCCTCCTGCCACACGGCTCCCCACGGCGCTGCCGGGGCCACCTGAGCTGTTCGGAGACCCCAGGAGAACCTCCGTGCACACGACTCCCTCCCTCATCCCTCGCCCGGAGACAGGGAGCCCGGTCCCACCCGGGGAACCGCAGGGCACGGGGGGGTGTCGGCCACAGGCACACGTGTGTCACGAACCTATTCAAACGTAAGGGATCACGGGATTCGAACCTCAGATACGGTTTCAGATTCCGCATGACCATGAACGTGTCAGAAACAACCACTGGTTGAGTTTTAGAGAAATAGGAAACAGGAATACACACGTGTATCTGCAAAGGCCGTTCACACACACCAAGCTTTTCAAAATGCTACGCTTTCCTTGCACACATCAGGGGAACTGCCCGGGCCGAGCCAGAAGCACGCGGGAGTCTGTCTGTCTGCCCCACGCCGGACACCCAGAGGTCCGCAGCAACATGGCCACCCTCACACTCAATTATTATTTTTTTTTTTTTGGAAAGGAGTCATCTTTCATTAAAATCACTCACATCAACACGCAATAGGCTTTTTTTTTTAAGATTATATTTATTTATACGACATAGAGTGCGAGATCACAAGCAGGCAGAGAGACAGGCAGAGAGAGAGAAGGAAGCAGGCTCCCCGCTGAGCAGAGAGCCCAATGTGGGACTCGATCCCAGGACCCTGAGATCATGACCTGAGCCGAAGGCAGAGGCTTGAACCCTGAGCCACCCAGGCGCCCACACGCGACAGGCTTAGGATGACTGAGTATCGCCCACTTTAAGTCTCAAATACAGTCAAGGCTGGAGAACAACCGCACATCTGAGAGGCTCGAGGTCCTCAGTGATGTTCGCGAGTGTCAGGAGGGTCGCACGGCGGCGGAGGCTGGGGGAGGCGGAGGCCGGGGGAGGCGGGCGCACCTGACGGTCAGGCGAGTGCTCGAAGCACGCACGTGACCCAGTCCTCCTGCACGGCCCCCCACGACGCGCGGCCCCAGAGCGGGAAGGAGGCGGGCAGGCCGGACGGAGCGGGGGGAGCCGCCGGCGGGCCTGCAGAAGCAGACAGAACCGCTCCCCGCGCTCGGTCCACCCGGACAGCAGTGTGGACAGGCGTCCGGGCGCATCCCCACCGCGACTGTGCGGGGCCCCGTCGGGAAATTGGGCCGGAGCCGGGACAGCTCCAGCAAGCCTGTTTTCCTGTCCCCGCTCACAGGTTACAGAGCAGAAGACGCCCCGGGTGAAGAGGCACGCTGGTGGGACCGGGCTTCTGGAAGGCTCTGTGCCGCTCCACAGACCAAGTGTCCCACAGAGGTCCGGGGCCGATGCAACGCGAGGGAGGGCCCGTGTCCAGGGCCAGGCAGCCACGCGGCATTTCTGGGCCCCTGGGTCCCCGGCTGGCTCCTCCTCCAGCCTCGCCCGCCCCACGGAGGCCACGGCGCAACCTCCCAGCCCTGGTGTGGCCGTCATCACGCCCAGGGCGACCTGCAGCCGCCAAAGCTTCAACCACGCGAGTAACCAAAGTAGGAGGTTGCCGTCCACGCGTGCGCACCCGTGAACACTGGCGGCAGAGTCAAGGCTCCCCACAGACCGCCAGACGGCCCCCCAAAGAGGAGCGCGCCTCCCTGCCCTGGGGGGGGGCTGTGTCATGATGTCCCTCCAAAGGGGACGGTGGCGTCTGCGGCAGACACGCCCCCGCCAGGCGTCCACACTCGCTCCACAGGGACAGGCCATGTTGGGAGCAGGGACCAGTGATTCGATGCAATGAGACAATGCACCTCTGTTGCCTCCTCCCCAGAACCCACACCCCAGTCGAACCGTGGGAAAAACAGCAGAGCAACTCAACCCAAGGGACGTTCTACAAAACACCTGGCCAGCCCTCCTCAAAGCCACCATGGTCACCCCAAGCCAGGAAACAGCATAGAGGGGCCCACGGCGCGGGGACCACTGAGTGTCTGTCGTGTGCGGTCCTGGGACAGAACGAGGACGTCAGGGAAAACCAAGGAAACCTGAATAAAGCGTGGACTTCACCTAATGGTAACATACCGATCTGGTTAGTATCGTAACTGACAACACACTAATAATAATGGGGAGACTGCCAGGTTCTGTACCGTCTTCTCAATTTCTCTGAAAACCCAAAACTGTTCTAAAAAATAAAGTCTGTTCACACACACACACACACACACCCCCTCACTCACCCGTGTGGCCAAGGCACCCATGGGCCCACCCAGCTCCATCTTCTCAAACCCTCTTGGGGAAAGGGGCTGCAGAACCAGCCCGGGGCGAGAGTCCCCACTGGCCTACAAGGAGAGTGAGTCACAGCCCCCTCCTTTGAGACTCGGCCCTCGTCCCCGGGTCCCACGGTGATTCAGGGCCCTCGGGACGTGCTGATTCACAACATCCACGCACGCCCACACCCACCTGTGAAGACCTTCCTTAGCGCCACTTCTCCTGCATAATTTAGCCTCGGGAAGGTATAATCGAGATGGTGCCCAGATAAACACAGCAGCAGGAACCCAACTACTTACCCACACTCCCTCCCAAGACCAAAGGCAGAGGGAGAACACCGGTCAGAAGAGAAGCTCGGGAGGGGGCAGCGCCACGTTGGAACGTGGAAAGCAGGTGGCCCAGAGGCCAGCAGGGGACTGGGCTAACTGAACACTAAAAGTCCCGTGAGTCGGAGGCCCCAGGCCCCAGGAAGTGGGAGCCCCATGGTGTGAGCTCCCAACTTCTAAAGAGGAAGGCCCTATCCTCCCCCAATACAGCCGGTGGAACACAGGCTCGGCCTGGGGGGTGGGGGCCGTCCCCTCACCCGGGGCTGAGACACCCCAGCCCCTTCCCGGGCAGGATGCTGCCGGGCCACCATACTGCACAGTCCTCCAGCTCTAGAGTGCCCCACATGCCAGCACAGGCAGATGACCAAAGGTCACCCAGGGGCTGCGGAAATCCTCCTAGCCCCAAACAAACGGAGAAAAGAACTTCAGTGGAAACAGAGCCGACAAAGGCCAAAGAAAACATCAAAAAAGGAGCCTTTACCTCACTCAGCGGCACGACCCCGTCGCCTCGCCTGCTTATTGCCTCCCCGAGTCCCCACGGTGCTGCACCAACTCAGTCCTCACAGTGACGGGGAGCCACGCCCACGGTCACCACCCCACTTACCACAGTCCGAACCACAGGGTGGACAGGGCTGTGACCGAGGTCACGTGGCTGGCAAGTGGCAGAGTGGGGACCTCGGACTGTGGTGAAGAACGTGGATGCGGGCCCTGCCCGCAGGGATGAGCCCCAGCTCCACGGTGCATGGCTGTGATCTGGGAAAATCACTGGACCTCTCTGTGCCTCAGGTGCCACTTTCAGCACAGGACAGAGACAACAGCACACCACTCACTGGGCATCGTGGGGGTGACACCGGCTCGCACGTGGGGAGCCTTGAATCAAGTGCTCGAGACCTCACACAATCCCATTGTATCATGGGGCTTCTTACCATAATTAATAACCTCAAAGAAACGGTGTGATCTCCCACTTCTGAAACAAGAGCAAGTCACTGTTGCAAGAAGGGACTTTCAGGGCACAAGGAAGAGCCCTCAGAATGAAAAACGAAGGACAAGACAACAAACTTAATAGACGGTTTAGCCATGAAAAATGGAAAGTATCTCCTAGAAAATAAAACAAACAGAAGTGGAAAACAGACAAGAAAATTAGAGGGCTGGTCTGGGGGTGCCAGCAAATGACCCATGGTAGCTCTAAAAAAAAACAACAGTAGGGGAGATCATCCAAGAAATAAATGAAAGTATCCTGTGCCCAAATGCCTTCAGTTCCTCCACCAAAACTTCCCAGCACAGGAGACAAGAAAGGCCACATCAAGACACAGCATAATGAAACTTGAAAACAATAAAGACACACACACACACACACACATGCATACACACAGATCCTAAACACTTTCAGGAGAAGATAAAACACACACAAAAGTAAAAATGGCCTCTGACTCCTCAGTCAGACCAGACGCTGGAAGACGCTGGTACGATGCCTATAAAATGCTTGGGGAAAACTGTTCCAGGACGGATTCTATACCTAGCTAAACTATCACGAAACGTCCAGCTAGAGCAAGGGTGCTTTCAAACTGGATCTCAAATAATCTACCTCCAGGGCCCCTTTCGCGGCAAGTCTGGAAGGATGTCTGAACCAGAGATTTAGCCAAGAAAGGGGGTGGGGGAGCCAGGGATGGAGGAAGCAGGCAGAGAAGAGGGGCGAGGGGATCCCCAGGGTGATGGCAAAGGGAGGGCCCAGGACACACTGTGCTGAGGCCCAGGACACCAGGAAGGATGTGGCTCAGGCATCAAGGAGGGCTGCCCTCCTGGAAAGATTATGGGCAAATCTGAGACAAGCCTTCCAGAAAACAACAAGGGGGAAGGGGAAGCAAGGCAATTATTTTCCTCAAGAAAAACTAGAAGTCGTACAAGAAAAAAAAATGTAATGCTAGTGGCTTGCAAATACCTTTGCAAATCACCATAATGTAAACATTCGGTGATTAAACAATAAATGGTCACCTAACTCTATTTTGGGGACAGAGGAAAAGAGAGCTGACCCATTCCAGAGACAAAGGGGAACAGGTAATGTTCCAAACAGAGAAGTCTAGAAATAACACCATAAATGTGTTATTTAGAAATCTGGAAATAGGGGCACCTGGGTGGCTCAGTGGGTTAAGCCTCTGCCTTCGGCTCAGGTCATGATCTCAGGGTCCTGGGATTGAGGCCCTCGCGGGCTCTCTGCTCAGCAGGGAGCCTGCTTCCCCCTCTCTCTCTGCCTACTTGTGATCTCTCTCTCTGTCAAATAAATAAATAAAATCTTTGAAAGAAAGAAAAAGAGGGAGAGAGAAAGAAAGAAAGAAAGAGAGAAAGAAGGAAATCTGGAAATAAATGCCAAGAACCTGCTCAGACTGAAAGTGAGCCCGTCCAGGAAGTGGGAGGGAAGGGCAGGACACCTGTTCTCTCTTCTTAAACCACGAGGACTATGCAATACCTTCAAATAGAAATATGTCAAACTCAAAATCAAATTCAATGTATGAAAATAATGTACAACGCAAACTTTATACACAAGCATTTAGCACTAACAACATGGTTTCCTTACCAAGACAAGGCACGCCCAGCCCTTCCATGCCCCACATGACTTTGTTCAGTTCCTTCCACATCCCATCTCACAAATGAGCAAACAGAGGCACAGCACGGGGCTGTCTGGGGCTGAGTGAACAGGCAGTTCAAGTGGGCATGACCGCCCGCTGACGCACACACAGCGAGGCTCCATCTTGTCACAAATCAAATCTTTTTAAATTTCCCATAGAAGATGCTTTAAAAAGAAGCACAGTTAAAAAAAACAAAAAACCCAGACACATTCAAACCACCAAACGGAGCCATAAAACATACACGTGGGTCCCCTCCGTCCACTGACACTAGGGGTACCGTGTCCTGTTCCTGCAGGAAACAAGCACCAACGTGGAGCTGAGTCAGGCCGCACAGGGTCCGACGCACCTTTGAGACAACTTCTGGAAGAGGGTTTGTTAGTTCTCAAGGTGGCTCCCGCCAGGCCTGGTTTCAAACCTCACTGGGGGCCACGGAGGCCCGCCCGCAGCTCCGCGGGTAGAGTGGCATCCGCTGGGTCAGCCTCGAGGCCTCAGAGACAGAACGGGGAAGAGACACGGGTCACAGAGGAGATGCCCCACTCTACCTCTTTAGGAAAACCCTAAAAATAAGCTGCCGTTCCGAGTACACCTGTGGCGGTTTTGCGGGGCCGTCTCCTACGCCGTAACTTCGTCACCAGAAGTAATGCGAACGCTGGACAAGCAGTCGGTTCAGACGGGTTACTTCGGAAAAAGCTTTTCGGCCCCTCCCGTAAAGCACCACACACTTACGGAGGGCCTGCTCCGTGCCAGGCCCCTGCGCCGGGAGCCGGGGGCCTACGAGGACACGCGAGGCCCAGCTAACTCTGGTGGAGCAGCGGCTGTGCGGGCATTCAGCCCACGAGAGCAAAGGAAACAGCACAAGCAAAGGGCCAGGGGCAGCAGGGATTCGGAAGACAGGCCAGACCCACCCAGACCCCAGACCCTGAACAGCCTCTTCCGCCAGGAGCAACGAAAGGGAGGCCCAGAAGGTCACGCTCTCTGAACGTAAGCACCAAAGACACGTCAAACCGGGGGTGGAGCTTTACCCTCCGTGGGCCCGGCCAGCTCTGGACGGCAGCCCTCAGGGCCCCCCTTACCCTCGCACAGCCTCCCGCGCGGCGCAGCCCCGGAACGGCTCCCGGGCAGGAAAGCAACAGCGGCTGCCTCGTCTTTGGATCCTCAGGAGTTGGAAGCCTGACCCAGGCACCCACCGACCTGAGCTTCAACCGACGGCCGGGGGCCCCACTGTAACGTCTGGCGGTCAGAAACGCCCGGCAGAGGAGTCTCACCCTTGCCACTCCCCAGACGCCGGAGGGAACGAGACCGACATGGGGGGCTCCAGGAGCAGGGAGGTGCCCCCGGAACCCGAGGCAAGCCGGGTCCCCACCACGTCGACCCCGACGGACAGGCCGAGTGTCCACGGGCGGAGGGACCCGATGAAGGCTTGCGGCCGCTCGGCGCACCCGACGGGGGGAACATCTGGAAGCGCAGTGGGACCTCAGAGGGGGGCAAAGAGCACGCACGACTCCTTCTGTAACCGTCAGCGGCGCGGAACTCGGAGGGCCCGCGCTGGCGGCTGACGCCCCAGGACGGGAGGCAGGGGGACGGCACACGGGTCTGACCGGGACCCAGACGTGGGCGACACGAGCCACAGCTCCCCCACAGCGGCAACACAGGGGGGCTTTCCGGGGAACGCGCTCCCCAGACCTGGCCCCAGCGGAACCCTGCCGAGGCCCGGAGGCCCAGGGGCCACCTGCTCCGGCCCGCGCTGGGTCCCCGGCCGTGCAGCAGCCCCGGGAGGGCTCCCACCGGCCGCACACCGGCAGCGCGTGACCACACGGAAGGAAAGAGGCCAAGATGTCCCAGACATCCCAAGAAACTATGACACAGCTAATTTCTCCTCGTTGGCAAGCACACACGTGAGCCAGCACCCCGGCTCTCTCTCCGCTCCCACGCACCCAGCAGCACACCCTGGATTCCATAATTCAAGGAGCCGAAACGAATGAGTTACCCCCGCGACCTGGGCTGGCGGCACAGAGCGGCCCACGGTCCTTCCTGCTTCGAGGGAGGGGCGGGCTCGCTGGGCGGCCTCCCCGTCACCCCAGCGCCGTCCACACGAAGGGGCCATCGCCCCAGCAGCCTGTCCACCCGTAGGCCCCCCGCCAGCCCAAGGGGGGGGGCCTGCTGGGCTTGTTTTTCCCAAGAACACCTTGCAAAATGGACGTCGGCGAACACCCACATGCCCACATCCCCCCAGCCCCCGAGCAGCCCCCCGGGGCCTCCGGGTCTAACCTCCGACCATCGCAGAACGGAACACCGGACGGCGGTGCCAGGCTCATCACGGGCACCGAGGCCCCTGGTGGAGTGAGCTGGGCACGTCAACAGCGGCCGAGCCACCCAGACTCCGACACGACGCTGTCGTCAACGCGGACACGGGGCCAGGACGGGCAGCGGCGCGCAGAGCAGGAGCAGCCCTGCGGGGCTCGGGGCAGGGAAGCAGGTGCCGGCCGCCGCGGGC
>LNAC01000380.1:2093240-2109769 GCA_002007465.1 Ailurus styani
CCCCCCGATCAGCCCCCACCCGGATCAGGCCCCCCCATCAGGCCCCCCGCCCCGGATCAGGCCCCCGGGGGTGGGGGTGGGGTGGGGAAGCATGGCCACCTAGTGTGAGTGAACTCTGACCCCATCCACAGAGGTCCACAAGGTGCCCACACAAATGCTCAGAGGCTTCAGGGCCTGGGGGCCACGGCCCAGGAGGGGAGGGGAGGGGAGGGAGGACAGAGGCCATGGTTCCAGCCGCTGTGGCTAGATGGGAGTCCAACCCCAATTCCCTCCAATTCTGAAAAACGCTCAGGAAAAAGATGGAGCAGCCTAGGCCAGGGAGCCCATCCAGCCTCCCTGGAGTTGCCAGACGGGCACGGACCCTTTGTGGTCCGAGGGGCTGGGGAGGTCAGGCCAAACCTCTCCCCCACCCTCCAGCAAACCACAGTGTGGTCAGCACCCCGCAGGCCAGGAGATGGGAGCTTCTGGCTTAAACCACTCCCTCCCATCCCTTACCGGCAGGCGCTGGGCTCCCAGATCTGGGCTCCTGCAGGCAGAGACTTGGGGCCAAAGCTCTGGGTTCGAACTCCAGCTCCTTCAGGTGTTCGAGCTGGGCCTGAAGTCACTATGGAGCTGCAATCACCAGGCGGCGGACCGGCCGTGTGCGGGCATTTCACCCACTGTGTGCCTCGTGAACGCAACCCAGGGGCACCGCTCGAGGCCAAGGGCCCCAAGTCTCCGGCCCTGGAACCGAGGGCTGGTGAACAGCGGGACTCTGCGCTCAGAGCCACATGCTGAGGGTGGCTTGTAATTTCCTGACACATGTGGAAATTACACGAAACACAAACTTCATAAATTTCGGGGCCCGTCAATAAAGTTCACCGTGGCTCCTTTGTTTGGCTCTGTAGCCAAGCTGCTCCGGCACGGACAACACACTTACTACCTGAGCCTTTCCAGAAAGCTTGCAGACCCGAGACCGCAAAATCATAAAATAACTGAGCCACCACGTGCACAGTGGGGCCCGCAGGAAAGGCAAACGTCTCCCAAGTCCACTGTCAGGCCTCATCCTCAACCACCTCACAGCGCTGCCCTCGTCCGCCAGCCACGCACGGGCACTTCCAACCCAGACGGAAACACCCCGTTCCAAAGAACTCCAGGACACCCAGGCTCCACTGGCAAATTGCTAATTTTAATGGAAGCTTGTTTTAGGTGGATAACTAGCTTTTCCAGTTTGTTACAAGTAATTTGAGACAAAGCTGAATGAAACTGGATTTTTAATAAAACGATAGGCAAACCTATAAACACCAGGGACAAACAGGCGTATTTCAGAAGGATTCCGAGGTAACCAGCCCACCCCGGGGGCTGGAGGATGCTCCCGAGGGCTTCGGCCCCCAAGTCCCTGCTCCACCAACTGGTCAGCCGAGAGCCCCACAGACCCTGGGGCTCTGCTTACCCCCCCCCCACGCAGATGACAATCCAGGGGGACTTGAACACACCTGACCTGCTGGGGGTGGGGGCGAGCTGGCCTTACTGAGATTCAGCAAGCTCCTGGAGCCCTCTGAAACCCTGTGACTGCTCACACAGCCCCTCAAGGTGGCCATGACCACGGATGCGTTTATGGGGAAAGGAAACCCAGGGGGCCACACCCACCTGCCTGACCCCACACAGCTGGAGATGGGCCCGCCTCTCAGGGTCCCAGCCCCGGGACAGCCTCCCTCTGACCACACAGGGTCCTAGGTCGGGTGCTAGGCTCAGCCTCAGAACCCACTGCAGCCACCTGGGTGACAAGACAGGCCACCGTTGGGTGGCTGGGTGCTGCCAGCTCCTCAAAACATGGAACACCTCTCCCCCGGGGGGCAGGCTGCAGCAGGAGCTGGCCCACGGCCACCGGCCCGCCCAGAGACGTCTCTGTCACTCAGGAGCATAACAGGGCAGGATCAGAGACACAGGGCACAGCACGTGCCAGGTCTCAGCGGCCTGGCGGGACAGTGCTGGTCTTGGCGACAGGAGCTGCTGCCCCCGGATCTATATATTCTCCACGGACCCTCAGGATCCAGAAGTCCAGCCACATCAGGACCGACTCCACTCTGCCCCTGCTCAGCCTTGGTGCAGCTGCCCTTGCCTGGGCAGGCGCCCTGAGTCTCCACCACAGGCCACAGGGAGGCCACAGGGGCCTGACCCGGGGTGGGAACCAGCTGGTGGGACCACCGTGTCCCGCTGGGTCCCCTGCCCAGCCGCACACTGCCGGAGCTGGGCCGGCCACAAGGACCCCGAAGGGTCCCCACAAGGGTCCCCAAAGCCTGCGGGCGGGTGAGACTCCCCTATCTGATGGGGGAGAGCAGCTGCAGGGGCAGTTCCGTGGGGCAGGTCCTGCCCCCAGGCGAGACTCCTCCTCCTCCTCCAGGAAGTCCCCCCGCAGGGCCGGAGCCACTCTCACTGCCAGGGCAGGGACCCCCCCTTGTTAATCGCCGTGAAGTCTGCCACCAGCCGCCCCTCAGAGACGCCGAGTAATCACGTGCTCTGCACAAGTTCTGGTGCTCCACACTTCTGCAAACACCGTGGTTTTTTAGATTTTATTCTATTTTACTTACTTGAGAGAGCACGCGCGCACGTGTATGGGGGGGGGGGTCCCGGGGAGGGAGGGCCTGCAGCAGCCTCCAGCTGAGCGTGGAGAGATCGTGACCCGAGCTGAAATCAAGGGTCGGATGCTTTAGGGAAGGAGCCCCCCGGGGCCCCCGGCAAACACCACTTCATACACAGTCCCCGTACTCCCCTCTTACAGGCAAGAAACGAGTGGCAGCCGCACGCAGGGGAGGAGCTGTGTGAAGACAGAGCTCCGTCACAGGACAGACGCCTGCCGCCGCGACCGCGGGCCTCCACACTGATGCGGGACGACTGTTCTGAGCTCGTGAGCCTCTGCAGCAGCGGCCTGGGGCGCAGGCACCATCCCGAACCACCCGGAGGTCGGGGAGGGGCCGCCCCCTTCCAGGCCAGGTGCCTGCTGCCCTTCCCAGGGCCTCTCCATCCCGGGACCGGCCCCACCCCCTTCCAGCGGTGACACCCCGGGCACGGGGGCTCCTCGGGAGGCCTGGCCCAGGCGTGTGCGGGCATTCTCAACGTCCCCACCGACCCCGAGGAAGACATCTGCTGCCTCTCACAGGTGAAGAAACTCAGGCTCACTGAGCCCCCGGCCGAGCACGAAGACGGGTTTGCTGCCTCTGGGGCCCGCGAGCTCTGACCACTCAAGACAGGTCTGTGCCCCGCCAGACGCCCAGGCCAACACTATCCCAGACACAGACTCACATTCCAGATGGATCAAAGACCAAAATGCAAGAAACAAAATGTTTCTACCCTTTGGGGTAGCCAGAAAGGAAAATATCACCAGATTTGAACATAGAAAACTCAAACATTAACATTTCCGTGTGATGAGAGGCATTAAAAGGCAGGTGAGGGAGGAGGGTTTGCGAGACGTGTCCACAGCGTGCACCGGAACCCACAGACCCAGGCCTGCGTGAGGACAGGCGTGGCCGTGCATGGACGTGGCCACAGGGGGAAACACAGCCAGTGAGGCCCGAGGCCCCTGCGGCCTGGAGGGGACCCATGAGGCCACGAGCCCTTCTGCGCTGCGGGCCACGGGCCACCTCGTGCATCCTGCCGGAGCCAGCGCACCTCCCTCAGACCCCGGAGCTGTCACGTTTTTCCTGCTCCTCAACAGGCCACCCGGAGCCACCACGGGCTGGCCACACTGCGGGTCCCATCAGGGACATCAGCGGCCGGCTCACCGTCCCCCACAGAGCCTCGGTCACCAATCTGCCAGGGCTCTCAATTCCTTATCATGCCACATACGTGCCCTGGAAACACACTGCCCCGTGGCGTCGGGACCCTCCGGGTCTCTCGGCTCCCGCGGGGCCCTGTTGCTAAGCACGGGGAGCGGGGCCTCCCAGCCGAACCGCCACAGCAGGTTCGCCCCCGTCACTCGCACCTGACGGGCGCCGTGCAGCCCAAGGAGGTCAGCCCCCACGGGACCCAGACTGGGACTGAAGTCAGGCCCTCTCCAAAGTGGGGGGCCCTCCCGGGGCCCTGCTGACAGTGTGTTCGGATGATGGCTCCACAGACGCCAACAGACTAGTCTTCATGGTGTGGCCACAACGAGGCTGCCGGACCCGTGCTCTCGAACCCAGAACCTGCACGAGATGCCACAGCAGCATGAGTCCCAAAGGCCTGGGGGTGGAAACAGCCTCGTGCCCATCCGTGCACAAAGGGAGAAGCAAACTGCAGGGAATCCACACAACGAAACACGGCTCGGTCATAGAAAGGAAGGAGCAGCCAGACAGAAGAGAATAAGGAAGGAGGGGGCCGCACACAGTAAACCGACAGGACCTGACGGACACACGGGGGACGCCCCGCCGACAGCCGCACACACATGCCTCCCGCGAGCTCACAGGACAGTCCCCAGCAGAGCGTGCACGGTGGCCACAATCCCAGCGGATTTTAGAAGATAAACACACAAAGTGTGTTCTCTTCCACAGCAGGATGAAGTTAGACATGAATCACAGAAGGAAAACTGGAAAAGTCACCAAAGTCTCCAAATTAGACAAAATCATCTTGAACAACCAACGGATCAAAGGAGAAATCACAAGGGAAATAAAACAGTCAGACACGTGAGACCAGAACTACAGCAAGCGCACGTCCTTGGTGCAGGGCCGTAGCGTGGGGGGCCTTGCGGCTGTGACCACCAACCAGTGAACTGTGACCTCAACAGTGACCACCAGCCAACCAACTCCATGACGCAAGGAATGGGAAAAAGAAAGTCAGGAGAAGGAAGGAAATAACGAGGATTAGAGCAGAGAGCCACAAAATTGGAAATACAGAAACAATAGGGAAAAAAAAATCAATGAAACCAAAAGTTAGGTCTTTGAAAACATCAACAAAATTGACAAATTTTTAGCTAGAGGGACTAGGAAAGAAAAAAGACTCAAATTACTGAACTCTGATATTAAAGTGGTACAAGTCCTACCACTGATTCCATAGAAATAAAAGGATTGCAAGATGGCAGGTGACTGCCCACTAACACGCTGGACGGCCTAGCGGAACGAGGAAACTCCCAGAAACACAAAACCTGCCCCGCCTAAATTACGAAGAAATAGGAAACATGAACAGACCTATAATGAGTACAGACTGAATCAGCAATCGATCTCCCCACAAAGAAAATCACTGGACCAGATGGTTTCACTGGCGAATTCTTCCAAACACTGAAAGAACCAACACCAATCCTTCCCAAGCTTTTCCAAAACACGAAGAGGAAACTCTCTTAATTCGTTCTAGGAGCCCAGCATAACCCGAACCAAAGCCAGGCAGAGGCACTACGGGAAGGGGAAACTACAGACCAACATTCTCATGATCACTGATGCAAAGTCCCCAGCAAAATACCGGCCACCAGAACGGAGCAGCCCAGTGAAAGGCCCACCCCAGGACCAAGTGTGATCCGCTCCTGGAATCCAAGCACGGCTCACAGCCGAAAAACCACCCAATGCAACACCATGAACAGAACAGAGGGGGAAAACACACGATCATGTCCACAGATCCAAAAAGAGTATGTGAAAAGCTGAACATCCTTTCATGATAAAAACACTCACTAAACATGGGGGACACCAACATGGCGGAGGGCGAGGAGCCAGAGAAGAAGGGAGGACAGAAGAAATGCTGGCTGAGAAAGGGCTTCTTATGGGGCCAGAGGGGGCACTGGAGACCGTGAGGTCGCTGGAAGCACGTAAGGAATCCCTCGAGTGACCTGGACCCCCCACACAGCCTGACTTCCCGCTGAGCACCGACCCTCTGCAGTCTGCGTTAGACACGCGTAAAGTTCCAGTCACTGGAGGCCAGACTACTTGTTGTCTGGGTTTACACAGATTCACGTTACAGAAATGGACGCTCCATGTTTCCAATCTAAACAGGCGGTCTGGGGGACATCCGGGTGCCTCAGTCAGGTGGGCGTCCAACTCTGGATTTCAGCTCAGGTCATGATCTCAGGGTCATGAGATCAAGCCCCAAGTTGGGCTGTACACTGGGCGTGGAGCCTGCTTGGGATTCTCTCTCCCCCTCCCTCTGCCCCTCCACACTGCTCCCAAGAGTGTGCTCGCTCTAAAAAACAAACGGGCACTTGTTGGGCGTCTGCCTTTGGCTTGGGTCATGCTCCCAGAATCAAGTCCTACATCGGGCTCCCTGCTCAGCAAGGAGCCTGCTTCTGCCTCTCTCTCTGCCCCTGCTTCTGTTCCCTCCCCCCCACTCTCGGACAAATAAAATCTTTAAAAAAATTAAAATAAAAGCAAACACATAAACAGGCAGTTTTTATTTAGGCCTAAGAGCGTTGTAAGAGCTCTGGCTGAAGTTGCTGTAGAATTTCTAACCAACAGAGGTCCTGACTGCCACTGAGTTCCATATCCTTTTGACAAATTACTCAACTTGTTTTTGTTGGTTTTTTTTTTTTGAGATTTTTTAAAATTTATTTGTCAGGGAGAGAGAGCATGAGTGAGCAGGGGGAGCGGCAGCAGAGGGAGAAGCAGACTCCCAGATGAGCAGCGAGCCCGAGGCAGGACGCCACCCCAGTCCCCTGGGATCATGACCCCAGCAGAAGGCAGACTAACGACTTAGCCACCCAGGCGCCCCTCAACTTTCAAAACAAGCAAGCAAAAACACTCAACACACAAAGCACAGAAGTCACCACGCGCCTTTGTCTGCCCATACCACCATGCAATTAACTCAGTTCTGACACCAAGTGCCTGGAGATAGCATCAGATCCCACAAGTGAAGGGCTCAGTCCTACGAGACCGCCCTTCTCCCTGACTTCAGAAGCCAGTCACCCATCCAGGTTGTCACCCGGGCTCCGGACAGAATGGCTGTAGATCAGACAGTCCCACAATCCCCTCCTGAGTGCGATTAATTTGCTAGAGTAGCTGGATTAACTCAGGGGCAGATGGAAGAGATGCCTAGGGAAAGGTGTGGGGGAAGGGCGCGGGGCTGCTCTCCCCTCACCTCGGTGAGCCCTTCTTTGGGGGTTTTATGGAGGTTCGTTTCATAAGCATGATTGACCAAACCTGCAAGCCCTCTCTCCGCCCCCAGAGGTCAGACGGGAGGGCTGGAAGCTCCAGTCCTCCAGCCACAAGGTCCTTCTGGTCACCACCCCATCCTGAGGCTACCTAGAGGCCCCACCCTAAACTACCTCATTAGCATAAACTCAAGGGTGTCCCAAAGGGACTCTTAATGAATGACAAAAGACACTCCCACCACTCAGGAGACTCCAAGGGATTCAGGAGCTCTGCCAGACACTGAAGGCAAAGACCATATAAATGTCTCATTATAGCACAGATGGGAACTACCTCAACAGAGGAAGAGCCATCCAGGAAAAGCCCCAGCAAGCATCTCACTGAGTAGTGAAAGATTGAAAGCTTTTCCTCCAAGATTAGGAGCAAGACAAGGATCCACACTCTTCTATTCAACACAGTAGTGGAAGTTCTAGCAGGAGCAATGAGGCAAGAAAAAAAAATAAAAGAGCATAAAAATTGGAAAGGGATAAGTAAAATGATCTCTGTTTTCAGATGATACAGAAAACCCTAATGATCCCACAAAAAAGGTGTCAGAACTGATAAATTCAGTAAAATAGGATGCAAAGCCAACACACAAAACTCAGTTGCATTTTTATAAGCAAGCAATGAACAATCCAAAAAAGAAATTAAGAAAACAGCTGCATTTCATAATAGCATCAAGAATAAAATACTTAATAAGCCTACCAATAAGGTGAATGACTTGCACACTGAAAACTACAAAACAGTGCTGAAAGAAATTAAATGGGACAAAAGTAGTAAGACATCCCATGTGTATGGGTTAGAAGCCTCAATGCTGTCATCGTGTTAGTACCATCGGAACCAACCTACAGATTCCATGCAATCCCTACCAAAATCCTAATGACATGGCTTGCAGAATTAGAAATACCCATCCTAAAAATCATCTCAAGGGACCCAGAATAGCCAAACCATCTGGAAAAAGAACAAAGCTGGAGGCCTCACACTCCCTGATTTTAAAACTTCCTACAGTAGCAAAAAAAAATGAGATGCTGGCATAAAAACAAACAATATGAAGTCCAAGAGAACAGAGAGCCCAGAAACCAACCCTCCCATGGTATCCTACGATTCTTGGCAAGGGCGCTAAGATCATTCAATGGGGAAAGGTTGGTCTTTTCAACAAATGGTGCTGGGAAAACCAGATATCCACCCGCAAAAGAATAAAGTGGGACCCCTACCTCACACCATATAACCCAAAATGCATCAAAAACCTAAATATAAAGCCTAAAATTATAAAACTCTTAGAAGAAAATACAGAGTAAAACTTGACCACATTGTATTTGACAATGATTTCCTGGATGTGGCACCACAGGCAACAAACACATACAAACTGGACTTCATGAGAATTTGAAAATTCTGTGCCTTATGAGACATGACCCACAGAGGAAAACAGCAACCACAGGATAAGAGAAAACATCTGCAAACCATATAGCTGATAAGGGATGAAAGCCCAGAATATAAAGAGAACTCCCAAAACTCAGCAACAAACAAATTAATAACCCCACTCAGAAATGGGCCACAGACTTGAACAGACATTTCTCCAAAGATGACGTACAGACGGCCAATAAGCAGAGGAAGAGATGGGCAGCCGCACTCAGGGTCAAGGAGAAGCAAATCAGCGCCACAATGAGAGACCAGCTCACACCCGTGGGGATGCCGGGAACACGACAAGTATAGACAAGGAGGGGAAGCCAGGACCCCCGCGGACTGTTGGTGGGAAGCAAACGGGTGCTGCCACCACGGCAGACAGGGCGAGGTCCCTCGAGAAGGTACGCAGAATTACCATACAATACGGCAGTTCTACTTGTGAGTATGTAACCCCAAGGCTGAAAGCAGGGTCTCGAAGAGGTACCAGCACACCCGCGTCCACGGCAGCGTGACTCCCGAGAGCTACACCAGGAAGCCAACCCCAGTGGCCGTCTGCGGATGAATGGATAAACCCAATGTAGCCAAAGTCACAGAACAGAGGGGGAGGCTGGGAGCCAGAGGCTGGGGGCCCGTGTTTATTGGGGACAAAGCTGCAGTCTTGCAAGATGAGGGAAGTTCTGGAAGTGGGTGGCAGTGATGGTCGCACAACACCACAAATATAATTCACGTTAATGAGCCGTACGCTTAAAAAGGGTCAGGGGTGCCTGGGTGGCTCAGTGGGTTAAAGCCTCTGCCTTCGGCTCAGGTCATGATCTCAGGGTCCTGGGATGGAGGCCCGCATCGGGCTCCCTGCTCGGCAGGGAGCCTGCTTCCTCCTCTCTCTGTCTGCCTCTCTGCCTACTTGTAACCTCTCTGTCAAATAAATAAATAAAAATCTTTAAAAAAAAAAAAAAAAGGGTCAGGATGGTAAGTTTTAGGTTATATGTAATTCGCCCCAGTAAAAAACTGGGGAAAGAGAAGAATGTCGTTGAGACACCGCTGCCACAGGCGTGAACTCCAGAAACACCACGCTGAGTACAAGAGTCCGCTTACCGAGCACCACAGCCCATACGACTCCAGGACGGGAAATCCAAACCAGGTCACTCCAGAGCCCGTGAGGGCTGCGCGGGGGGCTGGGGAGGGGCTGCGGTCGGACGGGACCCGCTCCGGAGGGAGGCAGACGTGGCTGCACCGCACGGAATGTACTACATGCCACAGTCTTTCACTTTACAGTGGTTACAACAGTACACTTTATGTTGTGTACTTTACACGTTTTTTTTAAAGATTTATTTATTCCAGAGAGAGAGAGAGCGAGCGCGTGTGCACACAGGGGAGGGGCAGAGGGCGAGGGGGAATCCTCATGGAAACTCCCCGCTGAGCACAGAGCCTGTCCGGGGCTCGATCCCACGACCCCAAAATCATGACCTAAGTCAAAACCCAGAGTCAGACGCTCAACTGTCTGAGCCACCCAGGGGCCCCACTTTACACACTCTCTCTATAGAACTGGTTAAATCCAGATTCGCAACCTGAACAGAAGGTGCTGGAAGGCGTTCAGCTGAACGTGGACGCAAGCCTGGATGCTGCGAGGTGGCCCTTCCAGCTGGACGTGCCCAGGTGCCACCACGGGAGAGCATTTCTGCTGCCCGTCCATCTCTGGATACCGTCTGCTGGTCCCTCCAGCCCTCTTCACGTGGTCCTGACACAGCTCCAGGGCGCCATTCACGTGGCACCTGTTAGACCCTTCTCGCCACCGCCCCCCCCCCCGCCCCGGGCATCAGGCATGCTGCTCGAGGCCAAGAAAACTAAACACGAATGCCCACATGGGCACCAAAACCACACAGCACACCCTGCCCATAGCGGCCATCCGTGGCCGGAACAGACTCGTCCCAACTGTCCATGAGCCTTGAAATCAAGTCAAAAGAATAAAACACGGGGGAGACGCCTGCACTCAAAGAGCCAGGAGCCCGGGACCCCCCTCGTGGGGCGGGCACTCTGCTCACACACCCCTGGCCAGTGATGACGCCGTTCCCCTGAGCGCCCAGTGCTCGGGTGTTGACATCCGGAGCAGGGATCTGTGGGCAGGGAGAGACACCTGTCAACAGCCCTCGGCCCCTCCCTGGGACCCGGCCACCTCCCCGGGCTGGTGGAATGATCAACAACGCTCCGAGGGAGAGCCGCCCCGGTAAGGTAAGCATCTCGAGGACCCATGGGCAGGGAGGACCCGTGGGCAGGGACGGTGCTGGCTTGAACTTCACATTCCCTACATTCCCCTGCAGTGACACAATCCCTGCCCGGCCACTCCCACATCCACCTGCAGCAGGGACCCCGCGCCCCTCCTGCCCTGCAGAGCTGAGCCCACCAGGCCTGGCGTGGTGGGGAGTCCAGGCTGGCTCCCCTTGAAGGCTCCCCCGTGGCTGCCAGGGGCCCCTGTGGGCCATTCTGCGTCAGCATCACCACGTCTGCTCCTCGGGGCCATCCGGGCCCTCCTGGCACCCACGGCACATCACAACTCATAACCCTCTGTGGACCCACCTGCCGGCAGCGCCCAAGCCCCATGCTCAGCAAAGCCACATGAGCACGCACAGGTCCGCTGGCCTGGCCCGGGGGGCCTAGCCGGCCCCACTTCCCCGGAGGGGCCACTGCTGGAACCTTCTTTTCCACGGGACACCTCCTCAGTGCAGCTTCCCGGCCTCCAACTCTCAAGCTGCAGCCCCCTCCCAGCCTCGGCCACACACACCTGCCCCCCCGCCACCACCCCCCACCCAGCTACACTGATCGCTGTCCGATGTGGAGCATTCACATATTTATCAGGCCTGTCATCTGCCTCCCAGCCAGGAGGTCCGAGGGCGCCCGCAGCCCCCCACCCAGCCTGTGCACCGCAGGCACAAGCAGGACTAGGGGAAGGAACGTGTCCCCGAAACCGCCCCTCTGTCCACTGCCTATCAGTTGGCTGTGGCCTCAGATGAGTCACCCCCAGCCTTTTTGGCCTCATCACTGCGGCCAGGAGTCCATGGTTTACGCGGCCCCATGGCCTGGCGGGCTTCGGGGTCCCCTGTTCCCTTTGGAAGCCCCAAGGCCAGACCCCAATCCCAGCCACTCTCTCCTTTATGCTAAGGGCCCCCAAATCTATCTTCAGCCCCACTGCTTTCCTAAACCCAAGACTGCCCACTTACCATCTCCCCAGGGCCCAGCAGGCAACACGAGCGCCACACGGGCTCTGCTCGAATCTGCTCGGGGCTGAACAAGCAGCCACCTTGGCCCCGAGGTCCTTGCCCACGTGATGGAGATGGAACAGCAGCGGGCCAGCGGGGGGTCTGCCCCACACAGGTGCTCTGCCCTCAAGGACAGAGTGGGGCCAAACGGCTCTGACCTGCTTGGGGTCTCGTGGTCTCTGGGACAAGGCCAGAAGCTCTGTTCCGGACCCGCTGCTCCTGGGACTTCATCCCGTATCAAAAGACCCACATGGAGAGAAAAAGGATGCTCCCACCGCGTCGCCGGGGGTCAGTGTGGACCGGAGAGAGGGCACATGGCCAGGTCTGGGGGCAACTGGGGCAGATGCCCGGGCCCTTCCCTCCTCAAGGAGATCAGGGCCTCTCCTGCACCTTTCCTCCTGGCGCCAACGGACCAAGCCGGCACCCTGGGGGTGGCCCTTGTCAGCAGAGCACACACACCAGCAAAGGCACGGGCGCCCACGGAGACCCCGTATCAGGGCACCTCCACCGCGCACTCTGCCTTCGGTTGCCTCGCAAGAACACGTGTTCCAAGCCATGGCCACAAAAGGCACCTGGTCTGCACCCTCCTGACACCATGATGGAGAATTCACGCCACACCATGCAACACGAGTCATAGTACTCACTGTCTTCTCCCGGACACGGCATGCCTGGCTGCTCGGGGGTGCTGGCGAACACTGGACGGAGGGAGAGAAAGAGCAGTCGGTCACCAAGAGCAGCCGGGGCGGGGGGTCCTATGCCAAGTGAGGCCGACAGGCGGACTCCGCACACAGCCCACGCTGCCCACCAACCTGCTCTGAGGGGCTGCTCCTCGTGGCAAAACCGCGGAAGCCCAAACCACCTTTTAAAGGACTTCGAAATGCAAGGAAGCATTCTGGGGGAAGAGCACTGGGGGCCCTACCCAGAGCTGCCCCAGGAGGCCGCCTGACTCGAAGCGGTAAATTCACGTGGAAAGTTAGGAGCCGCACCTACTTCAAAACGGACTTCCAAAAGCATGTTAGGTTCTGTTTTGCGCTCAAGGAGCAGTTCAAAATTAAATACCTTAAAATACACCCTGGGTTTTCCTCATCCCTGATTATTAAAACAGGAGCCTAAAAAGTATTAAAAGTTAGTTGAAGCAACCACTTCCTTATCTAGAAAGTAACAGTGGCTTTCGAAAGCACCACAGTGGGGAACGCGGGCCGGGCCAGCACTCTGTGCAAACCCTGCTGACACGCCCATCTGCAGAAGCTGGATCCCGCCACCAACTCGGGGCCCGCGCCAGGAGGGTGATGGCCCCACCGAACCCCGCTGGCTGTCGGGCTGGGCTCGGCCGTCCCTGCCCGCCCGCCCGGCCAAGAGTCTAGGCTGCACAGGAGCGAATGCAGACGTGGCTGCCTGGAACCACGCTCAGACGCCCCACAGAACCCCCAGAGTGCCAGGGGGCAGGCTGAAACCCCCAATTTGGACTATCGTAATAATTTGTATTTCCTGTGGTCGATCTACAGAGCAGCTCTGAGCTTCTCTGAGGACAGCTGTGAACCAGGGGACAGGCACAGGGAGGGTCTCATCCAGCCTGAGTGTACGTCCCTCCTCCACTGCCCTCACACACGCTGGGCCGGCGCCCTTCCAGCTTCCGAAAAGGGGGAGGCGGTGAGAGAGCCAGGCTTCTGATGCACCCAGTGACGCTGGCCTCCAGGGAACAGGGACCACAAGGACCAGCAACCACAACCCAGGCCCCTGTGTCCAGTGAGAAGGAGCTTTTCTGACTCTTTACCAGCCTCAGCAATTTTATTTGGGTTAATAAGATGTAAGAGAAGAAACAAACCCAAATTGCACTATATTCAACATCCTTAAATTCTCTGGAATCCTAAGATTTTAAACCATGATCCTCCATGTGTTTTCTAGTCCACCTGGCTGTCTGGAAACCATGCTCGGCTCCCGCCTCCCCAGACCACAGTGGGACCACCCCACCCCTCCAGCTGCCACTGACCGTGAATGATGAGCCCCTCGTCTCTGCGCTGACAGGCCAGGCGGAAGGCCTCCTCCAGCTCCATCTGGGAGGACACGGTGCAGGGGTCACCTAGGCGGGGCAAGAGACATCCCTGAGGCCATCGCAGGCCTGAGGCAAAGGGGTCCAACTCATGTTGGAAAGGGCAGAGTCTGGCCGCTCCTACCAGCCGCTCACTGCAGAGCCGGGAGACCTGAGAGCAGCTAGCGGGACCAGGGGCCCACATCAGAACTGGCGGATCCCCAGAGACGTCCACCTTCAGAGCTAAACCGTGCTCATGTTCCTGGTGTGGCCAAGATTAAGGACATTCTTCTTAGGTTAGTCCTAAATGAAAGGAAAGGCTCCCTGCCCCCGTCCTGGATAGATACATAGAAACACACAGAACCAACGCCCCAGGGGCCGACTCTGCTGCTCCCGTGTCCTCGGCTGGCAGCGGGCCTGTGTCCCCACCCCCCAGCCCTCTCAGAGGTGTGTCTGACTGAGACAGAGCAGGATGGAGAGGGGGAAGGACACTATGGGGCCCTAGCTACTTACCCTCCAGCTCTCCCGGAGATGAAAATACGAAAGGGCTTATCTTTCCAAATCACCCCCTGGAAAGCCCAGAACAGGAGAGAAGAAGAGCAGGGAAGGAGGGCAAGGGCTGGCCCCAGGGGCCGACAGAGTCCCCTGCAGCCCCCTCCCAGTTTGCCCTTCCCTGCCCCCCACACCCAGCTTCCTTTCGGACCAGCCTCTCCAAGAAGTGACTCCCAGCATCCCAACCAGGGAACACGGCTGTAACTACCCCAATTCCCTAATTTTAAATCTCCCCCCAGAGGGGCTGACCTAACGTCATACAACGAGAGATTCAGAGACGTACAGTCAGACGGACAGAAGACCAAGGGCTCTACCTTCATTGTCCACCCACTTGAGGGTGAGCGGGTGCCCCCGATGGAGACTGCACATCTCTCTCACTTCCTCACAGAGCTCCTCGAAGGTCATGGCTGCATCTAGGCTGGTGATCAGGATGTCCCTGGGGCAAAGAGGGCGGACACGTGTCACCAAGGAGCACATTTAAAGCAAATTAAATACTGATTGAGTTATTGATTACACAGATGAAAATTCTCCCAAACAAAATATCACAGCCCCCCTCCCCAACAGAAACACTGGCCACAGTCTCGTCTTTTGATCACCGTCATGAATGCCCTTGCACAAAAAGATCTGTCTTGCGCCTGGATGTGCGTAAAGCGAGGGCAGGGATGGTAGGAACAAGGCGGGGGTATCAGAAAGCATGGAGAGGGGAAGCCGGGTGAGCACTGGCTCAGACGCCAGGTTCAAATTCAAAAGGTCACATAGGAGGGGTGCGGGGGGGAGGGGAGTGGACACAGTGGGTGCAACTTAAGCCCACTGGCTTCATCAGATCTTCCCCCAAAGCTGACGGTGCAAACAGTAGCCAGGCTTGAGCTGAGAGAGGGAAGACCCCGTGCGGCTGTGCCTGTGGGCTCAGAAAAGTGGGCGTCTGAGACTCAACCTGGCAAAGCAGGGTCTCCAACTCCACTGTGCCTCACCTGGAAATGCCCTCAAAACACAGCTGCTGCTGGACCCCGTTCGGACCCTGCGAGGCCCTGGTGCCAGCACATCCTCCCGAGGCCAAGCTGGGGGCCCCTATTTTTCAGAACGGCATCTTCAATGGGCCTGACCTTCAGCTGGGACCCTGCTGTCCCAAAACCACCTCCCAGCGGCGAGAGGGCAGCACAGCCCATCGGGAGACAGAACTCCGCTGGGTCTGGACACCAGAGCGTCACTCACGGTGGGTGCTTTCCAGAGCCGGCGTCATTACTGCACGGAGGCCTACCCCTCCCAACTCGGAGGGGGGTTTCGAGTGCCCCGGGAGAGGCCCCAGGGTGGAGGCGGAGAGACGGAGGGAGGCGCTGGGGTCGGGCAGGACCCCCAGTGCAGGACGGGTCCCACAGAGGGACAAAGGAAGAGAGTGGGAGGAAGAGAGGGAAAGGAAGGGAAGGGTGGGGAGAGGAGGAGAGCGGAAAGCAGGGGGAGGGGTGGAGGGAAGGGAGGGAGGGAGGAGAGGAGGCAGGGAATAGAAGGAACAGGATGAGTGGGGGCCTCGTCAGCCCCAGGAAACTAGACGCAACAGGTCACATTACCGGTGGTAACCAAAGCGCTCTGCGGAGGCCAAAGTCAGGGGCAGGGGTGGGGGCAGCGGTGGCTCAGTCCAGAACTCCCAAGGGCTCCCGTCATGTGCGCAGACCCGCCTTGCCACCTCCATCCCTCCCCTCCCCCTGAAGGTGGCCACCTGAACCTCGCCTGCAGGCAGCCTGGGGGCCTGGCCCCCACCCACCCGGCACTTCCTGCCACGGAGGAGCAACTCTGACTTGTCACAAGGGGCTTAGTGCTCAACCCCACAGTTCCTGGGGTCTGCAGGGGTGACAGGTGTTCCCCGCAGTCCACCCACCGGCAGACCAAGGGGTTCTGGCCCTCCCGTGAGTCTGAGAACCAGTTTTAATAGGCAACCCCCCTTCCGGGCCAGAAGACAGGACTCGGGGACCCCCTCTGGGGCGCTGGCCGTCCCTCCCCCAGAACTCACTCCTCCCGCGAGCCCTGTCACCCACTCGCCCACACGCGGCCCGCGCCCGGGTGACCCCGGTGAGGCTGGCAGAAAGGACAGGGGCGTTCCGACCTGAGACCCCAAACGAGGTGCGCCCCTCAGCCTGGGGGAAGCGCCCGGAGAGGCACCGGCCGCAGGGGTGCTGCGCTCCCGTGGAGCGGAGCTCGGGCGGGGGCGGGACGGCGGCCGCGGGGTTCGCTCGGCGG
>LNAC01000380.1:2110549-2124712 GCA_002007465.1 Ailurus styani
CCGGAGGCGGTGCCCGCTCGGCCCGGAGCGCCGGCCCCTCGGGGGAGTGGGCCCCGGGGACGGCGCTCCCCAGGTGGGGCCCCTGCGCCGCAGCGCCCCGGGGCCCTGCGGGGAAGGCGAGCTCCGTCGGGTGCCCCGGCCCGGACTCACGGCATCGAAGCCGCGGCAGTGTGTGCGGACCCGCCGTGGGCAGTTCGGAGGTGAGCGCGAGTCCGAGGGCCGCCGGCCTAGGGGGACAGGGGGAGAGGGTCGCCGGGGACTTGAGGGGCGGGAGCCGAGAACCCAGCCGACGGCACGGCGACGGTCCGGCTCAGCCGCTTCCCTCGGCCCCAGCTGCCCTCCTCCCCTTGCGGAATCCGAGATCTTATGGCACGGAAACCTTGTCCGCACCAACGGGCGGTCCCCTGCGTTCCAGTTCACTCCTCGGCCGGGACAAGGACACTGCATTTGCTCACGTCGCCCGTGACCTTCATTTCTGAATCTCCGACCTCCGTGGGTCTTAAGAGCTGTGGCCCTCGATCTGGATCCTCCGGGGCCGCATCCTGGTTGCATCCCGGAGCCCAAATCTGCGTTTGTAGGACCCCACCTGGGCACCAGGTGCGCACCTCAGACTCGGGTCTGCACTTCCCCCGTCCTCCCCTTCCCCACACCACCCAGCTGGCAATCTCGGACCCAGGACCCCAGGCCCAGCCGAGCCTTCACGCCTCGCCTGGGCTATCGCCTCGCCTGGACTATCGGACGGGCTGCCGGTACTCCTCACACTCTGGTTCTCCAGACGCTTCCTGGCGCCTCCTGGGAACCAGGCGCTGGGGTGAGCCCAGAGAACCGAGTGGATGGTCATGGTCATGGAACTCGTATTCTCCCTAGAGAGGGACCCAGAGACGCCTGTTGAAAGCCCATCTCTCACCGACTTGAGATGCTGTCAGCTGCCCCCACCTGCCCCGTCTCTCTGCTCCTCTTCACAGCAAAACTGCCAGGAGTGTGCAGTCCTCATCCCTGCTCCATCTCTTGCCACTTTCTCTTGAGCAACTCCCCCCCCACCCCCCAGCTGCACTGTCTTCACCAACTCCTGTGTTTTGAATACAATGGTGAGTTCTTAGACTTTTTCTTGATTGACCCTTGGCCGTGGTCTGGCCCCTCCTAGAAGCTCTTACCCTAGGGTCCTGCTCTCTGCCTTTCCCCCCTGCTCTCCCCTGCATCTCCCTCTGCTGCTTCCTCCTGGTCTCACTCTCAAATGCCACCCCTTCCTCGGCCCCAGCATCTCATTTCCACTTAGGGCTCCAAACACCAACCTGAGCTAAATCGCTCCCCTGAACTCCTGGTGAGCCTGACCCCCCACACACACACACACGCCACCACACACACCTCTCATGCTGGCAGACCTCGCTCAGCTCAAAAACCTCCTCTCCCTCTCATACCCCACATGCCTCCATCTGCAAATCCTGGCAGCCCCACAGCATATTTCCAGATTCCTGCCACATCCTAACACCTCCGTCACTACCACTGGTCCAAGCCACATGCAGCAGTCTCCAATTTCCTTAAACACATAAGTCGGTCCGTGTCCATCAGTCTGCTGTTCGAACCCCCCAGTGATTCCCACTATCTCCTGCCATCCTCATCCTGCCTCACTCCCCCCCAGATACCTGGCCGCTTTGCTTCCCTTGGCTCAGGGCCTTTGCACATGCTGGCATCCCTCTCCCGAAGCACCTTTGCCCAGACCCACACTTCCTTTGAGTCTCTGCTTAATATCCCTGATGCCTGGATTACTCAGCTGCCCCACTCCACCCCTGCGTGATTCCTCCATAGCCCCAGTGTGGGCACAGAGAGCTCTGTGGCAGTCCGTTGGGCATGAAGGGGATGGGGTATAAGGGTTTGCCAGGCCATGGGAGCAGCATGGTGCCCGTGGGCCTGAGCAGGAATCTGCGGCAGGAGCAGCACCAAGGAGGCAAGTGTGTGGGGGACGCGCCTGCCCCCATGTCGGCCCTTCAAGCAGCGCATGGCCAGCACTGTGGCCTTGTGCCCCTGACCGTCCACAGCCCAGCCGGGCACACGGCCTTGAGCAGTCCTGACTGGTGGAGAAGAGCAAGTTTGCATCTCAGTGGGCACCGGCCGTCTCCGAATGGAGGGGTTTCTCTGATACCCCACAGCATCTCCCTGGCGTTCTGAATTCCTGCCTCAAAGGTGGGGCAGGAAGCAGCAAGTCCAGGCTGGATGCCCACCGCCCACTGCCGGCAGGGCGGGGGCAGCGGTGCATGTCCATCCCGCAGCATCACCATTTCTCTGATGTGCCCGACCGGACACATCGGCCCACATCCGGCCCCAGGGCCCTTTCCAACCAGGAAGCCCTCACTGGTGTCGGAGCCTCGAGGGTCCTGGTGCCCTTGTGGGGACTGACCTCACCTGCAGATCTGAGCTGACACGTGGAACCTCTGTCCTGGAAGCTGGTACCGGCGGCGTCTGGACCTACAGCACCCCGGAGCCCGGGGACGGAAGTTGGGGGGGCGGGGGGAGAGCCTGAAGCTGCAGGGTCTGAGGGCCAGCTTGTGGGGGCTCTGTTCTCCATGAGGGTTGGGGCCGGATAGAGGCCTATTTCAGGAGGGGAGCCAAGGGAAGGGTCCACTCTGAGTCTCTTACACATCCCGTCCCAGGCCCTGGTGAGGGTGCCTCGAGGGTAGAGGGCGTGGTCCGGACTCGCCAGCAGGTGGCACCACAGGCCCCGAGCCCTGGCAACAGGCCTGGGTGTTCGTCCCCAAATTTTGCAGCCCCACTCCACACGTGACAGGGGTTGGGACCCAGTCAGCGTAGGCCACGTCCATGTGCCCACAGTGTCTGGGTGTCTGGCAGATCGAGGAACGGATGAGGGAGGGAATGAGTAGGCCCTGCACTGAGGGGCCCCGGGGAGGGCTCCTGCCTCCCCAGGCCGCCAAGTGAGGGGGCGGGAGAGGGCGGGGCGGGGAGGTGGCCCTGGTCGCCCCAGGACAGACCTGCCGAAGGCCCTGGGGCTGAGGGCAGGCCCCTTGCAGCTCCTCAGCGGCTTCGTGTTTCCCAGCTCGACACTTATTATTTCTGGAATGAAAAGACACAAAGGTGTGGGCTCTTTATAAGGGAGTAGGAAGTGACAGAGGCTGTAGATCTGCGACCTCACAGCAGGGGTCAGGAGAGGAAACCACGGCTGCCCTGGCTCCCTCCCTCCGACAAACCCCACTGGGAGGGGTCCCTCTCTCGTCACCTGGGTCCCCAGGGCAGGTGTGGCTCTGGTGGGGGAGGAGGGTGGCCAGGCCCCACCTGGCTCGTCCTCTGATTTTTGTCCATGAATGCTCTTTATGAGGACGCTTTCAAACGACGTCAAGAGGCTTCAGGGCAGGGGTGAAAGCCAGATGGAGTTCAGCTCCGTGAGACTCATCAGACACAGGCAACGGCCTCCGTGGGGGTCCCTCCCGATGAGACCTCCCTGCCGGCACCCACCGGGGCTGCCTTTCTCATCAGACCGCACGGACTGCATGAGTGCCAGCTTGGGTCTGCCCAGGAGGAGGTGGCTGTCAGGGCCTCCCGCCGGCGTGAGACCGCCCAGGCAGCGAGGACCCCCCAGAGCCTCCGGAAGCCCGGGGCGTGTGCTGGCACACAGCTGGGGGGGCAGCAGGTGTTTCCTTTCTTTGTCACGGATCACGGGATTTGGAAAAACTGGTTCAAGAGACGACATTCACTCCACTCACTCGTCAATTTGTTCAGCGGATGTTGACCCTGGGCCTGCTGGGTGCCAGGATACAGGGGGGATTCAGGATACAGTGGTGCCTCTGTCATGGAAACCGCACACCGGTGGCGAGATGGGACACTGTCCCTGGTCACGCGGACGTGGCGATTTGTTGGGAGAGCCGGGTCTGAGCAGGTCCTGGGAGAGTCTGGTGAGGGGATGGGGATATGTGCCGGGAGGCAGGAGAGCGGGATGGGCAGGACGGGGGCTCCTGCAGAGGCGTCGTGGCCGCAAGGGGCAGGGGTGTCTGGGGGTGTTGGGGCGAGGCTGCGGAAGCTGCCGGAACAGACCCCGAGGGGCCTCTAGGGCCACGTTAAGGAAGGTGGGGGAGCCAGCGACAGGGCCCTGGCAGCGTCCAGAAAACATTGCTCCGGTCACTGGGCAAGGTCCCGCCCAGAAGGAGAGGGAGAGGCATGTCTTCGTCTCTGCGGGCTGCTGGGCCCGGGTGTGTATCCATCTCCGTGCGTGTCTGCGTGTGTGTGTGTGGACCCGAACGCGTGTCCGTGTCTCGTGTGTGCGTGTGCTCTGTACGGAGGTGTCTAAGGCCTTCATGCACCTCTGGGTGCCCGTGTCCCCTTTATCCCCTCTCTGCTCCGAACTCGCCACTTCCCCCCTGTGAGCACGGATGGCGTTGCTGCAGGACGAGGGTGAGGGTTTCTCGCTCCGGGCACTGCCAACACGGGGGCCGGTCGTGCATCACAGCGGGGAGCTCTGCACCGCAGGTGTCGGGTAGCAGGTGCTGGGAGCCCGGAGCCCCCTTGCGGGGCGTCCGCGCAGTGCCGCGCTGGCCCAGCAGAGGGCGCCAGAGGGACGCGGCCGGGAGCGCGGATGGGCGGCGCTGTGGGCAGAGGGCATCTGGGCGCCCCCGCCCCCCCAGCCAGGACGCACCCAATTCCAGCCTGGGGTGAGGGGCCCCCTCAGCCCCAGGGTGCCAGGCGTGTCTTCCCCCTGCAGTCACTGTCCACAGCTTAGTCGTCCATTAGATTAAGTGGCCCCTGCTCAGAACCCCGGGCTGGCCCCCGGGGGGCGCAGGGTCTGCTGCACCTGTGCATGTGTCTGTGGGGGTCCCCTGGGGTCCCTGCCTGTGTGTACCGTGTGTGTTTGTGTGTGCGTGCCCGGGAGCAGGCGCTGGGAGCGGCCCTGTCGGGCACAGGCAGGGTGGCCGGAAGGGCGGAAACAGCCACGCGGGACGCCGATGGCTCAGAAGATCTGATCTGCGATGCTCGCAGCTTCCCACGTTCGGCCGAGTCACAGAGAGGCCTGCCATTGCCGTCGTCCCCTTGTACGAGCGAGGACAGTGAGGCACCAGCACCCCTGGATCTACACCCTGCCCCTGGGAAGGCCCCTAGACGTGGGTATCACGGGCCCGTTCTCTGAATGAGGACACTGAGGGTCTGGGTGGCCCCCTGCTTCGTCCAGAGTTGTAGGACTGGCAAGATGCAGGGCCAGGACTGCCACGCTGCACCTCTCCCTCCTCCTGCTGGGTGTGTCCACAGAGTGGGCTCCGTCCTTGGGGCCCAGGACAAGCGGGGCAAGGCACCGTGGAGGAAAAGGCACTTCCCCTCCTGGAAAATGGAGTCTGTCCCGCTTTCCATCCCCTGAGCTGTCCGGGATTATATTTAAAACCCCAAGCAAGCCTGAGACGCATCTGAGGAGGCAGGACCCAAAACCATAGTCACTATGGCAATGCCACCCCACGGGGGCTGCGTGTGGGCGCTGTTTGAGCCACAAGAAAACCGTACTTAACTAGAAGCATCACCGGGAGACACAGGGACAGAGCGAGACAGGTCCCCAGCAGCTTGGCTGAGCCCCTTGTCTGTCCACGCAGGCGGGAGCCTGTCCACGCCCAGCCACGGGTGTCCGGGGATGCACTGGGTGTGGCCCCTCCACCTTGCTGAGCCCTCTACAGTCCTCTTTGCCTTCTACTCAAGGACTGAGATCGGGGCCCCCGGTGAGCCCCGGAGCCTGGCATTGTGTCTACACTGCCCAGGATCAGGCTTCCAGACCGCCGTGGTATCGTCAGCCCGTCCTGAGAAGGGACTGGGAGGAGGTGCAGCCGGGCCCGCCCTCTGCAAAGCAAGGTGACGACATGCACCCCAAGCCTTTGGGTCTCATCATTCCACTCCCGGAAATCCACTGTAAAGAATGAACGGGAGACGCAAACCTCCGCACGGCCCAGACGTCTGTCCCGAGCACGGCAGGATCATGGGTGGGAGGTGAGGCGGCCGGCTGCAGAGCCGAGTCCGCAGTGACCTGTGAGAGCTATTTTTGCACACACACACACATGCGTGCTTGGGCATGTGCTCACTTGGGCCAGGCAGGAGTAGCTCTGCTGGGACAGAAGGAGGCGGGACCCCTGCCAGTGGCCCCGGGTGAACCGGCAGATGGCCCGGCAGCCTGGCTGTGTGCAGGCGCTGTCTTGCCGGAAAGCAGCCCAGCAGCCCCAAGCTGGGAGAAAGTTCCCTGGGACCTTGTCCCCCATGGTCAGCAGCCTCCTACGGGCGGGGCCCAGGCTACCATCCCCAGAGGTGACACGCAGCCCTCGCTGACCCCGGACAGCCCCTGCCAACCCCCAGTGACCCTTCCCCAGGCAGGACAGCCAGAGTTGACAAACTGCTCTCGGGACAGGACCTCATCTAATTCCTGCCACTCCCACCTGGGGGACGCGAGGAGGCTTTGCGGGAAGCAGCACCCGACAGGCGTCCCCAGCAGGTACCTCGGTGCCTCAGCACACCTGTCCGCCTCCTCGCCCCAGCACCTCTGGGGAGCCCCAAGAGCTGTGTCTCCACGGCTGATCTGAGGGGAAGCCACCCGGCGGGCCTGACCTTTCCCGGGGCTGCCGCTGCGTGGGCATGTCCTCGGCATGCAGGGAATGTGGGTGAAGGAGGTGAAGCCGCGGCCACCCTGTCCAGATGCTTGTGCACCTGGGCCCCCCTGGGGAGGGACCATCCTGAGAGGGGCCTGGAAGGAGGGGCCACCAGGTGTTTTAAAGTGGAGTGCTCCATGCAGGGGTGAGGCCGTTTTGGGGTGCAGCCTGGTAGCCTGGCTCAGCAGGGCAGGAGGCACTGGCCCGGGAGGCACTCAGGACACGGGGAAGTGGCCCGGAGTCATTCCTCGCCCTGCTGGGCCACAGGTTCTCCGCCGGCGAGGGGGGCAGTCTCCCGACTCGGCTCTCAGGAAAGGGCAGGCGGTTTCTGTCGCTGTTGCGGCCCTTCCGTTTATCCGGTGTGTGTCAGCCCAGGGGGCACAGTTGATGCCACCGGGCCCCGGGCAGGACTGGGGGCCGCCAGCCGGCCCCAGGGGAGCCCCCTCTGCCGAGGTGGCCTGGGCAGCTCCCCGCCCCTCCCGTGGAGACTCGGCGGGGGAGTTTGGCCTCAGAAGCCACCTAACTGGAGGGGAGGAGTGCGTGGCTTCTGTGCCTTTTCTTCCATCTTCTCTGGTCTGCTTCACCAGCCCTGTGCACTCGGCAGCAGGAAAACAAGCAACTAAACTTCTCATCTGAACCATTGATGCCAACGGCCTGTTAGGTTCTGTTGAGTCTCCATCCTCTCTACGGACTCGCCTCCCTGCACAGAGACGTGTCTGGGAGCCCAGAGAAGGGACCGGTGCGAACTCACGGCAGTGGCCTGAGGGGGTACTCAGACCCTTGCGAGGCCAGCCTGCAAGGCTTGCAAGGCGAGAGCAGGCAGCTCTGACCAGGGCATCCTGTCTGCACCCGCAGCTGAGGAACTTTCTGGGACGTGACCCCTCTGTTGCACAGAGGATCTCAGAAGACATGAGAGTCCTGGTTCAGAGACGAAAGACTTATTGTTCCCGGCACGGAGTGGTGTGAACATCCGTGAATTCGCACCAGTCTGCTTGCCTTGAGTCCCACAGGAGAACACGGGGGGCCCAGGTGGGCACTGCACATGCAGTGGGTCCCAGGACAGGAATTGAACCCCGAGCTCAGGGAACCCAGATATTCCATAATGGACAGAAAAGGCCCTGCCCCTTTCTTGGGGCGGGGGGGTATTCTAAACTGTTCATTCAACAAACCTGGGACAAACCTCCTTGAAGAGATGGTCCGGAATGAAAGGCAGTGGGCAACTTACCAACAAGGATGTGCGGAAACAGAGAGCCTTGTAGAAAACTGTGTCCCAGCGGGAACTTGGGAAGCTGCTTCCTGACCTGGCGGGGCCCCGCAGCCCGCCCAGAAGAGTCACGTACAAGCCGCCGCCTGGTTGTACCCGGCCCAGGTGGAGCTCCGGCCTCTGTGCTGGGTCACCCCCCACCCCCAGCCTCGGTGGGCACAGGGCAGGCGCCCCAGACGCTACGGAGAGCAGGCTGGACAACGTGCCTGGCCTGTCCCCCTGTTTGACCTACGATGACCCTCTGAACTGTGTTGAGTTCAGAATGGGAGCAGGAGTGCCCTTGACGTATGTCCGTTCTCCGTGTGCAGCACACTTCACGTGCCATTTTCGCACATGGAAAATCAAAGCGCCAATTATAGTGTTTACCAAATTCCATCGTGTGAAGTCCCTGAACCCGGAGCTGGGTGTGCAGTCAGCTCCTGCGAACCTATGGGAGCCCCCGCCCTCCTCCAACCCCCGTATACCTTCTTCCTGCAGCCCCCCATGGCCAGGAGATGTGCACTCCCTGCCCCCCACCCCAGGACAGCCGACCTTGGGTCATGCATACAGCACACTGAGGAGAAAATCTGAGTCTCCTAGAATTGCCCTTCCTGTACCCAACGTGAGCTAAAAGAGTTTAGGAAATCTCCCAGGCACAGCCAGGATTGCGAGGCTATGTTCTGGCTGCAAATCCTGGTTGCAGATGCAATATCCTATTTAGAATATGTAGACCCAAATACTAACTGCGGCCTTCTTTTTGCATTTCTTCTCGAACAAGGCTAATCACCTGCCAAACCAGGCAGGCAGGGTCCCTGGACCAACCCATAACAACTAATAGCCCTTGGCGAGGCGAGGGAACCACCAGGCACTGTTCTAAGTGCTTTTAATTACCTATGCTGCCAGTTAATTCCCACAACTGTCCGTACCATCACTGCCCCATTCTACAGAAGGGGATGTTGAGGTCCTGGGCTGGCGAGTCACTTGTCCGAGGTTATGCAGACCAAGCAGTCTAGCTCCAGAGTGCACACTACGAACAACTGTATCACAGGACTTCTTAACCAAGGGGAAGTCGTGCTCAGGAAAGCCAAAGAGAGGGACAAGCACATTTATCACCCCTCCCCAAATGGCTACATCTCTTACCTGAAAATCCCTAACTTCTTGGTCATAGATGCTTCTGGCACCCGGGGCCATGTCCCTGGCCGCGCCTCTGATGTCCGAGCAGCGGGCGGCCAGTCCTCAAGCACATGGGCCGTGTCTTGTCCCCCTCACTGTTCTGCCCCAGGGCCCTCTCTGCCCTGCTCGGCCAAGGGCAGCCCGAAAGGCTGGGAAGGGACTATCCCTGTGGACAAGCGTCAACCACTGGGGTATGGGAATCGATCCTTGGAAGGTGGCCCCGTGTGGGGCCTCAGGGGGTCTCCAGGGAGGAGCGGACAGTACCCCATCCTGGTGAGCAGCCCCCCTTAGGACCCAGCCAGCTCAGGACACAGAGCCCATAGAGCTCCCTCCTGGGCCCCTTCTCAGGTGAGCGCTGGCACTGAAGTGTACTGGGCGTGAGTGTGGGGTTTGCTCCCTCACCAGATGGCAGCAAGGGCGCCTGCTGGCGGCATGTGGGGTGCTAGCCAGCCTGCGGAGCCTTCGCCATCGGGGGGAGCCCACATGGCCCGCTGTGAGAGCCAGACCTTCTCCTGGCCTATGAGGAAGCCTGGCTGCCTCCCCCGAGGGCGCATGGAGCTGACCGTGAGGCCGAAGGTGCAGGTGTAAGTGAGGAAGCCCAGGGATGAGTGAGGGGTGGGCTTGACGGGTCCCCTGGGCTCAGATCTGGGCCCTGGGGGAAGGTGTACGGCCTGAGGCCAGGTTTGGGGTCAGCGCGAGTGAGTTCACCTGGGAGTCTCATCCTCCCATTTCATGTCCCTCTTGTTCACGGGGGGAGGTTTGCCTTGTCTGGAGCCGCAGAAAACGCCTCACCCCAGGTGGAAACCTTGCAAAGGGATTCCTGCTGCGTCAGTGCCCTGTCGCTGCTGTGACAAGCGACCACAGACCGCGGGGCTTACAGCCGCGGGACTTCACTGTGTCCCGGGCTGGAGGCCCAGGGTCAGACTTCGGTGCCGGCAGGTGGGGTCCTTCCTGGAGGCGACAGGGGCCATCTGTTCCTGCCTCTCTCCAGCTGCCGGTGGTGCTGGCCGTCCCGGGGCTCCTTGGCTTGTACCGACGTCACTCCTTCTCTGCCTCTGTCTTCACACAGCCTTGTCCGTGTCCCTTCACGTGTCCCCCCATACAGGACCGGATGGTCCTGTGGCCGGATGGAGGACCCGCCGCCATCCGTGCCCTCAACTTAACCTACGTCTTAATCACATCTTCCAAGACCCTACTTCCAAGCAGCCTCACACTCACGGGTACCAGGGACGAGGATTTCACAAACCTCTCAACCTACTAGGCTCGTCCGCCTCAGAGTCTGCCCCGCCTTCCCTCCCAGCCTCCAGAGCAGCAGCTGGGCCCGAGCTCGGTCTGCGCAGGGCTGCCGGCAACCAGACGGGAGGGAAGAGCCGCCCGCGGAGGGCCGGCCGCTCCTGAGCAGCCCGAGATCAAGCCCAGAGCGGGTCTGCCAGCCGTTGGAGGGGGCGCGGATGGAAGGCCGGGCAGGCACAGTTTCCCGATCTGGGACCACGCCCCTCTAACTAAGTGTCCCCGGCCCAGCGGGGTGGAGCCAGCCCAGCACCCACGGGGCGCCTCTCTGAGGCTGGGGCGCGGTGGCCGAGACACCGACACCTCTTTGGGAGAGTAGAGGACGGGGCTCAAGGCTGGGCGGGGGGCGGGTGCAGGAACCACCAGCCATCTGGGTCCCCAGGGGGCCTGGACCACACGCTGTTCACGAAAGCAACAAGAAAGGGTACCGGCGTCGTCAAGAAGGTCAGCGATGGCCAATCTGCCCGGAGCTGCAACAGGGGACGCAACCATCACGGCCACGGCAGGCCCGTTACGGCGTCGGGAAGAGGGTCTGGAAGGAACCAGGCGGGAGTCCGTGGACCGTAGCGGCCCGGGCCAGATGGACAAGCAGCGGACTTAGAGCGCGACTTGGATGAACAGGAATGATCAGAAGGACGTTCTGGGACACAGAAGGCTGATGTCAACAGGCACGACAGAAAACATGAGCCCGTCTCCCATCCAGACCCCTGTCGCGGACGAGAGGTCCCCTCCCCGCAGGGCTCTCTGCGACCACACACGCATCGGCGATACAGGCTCCCCAGGGGGGAACTCTATTCTGGACAAAGGACACCCACGATTTTGAAGCACTTTTGGATGCAGGGTCTGAGTTGACAATGATGCCAAGAGACCCAGAATGTCAAAATAGGCCCCCAAGTAGCACAAAGGCTTAGAGATGTCAATGGTAAATGGGGTCTTGGCCCATGTTCCCCTCAGAGTCAGTTCAGTGGGTTCGTGGACACATTCTGGGTCATTCCCTGGCCCCCACGTTCGCCCTGAGTGGATTTACTTGACAACTGTCAGAGTCCTCCTGTGTTGCCCTGTCCTGTGGGGCGAGCAGCCTGTGATGCAGAAAGGCCAGCCAGAGCCTGAAGCTGCCCTCGTCCCCCGGCAGAGAGAGCAAGCCAGAAGTACGCCTCCCTCCCAGGGGAAGCACAGGTGTTAGGGCCAACCTCAAAGACACAAAGAATTCAGGAGTGGAGCCGCCTTCCTGGTCCCGTTAGGTTCACTGGTGCAGACAGCAGGGCCAGGTTGGGCGCCAGCTTCCCTGTTTCTTGGGCCCTCTGGTCGGAAGTCCCGTGCTAGAGGGGCCGGTGGTAGGTCTCCACCAAGCCCCTGTCGGAAGGTGTCATGGAAGGGCCCCCGGGATTCTGCAGCAAGCCACACCAGAGAACCATTTGCCCCATGAAAAGCGGCTCCCAAATGAGACCACGGCCACGGCACCTGGCCACGGGACGTGGAGCAGAGACGCACCCAGAGCTGCCCGCCACGGGCATTGCTAAGTGGTCACAGTCACTGCCCAGCAGACCGTGGAAAGGCACCACCTGGCTTAGGATCAAGTGAGTTCGAGGGTCAAAAAGTTGCATATAAGGTGGGCCAGGTGTCCAGGTCGGCGGTCCCGTGGCTTCAACGCCTCCTCCTCCATGGGAAGCTGTGGCCTCGTGTGGGGCAGGGGCCCCTACAATCACGTGACGGGGAAGCCACCTCCGCCCTGTTTCATGGATGCACCAGCCTGACACGTGGTGCGAAGGTGACAGCGGACCATTGTGCCTCCTGCCCCACTCGAGTGCCCATCAGGAACAGTGGCAAGTGGAAATCCTCCGACGGCCAGAAACCCGAGTGGAATGCTTGCTTTTCAGTTTTGCAGGACTCCCGTCTTGGGCCTTCCACACCCGTGGCCCAGAGTGGGGCAGCCACACGTGAGAGCTAGGCGACCGAGGCTCAGCCCTCGGGACCGGGTTGTGGGTCACTGCTCCCGGCAGCTACCGAAGCAAGCAGAGGTGCTGGGCAGGGACGGACGGGGGCGGTGGGGGGACAGCATGACCCTCAGGAGCACCTGCAACAGACTGTGGCTTCTTGCGCTCAGCGGGGGGTCTTTGTTAGTGGCACTGTAGCCACCACCTTGAAGAAACAGCGACGTCCTGAGCAGAGGTAAGCTCTGCAGAAAGGACTCCCCGCTGCTGTGGTGCCGGCACGGTAGCCCCTGTGCTGCACCTGCCGCAAGCAGCAGCCCTTCTAGAACTTTCCATGGTGTCGCAGGGTTGTCCTGGGCTCGCAGCCCCTCTAGAACTTCCCACGGTGCTGCGGGGCTGCTGGGCGCTTGCAGGCAGGTGGCCCTGGGGTGGCAGTGGGTGACAAATGCCCCAGTCCCTGATTCTTCAAAAGGACAATTGGGAGGCCCATTCCACATGTTGGGCAGAGGCTCCCCAGTGGGACTGGGACCTGAGACCCCCAGGTCGTAAAGCAGCTTGTCAGATTTTCCTGCTTCCTCCACCCCTGCCTCTGGGACATCCCCCCCAGATCGGGTTAACCAGTGTCCCCCCCCAAAGTCACGCCGACGCAGTCCTTATTAGGAATTAAGTTCTTTGCAGGCGCTGCCCCAGCCCTCCGGACTTGGGGAGGAGTCGTCCCAGCTCTCAGGGAAGCTGGGAGAGTCTGCACTGGCAACATACTTCCCCGCCTCTGCCAGAGACGACAGACAAGGGAGCCGGCAGCCCCCAAAACTGTCCCTGCGGCAGCGAGGCACATCCGGAGGCAGCCCCCCCGGCCCAGATGCCTCTGACACAGAAACTGCTGACATCCCCTTCCTGAGCTGGCCCCTCTCAGCTGCAAACCTTGATCCGCCCCGGCCTTCAATCTGCCCATCTCATCACCACCAGAATAGAACTCCGTGTTTAAAAAGCACCAGCCCTTCCCGTCCCTTTTTTCTGGCCCTGTAAACATGTGGGCAGAAATAGAAGCCTGCAGGCTGGAGGGAGTGATTGCTGGTTGCGGCACCAGGCGCAGGCTCCTGCCCGGGTGGGCCTCACCGCGTGGGTGCCCGAGGCGGTCACAAAGGCCGGCTCAAAATAGCTCCCCGTGGGTTCGGTGCGGCAGAGAGGGGGCAGCCGGCGAGCTGCAGGGGAGGCGAGGACGAGTTGCAGGGGAGGTGAGGACAGCGGGCGTGCGGTGGGGCAAGGTCCTGCACCAGGTGAACCTTGAACCTACCTGCACTTCCCCTGGAGGCCCAGGGATGGAGCTGACCCCACCTGCCTTCCTCGGTGGGACCCAGGACTTGCTTGGGACAGGACCCTGGATGCCTCCAGGGTTGGGGAGGGCGGGCAGCCTGGAGCCCGGCTCAGTGCCTTCCGTGCCCCATCTGGGGCTTGAACACCCAACCCCAGGTATTTCTCCAGGGTCGGGGAGGAGGGGGCGGTGACCCTGCATGGCATATCGCAGACAAGAAGATGCCGAGGGGGCAAGGGAGAAAGGGGCCACTGCCCTCGGGCATCACTGTCCTTGTTTATGGAGTTGGCCAGGCTTGGCTGCCCCCAACACCCCCTGCTGTCCCGAGGTGGCCCGGATCCCCAGCTGACCCAGATCCAAGCTCTGCTGCTCGGCAGCCACCTGCTCTCTGCCTGCCCCCAGGTCCACTCCATTTGCAGCTTCTAGTCAGTCACACTGGATCCTGGAGGTCTTGCTCCCTGGTCGGTCCCCCCCCCCGGGATGACTGCCAGGCTCTGCAGCCCGGTCCTTGACAGCAGGGGACAAGGTGGCAGCCTCATACCGGGAGGGGTCTTCAGGAGGTGCGGGGCCTTGGAGCCGGAGGGGGAGGGGGAGCTG
>LNAC01000380.1:2137933-2149864 GCA_002007465.1 Ailurus styani
GCCCCGCCTAGCTGCGCCCCCTCCCCGGGGTCCGGCACCCCCCACGGCGTCGCTGCTGCCCGGGAGGCGACCCAGGCCCACGACCCGCCGGTCGCCGCCTCCCGCTGCCCGGCCGGGCGCCTGCAGACCGACGGGCGCGGCGACCCTGGTCCCCGGGGCTGTCTGTCGGGGTCACAGGTCCCGGGCACCTGGTTCAGGCAGGCCGTGGAGGGGCGCGGCGCGGGGAGGGGGCTGGCGTTCGTGCGGCGTTCACCCGCTCCTGGGAGAGACCCCCAACCAGCAGCTTCTTCCAAACCCCTCGCACTTAGGGCAGAGCAGAGCCAGAGCCGGAGCAGCCCCCGGGCAGAGCAGTCTGCCCGCCCTCCAAGGCCCGCCTAGGGGAGAGAAGGGAGGTGACCCACGGGGCCGCTCCACCCCCGCGGTCCTGGCGGCGGGATGCAGTGGCTTCTCCGTCTGGCCTGATCAGGCTTTGTCGCAGCGGTCCGCACCCCTCTGAAGGGCACTGCGGGTGGCTGGGCTGCAACAACGGCGACATCGCCCTGTGCACCGGGCAAAGAGCTGAGAAAGTCAAGGCCTTGAGTGTTTCCTATTTGAATTCTTTTCAACATAAAGTTCTGCACAGTTTCCCGCAAAAAACTTTATCATTGGTCTCATTTATTCACTTCTGGACTCATTATCAGCTGACAATAGAAAGTGAACTCTCATGAAAACACCTAAGAATGAGCAAACTTGTTCTGGAGTGGGTCAAGCCTCCTTGCAAGACTGCAGGCATCGGCCGGAGCAGGGGCAGGTAGAAAGGGCTTTGCTGCTGGGAATTTCCAGCCCAACCTTGAATGCCAAGTATCCAAGGATGGGGCTGGTTCCCAGCTTTCTTTCCTAGAGCCAGGAATGGGTGCTAAGAGAGCCAGTCGGGACTCAATGTAATGCTGGCTTTGGGGATGGACGCCCGGATCTCAGCGTGTTCCCATGTGGCGTGCCTGTTCCTGTGCTCGGGACAAGTCTCCGGGCCTCAGGGCCTCTTTCCTGTGGGTCCTTCGGCACCTGTTTGTTGGGAGAGTGAGGAGTCAGTCCTCCAACAGGTGCCCGGAGCGTGTCCTTGTGCAGAGTCAGCACTGGGAGTGTCCGCCAGGATTGTTACCATTCCCTGCTAGCACAGAGGTCTCGCCTGCCTGCTTCTTCAAGGTCCCTCCTGTCTAAGCCTCTAGCATATAACTGGTGCTTAATAAATGTAGGAAAATACACAGGCTCAGCCTCCAAAAGCCAGCAAGAGGAGCATGGCCAGTAGCCGCCGTACCGCTCTGGAGCGCCTGTCTTTCAGTCCCAAGCTCTGACCTTTGTGCTGGTCCATGCTGAGCTCACCGTCACTCTCCTCTGAATATTTGAGAAGGTCCAGGGGCTGACAGCTTCTGAGAAATAACCTTGACCTCGAATCACTTGACTCAATTAGTTCAGGGCGAACCAGAGTCTACTGCTATTTTCTTCACTTGCCTCTGTTATCTGAGGCATGAAATTAACCTTAAACTTTCACTGCGGAGGGATACTGGACGGGCATCTCAGCCACAGCTCTGGTTATGTGGTGGCATCAACTCTCCTCTTCTTCCTCAAGCCCTGGAGGCAAGCACAGTTTCAAAAGCTACAAAGAGACAGAGAGATAAAGAAGTCACTTGCTCACGCATCCCACCTGTGATCCACATACACCTGGAGCAGGTTTGTGTGGAAGCAGCTCCAGCCGGGATCATCGGGATGTCCCGTGACCTTGAGTCAAAATGCTTTACTTTCGGGCACCTGGGTGGCTCAGTGGGTTAAAGCCGCTGCCTTCAGCTCAGGTCATGATCCCAGGGTCCTGGGATCGAAGCCCACATCGGGCTCTCTGCTCAGCGGGGAGCCTGCTTCCTCCTCTCTCCTCTCTCTCTGCCTGCCTCTCTGCCTACTTGTAATCTCTCTCTCTCTGTGTGTGTCAAATGAATAAATAAAATCTTAAAAAAAAATGCTTTACTTTCTTGCCCAGAATCTGCAAGCTCCATTTCAGGTCTATGTTGTCCCTAATCGGTTTGTCTGGATCTGAAGAATGGGGTTTTCATTATTCCTTCTTCAAGTTTCTCTAGAATTAGTTTGTGGCCACTTCTGGACATAACCAGGCATTGTCCCCTGTTTCCTCTTCGGCCCCGTTCAGAAAAGCTCCCACTGCCCCAGAACACAGAGAGCCAATTCTGGGCGGCCCCAGCAAAGGTCAGGAAGCCAGGCCCTGGCTCTGGGTGGCTGGCCGCCAGCTGGGCTGAGGCAAGGTCCGGGATACCGGAGCATCTGCGTCTGTGAAACGGAATCGGCCCACTTGTCCCCTCCCTTTGAGGATCCGGGAAACGCCCCCCCGCTCAGAGGTGTGGGCCAAGCTACCTCCCTTCTCTGGAAAACACTGTAGGTTGTTCCCCATGTTAATTCCACGCCTGTTACTTTCTGAGGGGAGAGGGAGAACACACCCTCCAAATAGGACTTTGGTGAGACTTTCAAAATCCCTAAGAAGGAGGGTCTCTGCAGTGGAAGGCTCTCCGCCCCGGATGAGATCTGTGCTCTTTGCCCAGAGGCCTGGACAACCCCAGCCCCTTTCTTGGGACCACTAAGAGTGCAGAACAGGAGGCCCGGAACCAGACCAAGGAAATGAGGATGAAAAGAGGAACAAATTTCAAACCTAGGGCATTTGGTCCCCATACATCTACTTAATTCGTCCAGGGCCTCCCTTTTGGCTTATTTGACCTGGTGGCTTCTGGGTCAGGCAGGACCCACGCAGAGCCCTCTGGTTTCGAGCTCGGGGTAGTGACGGTGCTCTCTTGCTCCTATGTAGTGCAGGGAGGCGTTATGCTCTCCCCATATGGCACTGAGCGGGACAATCGTGCACTTGGCCAGGGCAGGTATGGAAACTCTGCCTCCTTGGTTGGTCCCTGGGAGTCAGCGGTGGCACTTCCCTGGGACCAGGCTCAGCAGCCCTAAGCTGCATCTGGAAGAACTAGAGAAGTATGATCTGTTGGCCTGTTAGATTCTTGAAATCATCAACCGCTGTCTTTTTTGTATTATTTACCTTTCGGGGCATCGCTTTGCCCGGTGCTCACAGCAAATGGGAAGGCACGGCACTGAGGCTGCGGCTCGGGCGGAGAGCTGGCGGCCATCCATCCCAGCAGCAGGATGGGCCCCAGGAGGTAGAGGTGAGTCACAGAGATCCGGGAGGGGAAGCAGCACCAGCTAAATTTAAAATCCCTGCCTGATATATTTGTGAGGTTGCTTTATGATTTTCCTGGGGAGAGAAATGGCAGTGACACAGAAGAATTTTCTTGAGCTTAGCCCGTACTTATTAATGCTGTGATTTCCACCTGGAATCCATTCGTTGGAGAAGCAGAGGGAACTTGGCAGAAAGGATCTGATGCAAACTACTTGCAGTGGCCAGAGGTTGTCTGTCTCCTTAGACGGAGGGCGGGCTCACGGCCATGGCCACGCTGTTCTCCGGAATCAAGGCCCCGAGAAACGATAAACCGCAGACTGGGCCACTCAGAGTTGTTTCCATGCGAGTCAACTAGACAATCCAGCACAACTGGTCATGCTTAATGTGGGGAAGCCAGAATTCTATTCTCCTATTTCATGTTTTTTAAAGTAGAGATTTGAATTCTTTCACATGAAAGAAAACAGTAAACACAAATTAGCATTCCTGACAAAAAGGCTGTCAGTCGAGTGAGGGAAAGGGTCTACTTTGGATAGAGCAGGGACTGAGTCAACCGCGGGGAGAGTCTCAGGGACACGCAGGGGAGAGGGGGTCCCGCCGCCAGCCGGACTGAGACTGTTTCCCAAACTCTGTGACAGGACGCCGCCGCGTTCCCTCTTCTCTCTCTGGTCCTCCAGGCTGATCCTCTGGGTAGGATGTCAGACAGATAAAAACAGTAACCTTTTTCATACTTGACATTTGATTACCTTCATTAAACTTCCCCAAGAAAAGACCCCACGCAGATCAATATTCACTTAACAAATATTAATGGATTATTCATCCTACCACATGCCAAGTATTGGTCTAGACATTGGGTGTGAAGAAGATATAAAAGGTCCCCATTTCCATGGAGCTCACCCTCTAGAAAGGGGAAGACGGACAATCAGTGAGGAAATGAACCATTATTTCAGATGAAACACAGGCTGTGAAGGAATGTAAGCAAGATAAAAATAAGAGTAATTGTGCTGGGAAGGGAGACACTTAGGGTAATTAGGAAAGACCTTACTGTGAGGTAATATTTGAGCTGAAACTTGAACTATATCCTATCCCTCCTGGAGAAAAAGCCAGCCACATCAAAAGCCAAGTAAATGTTTCAGAGAGAGAACAGAAAGTGCAAAGGTCCTGGGGCACCTGGCTGGCTCAGTCAAAGAGCATGTGACTCTTGGTCTTGGAGTTGTGGGTTTGAGCCCCATGTTGGGTGTGGAGATTACTTTAAAAATTTTTTTTAAAGTTTTTTAAAAGAAAGTGCAAAAGTCCTGAGGCTGGAACAAACCAGCAAGTCCAAAAAGAGGCAAAGCCAGGCCAGTGTGGACTGAGACGTAGGGAGTGAGAGAGGGAGCCTGAGTAAGGCAGGTGGCGTCCAGGTCAGGTCATGCACAGCCTTTTAGACTGTGGCCTGGATCTAGGGTTTATTTTATTTTATTTCACTTTATATCAGCTTCGTTGACATATAATTTATATACAATAAATTTCATCAGTTTTAAGTATATGGTTTCATGGGTTTAATGGGCCATAGCCGACATCATATATTTCTACCTTCTTTGCGGTCAATCTGCTCCCGGGTCTGGTCCCGAGTAACCACAAGCATCTGCGTTCTGTCGCTTTAGTTTTGCTTTTCTAAAGTACGACATAAATGGGTGGCACAGTGTGAAAGTGGTGTGGGCAGCCTTTGACGACAGCCCCCGGTGACCCCTGCCCCTGGGGTTGGGCATATTCCCTGGCATGGGATCTGGACTACCGACCTGTTTCAATGATACCCCAAAGGGACAAGACATCATGTCCAGGGTCACCTTGTAAAAAACTGTGACTTAGGTCTTGCTGGCACCCTTCTTGTTCAAGTTGACGAGCCAGCTGCCATGTTGAGGGCTGATGTAGCAAGAGGCTCACCAGGCAAGGAATTGGGGACCAGCACGCAGTCCGACAGACAGCAAGGAGCTGATGCCCACCACAGCCAGAGTGAGGTGGAGGTTGCGGCCGGACCCCACTGAGCCTCAGCACGATTGTGGCCCTGGCCAGTATCTCGGCCACTGCTTCGTGAGAGGCAGAACTGGGGACCCAAACCTGACCCACCAAAGCTGTGAGCTAAGTGTGTCGTTTTGATCCACTGGGTCTCATGGGCGTTTGTTAAACAGCGATGAGTGACAAATACAGTAATCTCGGGTCAGACTCCTTTCACTTAGTATAATACATTTGAGATTCATTCACGTGATGGCACGGATAGAAAGTTTATTTTTATTGCTGAGTAACTCTCCATTGTCTGAATATACCCCAGTTGCTTAAGCCCACCTGCTGATGGATACCTGGGCTGTACCCAGTTATTCTCTACTTGGAGTCAAGCTGCTTTGAACGCTCAAGTGCAAGTCTTTGTGTGGACACAGATTTTCATTTTCTTTGAATAAATACCTAGTTGTAAGATTATGGGACTTTAAGGGGAATGTATGTTTATAGGAAACTACTAACCTGTATCTCAGTGTGGCTGTACTATTTTGTATTCCCACCGGCGATGGATGAGATTTTAAGTTGCTCTGCCTCCTTATCAACACTTGCCTATAAGTCTTTAATTTTGGCCATTTTTGTCACTATGCATAGCCATCTCATCGTGGATTTAATGTGCATTTTCTTTTTTTTTTTTAGACGTTATTTATTTATTTGACAGAGACACAGCAAGAGAGGGAACACAAGCAGAGGGAGTGGGAGAGGGAGCCCAATGCGGGACTCGTTCCCAGGACCCTGAGATCATGACCTGAGCCGAAGGCAGAGGCTTTAACCCACTGAGCCACCCAGGTGCCCCCCCCAATTTTTTAATAACTTCATTGAGATATAATTAACATACCATGAAATTGCCTTCATTTTCTAAAGCTGTTTTCTCTGGGTACAGAAGTTAGATCATCAGTGGTCTTTGATCTTTTTTGTTTTCTTTCAGGGTTTTCAAGTTGTTGCTTCATTGTCTCTGGTTGAATGTTTCTCTCAAACAGATTACTGATGTTTCTTTGTTGCTCTATATGAAATGTGTCTTTTGTCTGAGTGTTTTAAAGAGATTTTATTTCTCATTTCCGCCAATTTGATGATTATGTGCCTTGGTGTGATTTTCCTGTATTTATTCTGCTTGAGGTTTGTCGAGCTTCTTGGATCAGTGCGCTTGCTGTTTTCATCAAGCTTGGAGGATCTTCAGCCACTTCCACAGCGCATCTCACATGCCCTGGGGTCCTTGCCCCGGCGTTAAATCCACGTCCCCAGAGAAGGGCCCCCGACCACAAGCTCTCCCTTTCAGTCTCCTGTTTGGCCCCTGGATCACGCACCTGCAATCCATCCTGCGGCCCACGCCTGCTGCGAATTCCTGCAGCCCCTTTCAGCCTTCTAGTTATTCTTTATGCCAGAGGGTAAAAATTCTTACCAGCAAAAGATGGGTTTATTCAGGAACAAAAGAGAAGGCAACCTGAACAAACAACCCACCGCAAAGCGACCTGTGAGTCCAGAGCACAAAGCCAAGGAAGGCTCTTTCATAGTGGAGAGGGGGTTATAAGCAAAGAGTCCATTGGAGCAAACTAGGAGTTTGAAGTGTAGTCTCTTCTCATTGGCTGGGCTGTGGCTGTCTCTCCCATTGGCTAAGTTGTGACTGTCTCCCATTGGCTAAGTTGTGATCATCTCCCATTGGCTAAGTTGTGATCATCTCCCATTGGCCAAGTTGTGCCTGTCTCCCATTGGCTAAGTTGTGCCTGTCTCCCATTGGCTAAGTTGTGGCTGTCTCCCATTGGCTAAGTTGTGTCTGTCTCCCATTGGCTAAGTTGTGCCTGTCTCTCATTGGCTGGGCTGTGGCTGGGCTGTTGCTGGGCAGATGAGGAAAGCCTTTCTTCCTCCTGCTGGGGGTAGTGAAGTAACGTCCACCTGCAGGGTCCCCCTCTTCTTGTTGGGTCAGCACTTGATGAGGAGTGGAGGGGCCTGAGAGCGCCCTCCGCCCCGAGCCTCCCAACTGCATTTTGGTGAGGCTTTTTGTTATTTTGCACCCACTTCTTGCAGGCGCAGCGTGTGTGTCATGAGACTAGGCTACGGCTTACCCCTAGTTGCCAGCCTGGCAATGGGGAGCAGATGCTGGAAGGGACCTTGTTGCCTTGTTTTTGAAACCTCTACAGTGTCTTCCCATCAGAGGGAGAGCTGGTGTTTCCCTCAGGTGTTGGGTGAGCGAACCGTGCAGTCCCTGATGTTTCAGAAAAGTCAGGGAGTCAGGGAGACAAGGTCTTTCCAGGCACCCACCCAGACGTACCCATCGTGTGTGCGGAGGTTTTCCCAGCCAGGACCCGACCTTGGCCTTGCAAAGCTACCTGGACTGAGAGTCCGGGTAGTTCTATTTTTAATCTTTCGAGGAACCTTTACACTTTTCCATAGCACCTGCCTTGATTCGCATGCCCGCCAAAAGCACACAAGGCTTCTCTTTTCTCTATATCCCTGTCGACTCTTGTCATTTCTTGTCTTTTTGAGAGTAGCTGTTCTGAGAGGCGGAGGTGATGTCTCACGGTGGTTTCGACCTGCACGTCCCTGATGACAAGTGATAGTCCGCATCTTTTCATGGACCTGTTGGCTATCCGGATGTCTTTGTCTTCCTTGGGAAAATGTCTGTTCAGATACTCTGCCCAGTTCTTATTTGGGTTGTTTGGATTTTCTGCTATGGACTTGTATGAGTTCTTTATATATTTTGGATATTAACCCCTTACCAGACACATGATGGGCAAATACTTTCTCCCATTCAGTAGGTTGCCTTCTCATTCTGTGGATGGTTTCCTTTTGCTGCACATAAGCTTTTTAGTTTGATATAGAACCACTTGTTTATTTTTGCTTTTGTTACCTTTGCTTTTGGTGTCAACACATTTAGTTTCAATTATTTGTTAACTATCTCCAACTTCACATATTCCTCTGTGGGATGTCCATGCAGCCAGATCTTTGTACTCTTTTTTTTTTTTTTAAGATTTATTTATTTATTTATTTGAGAGAGAAAGAGAGCGTGAGCAGGAGGGGCAAAGGGAGATGGAGAAAGAATCTCGAGCGGACTCACTGTTGAGCCCAGAGCCCAAGACAGGGCTCAAGCTCACAACCCTGAGATGTACTGTTCTTGTCCGTGTCTCCTTCATCCTCCCAAACACACATCCTTCTCAATCACTTGTACCAACCACTGTTCTCCCAATTTATTATTGGCGAAAATTGTATCAGTGGGCTGCCACTTTGTTCAAGGCGTCCACATTGGACCCAGGATAGGGTACTCGTTGCCAGCTGGGCAGTGAGTGATCTAATTACAACTGCCTCTTTTAGCATCTACTGTCTCAGACCCTTCCTGCCACCAACAGTTAATTTGTGTCCTCCCATAAGCACACTATGACATGGTATTCAGAATGCAAGAGATTCGTTGGAGGCTCATGCCTCTGAAAGATGAGGGCTTGGGGGCTGGAGTGAAATTGGGCAGAGACTATTTTTTTGATTGCGGACTGCAATACTGATCTGAAGTCTGTGGATGGAAAGTGCGAAGAAGCAGAATTGGGCAGGGAGAACCTAACTCTAATGCAAATCTGACAAAGTTTTGGCCAACCCAAGGGAAGGGGGTGGAGAACTCTGGAGCAGAGATTGCTCATTAGAGGAGGCCTAGGGCTGGTGGTCCACCTAGAGCCACCGAGAGCCCCTGCCACGCTCGATCATTGACCAGGAACTACCCAGAAAGAGAGCGAACTCAGCTCAACTATGGCACTGCCTGCCGCACTCCTCTCGGCTACATGCAAATCCTTTCTTGACAGGAGATCAGAGCGGAGTTCCTCCACGGAAGCTTCAACGGTTTTCAGAATGGTGACGAAGCATCCTAGCACCCTTCAGAAGTGATCAATGAGGATTTTATTTTTAAAATGAACTCATGGATATTAACATATTTGCTGTGCTTCAATCCACTGTATTTACTTTTTTTATATATACTCAAATTGTCCTTACTTTGGTCAATGGGAGCACCTCCACATTGGCTAGCAAGTCCTCTGACACAATGCTGGACTCGTTGGTAATTTCCTTGCTTTCTGTTGGTAAGTTGTTCCAAGATCATCGTGTGTGTTTTCTGCCTTAGATCTGAAATCAGTCATTTTTCTAAGAAGCTGTGGTTTCTTTTAGGAGGAATGGCAGCAGAAACGACAAGCTGGGTGCTAAGAGTGCTCACTGCTACTGAGTTGGTGATAGTTCCTAGACCGGTGCAACCCAAGCGGGCACTTTTTACATCTCTGCTCTCTAGTAGGGCAGCTACTAGCCACACTGGGCTCCTGAACACGTGAAATGTGGCTACTGCAGCCAAGGAGTGGAATTTTATTAATTTTTAAAAATTATATTTAATTAATTAATTAATTTAAAGTAGGCTCCATGCCCAACATGAGGCTTGAACTCACAACCCCAAGATCAAGAAGTTTCGCGCTTCACAGCCTGAGCCAGGCAGGCACTCCAAGGAATGAAATTTTAAATTTTATGTAATTGAAATATTTTTGTGGTAAAATATACACGGCATGAATTTTACCATTTTAACCATTTTTTTAAAGGTGTTATTTATTTGAGAGAGGGAGAGAAGGAGAGAGCTCAAGCAGGGGGAGGGGCAGAGGGAGAGAGAGAAGCAGGCTCCCCACTGAGCAGGGAGCCTGACGCAGATCCTGGGACCATGACCTGAGCCAACAGCAGATGCTTAACCAACTGAGCCACCCAGGCACCCCTCATTTTAGGCATTTTAAGCATCTAGTTCAGCAATCAATTACCTACATTCACGCTGTTTGTATCCATCACCACCACCCATCTCCAAAATCCTTCCATTTTCCCAAACTGAAACTGTCCATTAAGCACTAACTCCCCATCACACACCCCACCCCCAGCTCCTAGCAACTGCCATTCCACTTCCCGTCTCTCTGAATTTGACTACACTACGTACCTCACATGAGTGAAATCAAGCAATATCTGTTCTCTGGTGTCTCAGATTTCATTCCTTTCTAAGGCTGGATAATTCTATTGTGCATATATATATATATATATATATATCACATTCTGTGTGTCCATTCTTGCACTGATGGACATTTGGGTTGTTCCCACCTTTTGGCTATTATAAATAAGGCTGCTGTGAACACTGGTGTACCAATATCTCTTCAAGTATTTGATTTTCATTAATATTACATTGAAAGAGCCACATGTGTCCAGTGGCTACCATACTGGACAGTTCTAGACCTTTCCAGTGCACAGAACTAAGAAATAATTTTTTATCATTTATTTTATTATTTATCTATCATTTATTTTATTATTTATCTACTTATTTATTTTTAGAGAGAGTGTGTGCACAAGCAGGGGCAGAAGGGCAGAGGGAGAGAGAATTCTAAGCCAGCTCCACGTGCAGGGCGGAACCGGACTGGGGTTCAATCTCACAACCCTGAGATCATGACTTGAGCTGAAACTGAGCCTGAGGCTTAACCGACTGAGCCACCCAGGGACCCCAGAAATACATTTTTTAAATTATATTAATTCATACTAACATTTCTCATTCACACCAAAGATTACAGTTTTAAACTTATTTTATATTTCTTTCTCTTCTCTCAAGGTTAAAAGATTGGTTCCTAATATTACTGTACTACCTGTTTCCTACATCTCACTTCATGCAATTCCAGAAGCCCAACAGTAATATTGTTAGTAAGCCCGGGACTACTCCAAACGACCTGAGATTTCTTTGTGCCTCTCATTGGCCTCACTAGTTAAGTACAATCAAATTGTTAGGTTTTAAAGTCACTTGAATTCTTTTCTGTAAGGTTAGTACCCGACATACAGTTAGGTTCATTTGTTTCATTTTGTTTCCAATTTTTAGGAATTGACTTATTTTGGGCATTGTATCCACACAGTTCCAAATCCACAGTACCCAAAGGGATGAGCGCACTTAGAGAAATCTAATTTCTACATGCAACTCACCTTCCTGACCGTGGTGTGTAACAACTTTTATGTTACTTTTTAAAGTAGGAAAATACACGTGTACGTTCTCAGTGCCTCTGCCCCTTCTCAGTAAAATACTATACACACTGTTCTACCGCTTTTTTCCTTAACAAGAGGTTTTGAGATGAGCGCACGGCCCGACACAGGAGCAGTGCTGGTACCTTCCCTTCTGCGGCGGAGGCGCACGGGGCTAGCTCGCAAGGCCAGCGGGGTGCAGCGCGAACGGAGCAGCCCGGCCGTGTGCGTGGGGTGGGAGAGGAGCAGCGCTTCTGTTAGAGAAGCTGTCGTGGGCTCATACGGCGCCTCGGTACTGCTGCTCAGGTCCAGCCTCGGGGCGGGGAGGAGACCCGCACACCGCGAGCGGGCGATGGCCGCGGACGAGCTGGGGCTTGGTGGCCACCCTGGTGGACGGTCTTCCTGCACAAAACCAGAGCACTTCCCGGACCTCACCACGGCCCCTGGAGGCGTCGGCAAAGCCCCCACGCATTCAGGTGCGGGCAGGTGCGGGTTGGTGAGAGCAGGTGCTGGCGGGCAGGTGCGGGCAGGTGTGGGCAGGTGCTGGCGGGAAGGCAGGTGCGGCCAGGTGCGGCCAGGTGCGGCCGGGCAGGTGCGGGCAGGCAGATGCGGGCAGGTGCTGGCGGGCAGGTGCGGCCAGGTGCTGGCGGGCAGGTGTGGGCGGGAAAATGCGGGCAGGTGCGGGCAGGTGCTGGCGG
>LNAC01000380.1:2151159-2187850 GCA_002007465.1 Ailurus styani
AGCCCGGGATCGGCCGGCCGGGCACCTGCTGCAGCGGGTCTCGGCCCCGGCGGTGTTCGGGGCGCCCCGGCCCCGGGGGGCGTCCGCCCGCTTTGCGGGGCCGCGGCTCGGGCTCGCGTTGGCCCGGTGCCCGCCTGAGCAGAGCGGGGGGAGCCCGGCTGGGGGCCCAGGAAGGGCGCCCCAAGTCCTCCCGGGTCCTCCCGAGTCCTCCCCCCGGGATCTTCTTTCTTCTTTAAGCTCACTTTTTAAAGATATTCTTTATTTACCAGGGAGAGGGCGGGGGGAGGGGCAGAGGGCGGAGCAGACCCCCCGCTGGGCAGGGAGCCCCACGCGGGGCTCGATCCGGGGACCCCGGGACCGGGACCTGAGCCCGAGGCGGACGCTTCCCCTGCTGAGCCCCCCGGGCGCCCCCTGGGGTGTTTCCAAGGATGACCCGGGTCGGGCCGTGTGGGGGCCCCTGCTGTGTTTCCCGTCAGCTGCCGGTGCTCTCCTGGCGGCCGGCCCTGCACACCCGCGCTCAGCCCGGTGCCGCGCCCGGTACCAGCCCGAGCCCGAGCCGGTTCCGGTCCGCCCGGTGCCCGGGGCTCCCTCGCAGGTGCTCCCTGCAGGGCACGCGCGCGCATCTGCGCTCAGCGCGCGCACCGGTTTTAAAGTGAACGTCGGGGGAAAAAATAAAAATTAAATACCTATATACATACATAAAGTGAACATCAGTAGCAACTACCCAGGTCAAGCGATAAAACCGTGTCCGCCCCGTAGAAGTCAGCAGACCTCTCACCGCAAGACCCGGACTGGCTGTCGTGATCCTAATTTCCTCCCTTTTCTTCAGGGTTACCCCTGTGTACGCATTCCTAAACAACATGATTAAGTCTCACTGATTTTAAAACTTCCTATGAATGGAATAATACTGTATATAGTCTTTTAATTTTTGAAACAACCCCAAGTTTACATAAAAGTTGCAAGTTCAGCACCAAAAATCTCTTCCTGAAGCATTATGAGAATAAGTCGCTTACGGGATGCTTCCTGACCGAGCCACACGGTGCAAGGACGTTCTCCCACATGACTCCACAATGGCCATCAAAGTGAGAACAGTCACGGACATGTCACCACCGCTGGTCCTTGGCCCCCGTAGAGCATGTTTTGACAGTTGATCCCAGAAAGTCATAAACACGAAAGGATCCCGCCTGAGATCACACGTCACACTCCGTGCGCGTCTCCAGTGCGCAGCCTTCGCCAGCATTTCCTGGGCTCCCGTGACTGCCGCCTTTGCCGCCGGCAGGCAGGTCTGTGGAAAGCTCTTCCACTGGGCTTGTCTGATGTTTCTCCAAGACGAGGTTCACAGTACGCATCCTTGGCGGGAAAGTCATGGAATCTATGCACCACTCTCTGCTCCTTCCAGCCTGTCAGGCGGCTCACGTGGCCCATTTGTCACGTTACCGCTGACGTTCACCTTGATCATTGAATTGACGTGGCGTCTGCCAAGGTCTCCCATTCCCTTTGTGATTTACACATGTTGTGTCAGGAGACACGCTGAAGCTGTGTGGCCGTGTCATCCCTCCGAGGCTGGAGCTGGGTGGCTCCCAGTGGACACCCTGCTGGGGGCTGATGCCCTCCATGGGGCGGCCTCCTCCTACTCAGGCCTGACATCCCGCTCAGGGCCGCGACTCCCCGCGCCGGCATCCCCCTCAGCAGTTGGGCCCGACACCCCGTCTGGGCCACCGTGGATCCTGCTTCTCCTGCCGCATCTGGGGCACCTTTTCCACCTTCTTCCGTGTCGGTCGTGTTCGGGGTGGGGGGCGCCGCAGCACGGTGCACGACGGCGGATCATTCGCGTTACCCCAGAGCACCCCAGAGGAGGAACCGTGCCGTGGTTTCTCCCTGCTGCGGGTTCCCGGACTCACTGCCGTTCCCAGCCTTGCCGCTCTGGGGGTCCCTCTGTGTCCTGACGCCTGGGCGTGTGATGAGTTGAGTTGTGTTTCTTCAAGGACAAAACATCATGGATTGAAGCCCTAATCCCTAGGATCTCAGAATGTGACCTCATTTGGAAATAGGGTCATTGGGGATGTCACTCGTTAAGATGAGGTCCTACGACAGGCGTCTTTATAAAGAGGAGGTATTTGGACGTAGGTGTGCGCCCCTGGAGAACATCACATGAAGGCTGGAGTTAGCCGGCCCCACACCAGGGCACTGTTAGCGCCTTGCAGAGAGGCCGGGGCATCCGCTCGCCCCGCACTACGCCCAGCACCGCAGGGGAGCACGGCCGTCTCCGTGATGGCAGGTCCCCGGCCTCCGCACGTGTGAGAGAATCCATTCCGTCGCCCGGAGACACCCAGTGTCGCATTGGCGGTGGCAGCCCCAGGACACTCACACAGCATCTAAGAGCGTGTAGGGTGCACACCCAGGAGCGGAACCCGAGTCAGAAGGGGAGCAAAATCAGGCCCCCCAAAGGTGACCATGACCTAATCCTTGGAGTTTGGGAATATGTTAGAAGATGTGGCCAGGGGTTCAGGTTGTTCAGCGGGGGTTTGAACTGGGGAGGTGATCCCGGATTATCCCGGCGTCCTCAGGAGTGGGACGGGGAGGCCCAGGAGAAGGACGGTAGCTCACACTGCTGGCTCTGAAGTTGGAAGAATGGAGCCAAGGAGTGTGGATGACCTCCAGGAAGGAATGCAGCCCTGCCCACACCTGGATCTTAACCCAGTGAGACTCATTGCAGAATCTGACCATCAGAATCACAAGGTGATTAGTGTGTTAAGTCCCTGGGTTTGCAGTAACTTGTTACAGCAGCAAGGAGAAAGTAATACAGAGGTATATACTTTTTAATGTTACTTTTTTTTTAAAAAGACTTTATTTATTTGAGGGGAGGGGCTGACTCCCCGCTGAGCAGGGATCATGACCCGAGCCGAAGGCAGACACTTCACTGACTGAGCCCCCCAGACGTCCCAAGATTGTGGTTTTAATTTGCATTTCCCTAATTACAATGAGGTTGGGCAATCAATTTTTGTTTGTTTATTACCAACCGATAGCTTGAGACCCATGAGTAATGCCAGGAGGGCTGGCGCGACTCGGGGGGCGCGCTGACACATCGCGCTGCGGCCGCCCCACCGACCGGCCAGGGGGCTGTTCTTTAGGGTAAAGTGCCTGCTGATGTCTTGCCCTTTGCCACAAGGCTGCCCACCTTGTTGATTTCTGGGTGGTCCTTACGTGGTCGTGTCGGCAGACCTTTTGGGTAACGTGTCACATTTGTCTTCTGGTTTGTAACTTTTCTTTCACTCTCCCTTGGGGGTTGTCTGAACAAAAGTTTTTAATTCAAGTGTATGTGACCATCTGCCAGCGTATCCTCTCGTGGCTAATGTTTTCAGTGTCCCGCGTAGGAAACCCCGACGCCGTGACGCTGCCCACCCCCCACCCCCCACTGTGGCCCAGCCCGGCTCTTCCCGCCTGAGTCTTTCCCTGCACGGAACCGAGTCCCAGCGGGAAGGCCCAGCCCCTCAGCAGGTGACTGAGGCGTCCACCCTTGCCCGCTGGTGGCAGGTGCGCACCCTCGGCTGGACCGGGGGGCGGGCGGCGAATCTGCAGAGCAATCTGGAGAGAACTGGCATCTTGACCGCACCAAATCTCTGCGTGAGCTTTCATTTAGGCATATCGACTTTGTCCTTTTTGGTTTTTGCACTTTCGCTGTGGAAAAGTGTGATCCCAGAAAGGCAGAGAATGGGTGACGCGGACTCACGGGTCTGGTCCCCTTCAGTGCCTCCCACTCTGCGCCGCTGGCCGCCCACCTGCTGCTCCTCACCTGCAGGGCCTGGTTGGCGGAGGTTAGAGAACAGCCCAGGTGTGCTGATTTTACCTGTAACTCAGGTAACCTCTAACCTGTAACCTCTAACAGGTAGACTAACTTTCAGCATAACTGCGAAATCATTATCAACCCCAACAAAATTAGCTTGAATTTCTTTTTTTTTTAAAGATTTTATTTATTTATTTGACACAGAGAGAGATCACAAGTAGGCAGAGAGGCAGGCAGAGAGGCAGAGAGAGAGGAGGAAGCAGGCTCCCTGCCGAGCAGAGAGCCCGATATGGGCCTCGATCCCAGGACCCTGAGATCATGACCTGAGCCAAAGGCAGAGGCTTTAACCCACTGAGCCACCCAGGCGCCCAGCTTGAATTTCTTAATAAAATCCAACACCAATCTGGGTTCGCTTCCCCGCATCATCTCGAAAATGTCTCCTGCAGCCGCTTCCTCGAGTTGGGGACAAACAGGACCCCCACACCGCAAGTGGCTGACTCGTCTCTTAAGGCCCTTTGGTTTAAAGGGGCCGCCCCGTCCCTCTTTTCCGCCGTGACATCCATTCATTGAAGTTTCTGGATCGTTTGTCCCATGTATGTATGATGGGGCCTCCTTTACCGTCCGCCAGCGAGGCCCCAGCATCTTCTCCGGAGAGGTCTGCGCGTCCTTTGTGGCGTCTGTTCTTGTACCTTGTGTGTCCTCGTGTAGCTGAACACATGGCATCTCTTCCAAACCTCGTTTCCCGTCTGTTCTGATAAATGGGAACATGTTTGGTTTTTATGACCGGACTTCTGTCTAGCGACATCGCTAAATCATCCCAGTGACTTTCATCACGGGTGTCTGTGTGCCCGCTTGGATTTCCTCCGCACACCGTCGCGGGATCTGACACCGCCCGCTCCGGAGCTCTTCCGCTCCTGCAGCGGGTTCTGCGGGGAGCCCGGCGGCGAGCGGGGCCAACGCCCCGTTTCGTTCTCGGTCCCGCACGCGTGCTCTTCGTGCCGAGGACACGCGACGTTTCCTGCAAACAGCCTTCCCCACGTTAAAGTCTGAGTCTAGTTGGAGATGGCGAAGTCTTTTAAGAAGCCTGAGCGGGATGTTGGATTTTGTCGGACTTTTTCCCACGTCGGTCGAGTGGATCGTGTGATTCCCTCCCTTCGGCCGGTCCACGAGCTCTCACGCGTCCTCGGGCTGCGGACGCCGCCCTCCCTCCCCTCTCACTGTGCAGCTGTGGTCACACAGGGGACGGGTGTCCGGGAAGTCAGTCCGGGAGCGGGCCTCCTGCTCCTGCTTCCGAGGCCGGGCGCGCCCCGCGGGTTTCCCCGAACTTGGCCGGGAAGCCTCTGCGCGGGCCCCGTTGGCGGGAACAGCTCTGGCTGTCCGCCGACAGTCACGCAGCTGACTCGTGGGCTTCTGCGACATTGCTCTTTCCTTCAAACCATTTCGATCACCAGTATTTTTCCATAACTTGTCCATTGTCTGAATTTTCAAATTTATTAGCATAAAGTTGTTGGTTGACTTTTTTCCTTTTTAATGTTTTATGAGATATTTGTCAGTTTTATAAATCTTTAAAAATCCAGACTTCGGGTTTTCAGGAGCCTCTTTCTCACGTTTGTTTCCATGGCTCGAATTTCTGATCTTTTTCATCTTCTTACTTCCACGTTCTTTGGGTTTCTGTGGCAGTTCCTCGTGTAACTGCTTGAACTGGACGTGAAGCCGCTCGCCTTTCCCCAGCAGACGCGGCTCGGGCCCCAGGTCGGCTGGACCCCGGCCGGACCCCGGCTGCCCGGCTGGACCCCGGCTGCCCGGCTGGACCCCGGCTGGACCCCGGCTGCCCGGCTGCCCGGCTGGACCCCGGCTGGACCCCGGCTGGACCCCGGCTGCCCGGCTGGACCCCGGCTGGACCCCGGCTGCCCGGCCACTCGGCAGGTGCTCCTGTCTTTGTCACTCAGTTCCCAGGGTTGTACCGTTTCCACGACGGTTTTTCCTTTGACCCATGGGTTGTTTAGAAGTATGTTTCTTAGGGTCGCCTGGGGGGCTCCCTCGGGCCCCCGACTGTTGATTTCGGCTCCAGTCTTGATCTCAGGGTCACGGGATCAAGCCCTGCGTTGGGCTCCACGCTCGGCGGGGAGTCTGCCTGGGATTCTCTTTGTCTCCGCCTGCTCCTCCCCCGGCCTGCGCCCTTGCTCTCTTCTTCGCTCTCTCTCTAAAATAAATAAATCTTTTTTTTTTAAAGTATGTTTCTTAGTAGTTCTCTAAAAGTGGTTCTCTATTTGTTACTGATTTGTGCCAATGACTTTGGTCAGAGAACAAGCTTTCTAGGATTGTTTTTGTTGAGGAATAACTGACATACAATATTGTGTCCATTTCAGGTGGACACCATAGTGATTTGATATTTACCTACCTTATAAAATCGTTACCCTGAAAGTCCCGTCACCATCTGTCACCATACAAAGTCATCACGGCATGACGGACTATATTCCCTACTCCGTACAAAGCCCTGTACCCTTCCAGTCCTTTGAAATTGATTGAGGCCTGCTTTGGGCCCAGGAGTTGGCTTCTGGGAATGTTCTGTGTTCGCTTTAAGCACTTAAAATTCTGTAGCTGTCATGTTCCGGATATGTCTGTCCGTTCAGTTTGGTAATGATGTTGTCTAAATGTTTGCCGGGGATGACTTGTTTTATCTGCTTTCGCTATCAGTTCCGGAGAGAGGTGTGCTACACTTTCCCATGAGAGTTTGTTCAGTGACTGCAGGTGGATTTAAAATTGTTGCATCTTCCTGGGGAGCTGAACATCTGGTTAGGACGCTCTTCGTTGCTGCTGCTGCTTTTTGCCTCCAGTATTCGGTGTGTCTCTAGATAACGCCACCAGCTTCCTCTTCACAGTTTCTACCCAGGGCATCTTTTTCTGACTTTTAAAACACAGGGCTTCCACAGGCTTGCGTTTTAGATGTGATTTCAATAGTGCACAGCTAGGTTTTTTGGTTGTTTTATTGGTCTTTTCATCCAATTTAAAAACACACTTTTTTTTTAACCCTGGCCATTTAACCTATTTATATGCTTGCCTTCACTTAGATTTTGACCTGAAGATTTCTTATTTTCTAGTCAATTCTTTGAGGTTCTTGAAGCAATTCAAACACAATCTTACCCAGCATTTCTGCTTATTTTTAGTGTGATGGCTGGGACGCTGGGGGCAGCAGCCACGTTGGCAAAACCAGGAAAGACAGTTCCAGCTGCTTCTTCAGCGTGTTTTGGCAAATCTCTGTTTCCGATTCTACCTCAGCCCCACTTCATAGACACCCAGTTCTGGGGCCTTTCACCAGCGGGTGCTACGCCCAAGGGGTTTCGTGGCTCAAGTTTCTCCCCCGGAGGCTCAGGGGCCGCCTCCGCCAGCCAGCCGGAGCGACAGTGTCCTCACGCTGCCCGGCTTCTGTTTTGTTCGAACTATGTCTTCTGTTGGCCTTGCCCTTACAGAGTCATGCGTTAGGAAAACTGAATCCTTCTGCTGCTGTTTTAGTGAGAATTGAAGAGGGGTCAGAGGCCACCTGCTAGAAATGCCCTTTTTAACCGGACATTCAAAGTGTATGTGGTTGAGGGTCACCTGGCTGGCTCAGTCAGTGGAGTGGTGACTCTTTTCTTTCCTCCTCTTTTTCTTCCTCCTCCTCCTCCTCCTCCTTCTCCTCCTCCTCCTCCTCCTCTTCTTCTTTTTTCAGAGAGAGGGAGAGAGAAGGGGTGGGGAGGGCCACAGAGAGAGAGAGAAAGGAGAGAGAGAGAATCTGAAGTTGACTCCATGCCAGNACCCAGTTCTGGGGCCTTTCACCAGCGGGTGCTACGCCCAAGGGGTTTCGTGGCTCAAGTTTCTCCCCCGGAGGCTCAGGGGCCGCCTCCGCCAGCCAGCCGGAGCGACAGTGTCCTCACGCTGCCCGGCTTCTGTTTTGTTCGAACTATGTCTTCTGTTGGCCTTGCCCTTACAGAGTCATGCGTTAGGAAAACTGAATCCTTCTGCTGCTGTTTTAGTGAGAATTGAAGAGGGGTCAGAGGCCACCTGCTAGAAATGCCCTTTTTAACCGGACATTCAAAGTGTATGTGGTTGAGGGTCACCTGGCTGGCTCAGTCAGTGGAGTGGTGACTCTTTTCTTTCCTCCTCTTTTTCTTCCTCCTCCTCCTCCTCCTCCTCCTCCTCCTCTTCTTCTTCTTCTTCTTCTTCTTTTTTCAGAGAGAGGGAGAGAGAAGGGGTGGGGAGGGACACAGAGAGAGAGAAAGGAGAGAGAGAGAATCTGAAGTTGACTCCATGCCAAGCGCACAGCCAGACATGGGGCTCGACCTCACAGCCTTGAGATCATGACCTGAGTCAAAATCAAGAACCCAAGTGCCACCCAGGCGCCCTGTGACTCTGGATCTCTGGATTGCGAATTCAAGCCCCATGTTGGGTGCAGAGATTACTTAAAAATAAAATATTTTTTAAAAAGTGTATGTGGTCTAATGTAGTCATTTTAAGTGAAACTGTGAAGTTCCACCTCTTTTCAGACAGTCACTTATTGGGGGTCAGTTAAACTACATTATCATGAGCGCATGGAGCTCATGGCCATGAGGCAGAACAGATTCAACCACTTTGTGAATATCTTCTAAAAGCTCTGCCATTCACGGACCAGTAGGTTAATAGATTTTTTCAAGCGGGAGGAACATTGTTGGCATTTTGCAAGATGCCTTAAAATACTGCCTCTCAGAATGGAAACGTGATTGTTTCTTTGTAGCATCTCAAAAAATGGGTTACTAGCATTAACTTATTAATGATTTATCCAGGAAACATTATTAGGTTTTGAAAATACTTTTCAGTTAATTATTCTGAAGCAATTGCTAAATTAAGCAGTGAAAAACAAATTCATCTACTACAAGTTTAGCATCTCCTACATAAGATCAATATTTAATATCAACATTCCATACAAAGTTCTACACAGACAAGCTCCTAACATTCCCAAAATGATAAAACGATGTGTAATGAATAATCTGAAATTTCTTAAGAATTGCTTTTGAGGGGCGTGTGGCTGGCTCAGTCAGTTAAGCGTCTGCCTTCGGCTCAGGTCATGATGCCAGGGTCCTGGGATCAAATCATGCATCGGGCTCCCTGCTGAGCAGGGGAGTCTGCCTCTCTCTCTCCCTCGGCCCCTCCCCTTGCTTGTGCTCTCTGTCTCTATCTCTCAAATAAATAAATAAAATCTAAAAAAAAAAAAAAAGAATTGCTCTTGGGGGACCTGGGTGGCTCAGTCATTAAGCATCTGCCTTCGACTCAGGTCATGATCCCAGGGTCCTGGGATCAAGTCCCACATTGGGCTCCCTGCTCGGCGGGAACCCTGCTTCTCCCCGTCCCACTCCCCTGCTTGTGTTCCTGCTCTGCTGTCTCTCTCTGTCAAATAAATAAATAAAATCTTAAAAAAAAAAAAAGAATTGCTCTTGAATTGTAATGTAACATACATCACATGTTTCCTCGTTTTCTTTTGTGTCCAGCTTCCTTCACCTGACATAATGTTTCCGAGATCCAGCCACATGTGTGTGTGCAGCTCAGCTTCATTCTGTCTTGTTACTGAGCGGTGTTCCGTTCTCACAATGATGGACGCTTGGGTTGTGTCCAGTTGGGGGCTTTACGAGTAAGGTTGCTGTAAAGATTCATGTACAAGATTTTTTTTAGGACATATTTCTGTTTCTCTTGGGCACACATCTCGAGTAGCATTTCTGGGTCACATGGTAAGTCTATGTCAATAACACTGAGTGTTATGACTTACTATTTGCATTTTGGATCGTAGGCATTCTCATAGGTGCGCAGCAGTGTCTCGCTGTGGTTTTACTTCACATTTCCCCGGTGACTGATGCTGCTGCATGCAGTTTCACAAGCTTATTGGCCATTTGTGTGCCTTCCCTTACCATGTCTGTCCTAAAATTTTTGTGCCTTTTCAGTTGGAGTTTGGACTTCATATTGTTGATATTTAGGGGCTCTTTATATATTCTGGATATAAGACTGTTGTCAAGTTTATGTGCAGCAAATGCTTTTTCCTAGGCTGTGGCTTATCCATTTTCTTAATGTCTTTTTATAGGAGAAATTGCTAATTTTTATGAAATCTAGTATTTATGTTTTTTTAAACTATGAGCTTATTCATCTATATCTTTAATAATTTTTTGTAGCTAAAATTTCTGCTTCCCAAGATGGAAGAAGATGCTAGCCTATTCCCTAAGAAGGAGCTTTTGGACAATGTCCCGCTTGTGGAAGATGGTAATAAGGTCTTTTTGCAAATAACATTTGTTTCAGCAATAATGAAGATAAATGATGTGCTTCATAGTTTCCCTTAATTCCTTTTCTTCAGAAAGACTACATTTTAAGCTTATATTTTTTCTCAAAGAGGGTGCTTATATTTTTCTGTCTTTAGTTGAAAGAAACATAAATTATAGCTGAGAATCTTGAAAGTGGCAGAACATAGTTTTCTAGTTCTAACATCTCTATTGAGAAATATGATGCCATTTTTATCACAGTCCTTTGAATGTGACCTATTTTTGTTTTCTTTCCCTGAAAGCTGTTAGATTAAAAAAATCACTGATAATCTCAAATTTTTCTAAGATAAGCTTTGAGTTGGGCTATTTCTAGGCATCAGACAGGACAGTCCAACCCAGACTAACTTCCTTAGTCCTCCACTTAACCCCAGCACGGCTCCTTTCTCAGTACTGAAGTGAGATGTAATGAGGCATGGTGATGTGAGGTGAGGTTATGTGAGGTATTGTGAGGTGAGGCAAGGTGAGGTGATATGGGGTATGGCGAGGTAAGGAGAGGTGAGGTGTGTTGAGGTGTGGTGTGGTAAGGTAAGGTGAGGTGTGGTGAGGTATGGTAAGGTGAGTTATGGCATTGTGAGGTGTGGTGAAGTAAGGAGTGATGAGGAGGGCTGATGTAAGGTGTGGTGAGGTTAGTGAGGTGAGGTGTGATGATGAGCTGTGGTGTGGTGTGGCATGGTGATGTGAGCTGAGGTGAGACACGGTGTGGTAAGGTGAGAGGGGTTGAGGTGAGGTGACCTGTTGGTGACATGAGGTGAGGTATGGTTTGTGATATTGTGAGGATTGGTGATGTTTGGTGAGGTGAAGTGAGGTGTGGTGATGTGAGGTTTGGTGAGGTGAGGTGTGGTAAAGCGAGGTGTAGTGTGGTGTGGTTCATGGTGTTGTGAGGTATAGTGAGGTGTGGTAAAGCGAGGTGTAGTGTGGTGTGGTTCATGGTGTTGTGAGGTATAGTGAGGTGGTGAGGTGAGGTATGATGAGGTGTGGTGAAGTGCGGTTTGGTAAGGTGAGGTGTGATAAGATGAGGTGGGGTATGGTGAGGTGAGGTGAGGTCAGATGTGAGTTGAGGTGTGGTATGGTGAGCGGAGGGGAGGGGAGATGTGTGGTGAGATGAGGTGTGTGGTGAGGTGAATTGAGGTCACTGAGGTGAGTTGACGTGAGGTGAGGTGTGGTGTGGTGTGGTGATGTAAAGTGAGGTGTGGTGATGTGAGGTGATGCTTGGTGAGGTGAGGTGTGGTGAGGTGGGGTGTGGTGAGGTGAGGTGTGGTGTGGCGTGGTTTGTGGTGTTGTGGGCTGTAGTGAGGTGAGGTGAAATGAGGGGAGTTGAGGTGTGGTGTTGTGATGTGAAGTGAGGTGTGGTGATGTGAGGTGATGCTTGGTAAGATGAGGTGAGGTGTGGTGAGGTGGGGTGTGGTGAGGTGAGGTATGGTGTGGTTTGTGGTATTATGGGGGGTAGTGAGGTGAGGTAAGGTGAAATGAGGGAAGTTGAGGTGTGGTGAGGTGCAGTGAGATGAGGTGAGGTGAGGTGTGGTGCGATGAGGTAAGGTGAGATGTGGTGAGGTAAGATGAGGTGTGGAATGGTGTGGTATGGTGAAGTGAGGAGGTGAGGTGAGGTGAGGTGTGGTGTGGTGAGGTGAGGTGAGATGTGGCGAGGTGAGGTAAGATGAGGTGTGGAATGGTGTGGTATGGTGAAGTGAGGAGGTGAGGTAAGGTGTGGTGTGATATGGTGTGGTTTTTGGTACTGTGAGGTTTGGTAAGGTGAGGTGTGGTGAGGCAAGGTAAGTGAAGTGTGAGTAGAGGCAATATGTGGTGCAGTAAAGTGATATGAGGTGAGATAAGGTGAGATGTAGTGAGGTGAGGCATGGTGAGGCAAGTTGAAGTGAGGTATGGTGAGGATAGGTAAGATGAAGTGAATTGTGATGTGGTGAGGTGAGGTGAGGTGTGGTGTGGTGTGGTGAAATGAGGTGAGGTGTGTTGAGGTAAGATTAGGTGAGGTGTGGTATGGTGAGGTGAGGTGAAGTTAGGTGAAGTGAGGTATGGGAGATGAGGTGAGGTGTGGTAATGTGAGGTGTGGTGAGCAGAGTTAAGATGAGACGAGATTAGGTGAGGTATGGTGAGGTAAGTTATGGTGAGATGTGATAGGGTGAAGTGAGCTGATGTGAGGTATGTGAAGTATGGTAAAGTGAGGTGTGGTGAGATGAGGTGAGTTGTAGTGTGGTGAGGTGAGGTGAGGTAAGGTGTGGTGAGGTGAGGTAAGGTGTGTGAGATCAGCTGAAGTAAACTGAGGTGAGATTAGGTGAGGTGTGGTAATGTGAGGTTTGGTGAGATGAGGTAAGCCAACGTGTGGAGTGTGGTGTGATATTAGATAAGATGAGGCATGGTGTGGTGTGGTGTAGTTTGTGGTGTTGTAAGGTTTGGTGAGGTGAAATGAGGTGTGAGATGAGGTCAGGTAAAGTGTGATGAGGTAAAGAGAGGTGAGGGGTGGTAAGGTGAGATATGGTGATGTGAGATGTGGTGTGGTGAGGTGTGGTAAGGTGAGGTGAAGTGAGATGAGGTAATGTGAGGTGTGGTGAGGTGAGGCAAAGTGAGGTGTGGTGTGGTGATATGAGGTGGGGTGACATGTGGAGCGTGGTATGGTGATGTTAGGTGAGATGAGGCATGGTGTGGTTTGTGGTGTTGTGAGGTTTGGTGAGGTCAGGTGAAGTGTGGTCAGGTGTGGTAAGAAGAGATGGGCAAGGTGAGGTGCAGTGTAGTGTGATGAGATAAAATGAGATGTGGTGAGATGAGGTAAGGTGAGGTATGGAGTGGTTTGGTATGGTGATGTGAGGTGAGATGAGGCATGGTGTGGTGTGGTGTTGTTTGTGGTGTGAGGTTTGGTCAGATGAGGTGTGGTGAGGTAAGATGAGGTGAGTTGTATGATGAGATGAGGTGAGGTGAGGTGTGGTGAGGTGAGGTAAATGAGGTGTGGTGGTGTGAGGTTTGGTGAGGTCAGGTGAGGTGTAGAGTAATGTGGTATGGTGACTGAAGTGAGGATAGGCATGGTGTGGTATGGTTTGTGGTGTGGTGAGTTTTTGTGAGGTAAGGTGTGGTAAGGTGAGGTATGAAGAGGAGGTGAGGTGTGGTGATATGAAGTAAGTTGTGATATGGCGAGATGAGGTAAGGTATGGTGATTAAGGTGAGGTGTAGTTAAATGAAGTGAGGTGAGTTAAGGTGAGATTAGGTGAGGTAAAGAAAAGATGAGGTGCAGTGTGGCAATGTGAGGTGAGGTGTGGTGAGGTGGCAATGTGAGGTGAGGTGTGGTAAGGTGAGATGAGATGAGGTGAGGAGATGACATGAGGTGAGATTAGGTGAGGTATGGTGACGTGGGTTGAGTTGAAATTATTGAGGTATGGTGAGGTAAGTTAAAGTAAGTTGAGATGAGGTGTAGTGAGATGAGCTGAGGTGTAGTATAGTGAGGTGAGGTGTGGTGAGGTGAGGTGAGATGAGGTAAGGTAAGCTGAGGTGAGGTATGGTGATGTGACATGAAGTGAGGTGTAGTGAGATGTAGTAAGGTGAAGCGAGTGGCTGTGAGGTATGGTATGGTGAGATGAGGTGAATTGTGGTGTATTGTGGTGGGGTGAGGTGAGGTGTGTTGAGGGGAGGTGAATTGAGGTGGTAAGGTATGGTGAGGTGAAGTGAGATGAGGTGAGGTAAGATGAGTTGAGGTGAGGTATGGTGAGGTGAGGTGTAGTGAAGTGAGGTAAGGTATGGTGAAGTGAGGTGAGATGAAGTAAGGTGAGTTGAGCTGAGATGAGGTATGGTGAAGTGAGGTGAGATGAAGTGAGGTGTGGTGTAGTGAGGTAAGGTGAGGTGAGATGAGGTGAGATATGGTGAGGTGAGGTGTGCTGAGGTGAGCTGATGTAAGATTAGGTAAGGTATGGTAAGGTGAGGTGAGGTGTGGTGATTATGAGGTAAGGTGAGGTAAGATTATGTGACGTATGTGGTTATGTGAGGTGAGGTAAGATGAGGTGAGGTGTGGTGTAGTGAGGTGAGGTGAGATGAGGTAAGGTGTGGTGAGATGAGGTAAGGTGTGGTGAGATGAGGTGAGGTAAGTTGAGGTGAGATTAGGTGAGGTATGGTGAGGTATAGTGAGGTGAGGTGAGGTGAGGTGTGGTGATATCAGGTGTGGTACGGTAAGGTTAGTTGAGGTGAGATGAGGTATGGTAAGGTGAAGAGTTGTGAAGCAAGTTATGGTGGGATGTGGTGAGGTAAATCAGTGCCCACCTTTCCATCTTCTGAAGTTATGTAGCATTTTGTCCACTCTCCCATATTCTTGTGATTTGCATTGATGCCTTTTTGAGTTCCTCTCATTTTCACTGAGATTTAATGAAGGAGTGGTGATCTATGCTGTTGGATATTTCCATTGGCCATGTTTTGCTGGAAGTCTACAGAGATTCTCTAAGACAATGTTTCTCAAACTTTTCTGTCAGACAACCCCTTTACATTCTTAAAAATTCTTTTTTTTTTAAAGATTTTATTTATTTGACACACAGAGAGAGAGAGAGATCACAGGTAGGCAGAGAGGCAGGCAGAGAGAGAGGAGGAAGCAGGCTCCCCGCCGAGCAGGGAGCCTGATGCGGGCCTCGATCCCAGGACCCTGAGATCATGACCTGAGCTGACGGCAGAGGCTTTAACCCACTGAGCCACCCAGGCGCCCTTAAAAATTCTTGAATACCCAGAGCTTTTATATTGATTATATCTTTTAATATTTCTATATTAAATGTTAAAGCAAATTTTTTCATATTAACTTAATTTAGCAAAATTGAATCTATTATGTGTAATGGAAAGAATCTGGTTTATCAGAAGACAGTTGGATTCTCATATCTGCATCTGTGTTAGTCTGTTGTGATATTATGTATCATGTGGCCTTTTGGAAAACTCCACTCTACACTTACAAAATGAGAATGAAAAAGACAAATCAATGTTTTAGTATTATTAGGAAAATAGTTTTTGATTCTGGAGACATTCTGAAAGTGTTTTAGGCACTCCCACAGGGTTCCCTGGGCCACACTTTGAGAACCATTGCCCTAAGACACCATTAGCATCGTGGCTTATCTGTGTGAGCTTGTCTAGATTTATGCCAGTGCTTCAGACTTGAATGACTATATCTGCTTTTTTTTTTTTCTCTTGCCTCGATTTCTAGGAGGAGACAAACTAGGGGATCCAGAGTTTGCAGTTGAGTTTCTTCCTCCAGAAGCTGGGAACAGTGCTGACTCGGGATGCCTCTGGTAATTGGGCTGGGTGGGCAGCTTGCTTCCTCCCAGCCCAGCCGGGGCAGCCTCCGCCGAAAGGTGGAGCTGGGCTGCCAGGGCAGCTGGTGTCCTTTATCCATTAAGCCCAGAGAACGAGCACACGGCTGATGGCGACACAAGTAAGAAGAAAACAGCCACCCCGGACAGACTGCAGGCATGCCACCTGCGGAAGACCTTGAGGCGCCTAGAGGAGCTGCGCGCAGAGAAAGAGCTTTTCATTCAGAAAACCAGGTGAGGGACACTTGGGTGGCTCATCAGTTAAGCATCTGACGGACTGAGGTCACTGAGGTCGTGACGTCAGGGTCCTGGGATCAAGTCCCACACTGGCCCAGCTCCCTGGCCACTGGCTTGGCGCTTGGTGCCGGCTTGGAGCAGTGGGAGGCTGCTTCTTTCTCTCCCTCCCCCCTCCTCCCTCCCCCTCCCCTTTATTCTCTGTCTCTCGCTAATAAATTTAAAAAGAAAAGAAAACCAAGTTGGGGGGCGGGGCTGAGGGGAGCAATGGTGAGCGCCGCACGTGGCCGCGGCGTGGAAAGTGGTGGGCGTGGCGAATGGTGGTGGGCGGGGCCATAGGGAGAGCTGTGATGGGTGAGCGGTGGGCGGGGCAAGCGGTGATAGGGGGCCGTGGGAGGCGGCTGTGGTGGGCGTGGCGAGCAGTGGACGCAGGGTGGTGGGCGGGGTGAGCAGGGGCGGGGCTNGGGCGGGCGGGCGCAGGCCTCTGACCCTGCGGACCCCACAGGCCCCAGCTGGACCCTGGCCATCCCTGATGGGCAGACTTCCTCCCGCCTTCCGGGCTGTCACGTAAAGCGTGCAGAGGCTGCCCCGTCTGTGTGGGGCTTGCCCCCCGCTGGGCCGGGCCCGCCCCTCCAGGCCCCTCCAGCTCCGCCAGTGCCAACACTGATTCAGCGGCTCCCCGACGTCTGTGAAGAAAAGTTCAAACATACAGAAAAGTTGGAGATTTTGGAAATGGTTAGAGCTACCACCCGTACACTACTGTCAACCTTTCCTGTCATTTCTTTCCCTGTGCACATGTGCGTTTATGTGATTTCTTTTTGCTAAGTTGTTTGCAAGCAAGTTGCGGAAGTCGCAACACTTTACCCCTAAATACTGAAAATACAAAACGTCCTTGTGCAGAACCTCGGCCCAGTGACTTCCCCTGAGGGACAGACATCTCCCCGCCACCACACACCCGTGCGCATGCAGTTCCCTGCGCGTCCTCCAGACGCCGTTCAGAGCTCGTTTGGTTCTGCTGTTTTGATCACAGGACCTAGAGTATTGAATTGGGATTCAGCCCAGGCCCACACACTGGCTGGTTGTCCTGATGGGTCTGTGTGTTCCAGAACACCGAGGAGGGGCTACAGCTGTGTGCCCTGTGCACAGCCCCCCAGGGTTCTCCCCCGTGCCCTTGACATGCCTGAGCTCATTCATTTCTGCTGCTTCAGGTTAATTCTCATTTGGGCTGAGGTCACCCAAGTGGCTTTCAGAAAACAGATGCCCAAGACCATGATCATGCATTTTGATTGTGTGAGAAAAATCCCTGGAAAGATGATGTTACCTCAGCCCCTGGCCTGGGTGAGGGGGACAAGTGACCACGTTCCCTAGGCTGGGCAGGGGGAGCTGGAGGGAAATGCCAACATGGTCTGTGAGGGCCTGGGCCTCGCTCTGCCCTGAACCCCACTGTCCTTTTCTGGAGATGGGTAACAGTCGGAGGCACCTGGGGAGAGCATATGCAGAGAGACCGGATTCCAGAGAACCGTTCATCCAGATTCTGGCTTGCTTTCAGAGGAGAGCTTCATGCTTGCCGCCAGAGGATGGACCTCATCACCAAACAGCAGGCGAGCGTGGCGGCCGAGGCGGCCACGGAAGGAGAGGCCAACAACATGTAGGTCACGCGCCCTGGGTGCTGATGGGGGCAGGCGGTTAGGGCTCAGTCTAGTCCCACCCAAACCATGATCCATGCTAACACCGGCGGCCTTGAGGTACTCGAGGAAGCAGACTAGCTGCCCTCCGGCGTGGGGAACAGGCACAGTCCAAAATGGAAGCAAAGAAACGGTGATCGCAAGGACAAGAAAGCAGATGGCCGCGAGGTCAGGAGGGGTGATCACTGTGAGGCAGGTGGCCAGGAGGCCTCCTGAGAAGTTACCTCAGGCTAGGACCTGAGTGACAAAAACAACTTGCCTGCAGTGACCAGGAAAGAACATTCTGGGGGGTGAGGATGTGCAAAGCTCCAGGAGCAACCAACAGGGACCCCTCTGGGGGGACAGTGCAGGGTTACCCGTGGGCTTCAGGGAAGAAACATCAGGCCCGGCTTTGCCTTGAACAACCAGCCAGGCGGTGCCACTACTACTGAAACTAGGGGGCAGGGCAGGCAAGGGGGTCCGATGTCTGCGCGGCTCCTGCACGGACACGCCGGCTCGGAGCTCCGTGCATGGGGGAGGACAGACGTCCCGAGTCCGCCTGCGAGCCAGATGGCGTCCACGGGTTCAGCCCTGTAACTTCACAGCAGCCCTTGGGGGGACTTAGGGACACTGGGTGACCTGCCCAAGGCCCCCCTGCTGAGAAGGGACGCCGTGGGGCTTTGGTCCTGGCGCTCTGAGCTGGAGTCCAAGGGCAACTGGTGCACTTGCTGCCGGCCTAGGGAAGAGCGCCGGCCACAGGGGCAATCGCCCGGCCCCACTGGCCCCAGGAGGGTTGAGGGGCTCCTGGCCACTGGAGGCTGGGGTCCCAGGGGCCACAGGACAAACAGGGCCAGGAGCCAGATAGTGCTTGGGGCAGCAGCTACAGGAGGCCTGCGGCCCAGGCCCCACAGGGAGAGACAGGCTCCTCTGTGGGAGTTTGAAGTCCACCTGATTCTATGGGACACAACAAGCCAGGTGTCCGGGAATGATCCCCCGACTGACCAGCTGCTCACAACCCACTCCCCAGCCATGCGTGTCTGGGGTCCCGATCCGGGTATCCACACAGCCAGGTCCCGGGGTCAGTGTCATCCGAGGCTCTTCCCGCAAGGCAGCCCCCCGGCCAGCCGGCTCATCCAGCATCCCGCCGTCATCTCAGGACACCCCTGGGGGGTTAGGATGACAGGTAGTGCGCGGGGCCGGCCCCGAGTCCTGGACGCAGGAGGGGATGACATGAGAGGGTGCAGAGTGGGTTCCAAACCGGGACAGTCTCCCACTGGCTTTTCGGCCACCGGGCTGCTCGCGGTCCTGGGGCGGGTTTGTGGGATCCTTCCCGGATCTGAGTGGGCCTGCAGCTCCGACAGCCTGGAACCAGGGAGCCGGCCCCCCGAGCCTGCAGGAAGGGGGGCCGTGGCGTGACGCAGGCCAGTTGTCTAGCAGGTTCTACGCCGGGCCACGCAGCCAGCAATGGGCACAGGATGTCACACCCATCGCTGGTTCAGACAGATTTCTCTCGGGACGATGAAAAGGCCACGGGAAGGCGGCCGGGGTGGCTGTGCGGGGCGGCGGCTGCAGGGGGCTCTCCGAGCCGGGCTGACGCCGCCCCCGCCTCCCTTGTTCCCGGCCCTGTGTCTCCGCAGCGCGGCCAGCGGCCGCCTCCAGGCGGTGTCCAGACGCCTCTGCAGGGAGCTGGACGACGAGCGAGGCCTGCAGTCGAAGATCAGGGAGCTGCTGCAGGAGAGCGAGTGAGTGGGGGGCGGCCACGGATGGCCCGGGGCCGCCTGCGCTTGACCTCTACGCGGCCCGAGCCTGAAGGAGCTCGTTCAGCCACTGAAAGGATGCGACTTCACGTTTTTTGAAATGTTTCCCACTTTGTCCACGTTCGTTTACATTTTGAAGACCTATGAAATCTGCTGATTTTCCTTTTTCCCCTTTCCTGCCTTGTGCTAACATAGAACCGCCAACAGCGTTTTTAAAAAGTGTTTCGGGGGCGCCCGGGGGCCCAGTGAGCTCGGGTCAGGAGCTCAGGGTTGAGAGCAGCCCCGCCCCAGGCTCCGCGCTCAGTGGGGGGTCGGCTTGAGATTCTCTCCCTCTCCCTCCTCCCCTCCCGGCTCGCACTGTCTCTCTCTCTGCTAAAAATTTTTTTTCTAAGTGTTTCACAACCTTTGTAAAGGCTCCCCCGGAGGAGAAACTGTTGCGTTGTCCTCAGCGTTTTGCAAACCCGGTTGCAAACGTCAGTTTTGTCGCCAGCTCGCTGAAGCAGGAAAGGGATCTAGGAGGGGGCAGGTCCCTCGCGTCCCTCGCACCCTGCTCCCCCCCCCACAGGGGCCCCGTCCCCCGGGTGCCAGCCAGGTGGCCTCCGGGAAACACGCAGGAAGGCACGGAGAGGACAGGGACAGGGCGACGGCCGCAGGCCACCTCTGCTGGAGGAGCCACAGCGGCCCACCCCCCAGGCAAGTCTCAGGGCGAGAATCAGCCTGGAACCCACCCCTCCTGGAAGCTCTGCACAGTCCAGTCTGACCCCCCGGCTCTTGGGGGCTGCACACAACCCCCTCCCCATAAGCCAGTGAGACGAGGGGAGGAGAGAAAGGTGACCGACACCAGGTGGATCCATGCACGCGCAAGCCAGGGGGCATGACGGCCATGTACGTGCTCCTTGCTTGACAGTTGGCCCCAAGGCGGGGGCTCACCAACCAGAGCCCCTCTCGTCTTCCCCAGACCCCCCAGAACGCTGGCGGCCCTGCCTCGTCAGAGTCCCAGATGCATCCGCGTTCTTGTGGGTGGCCGGCGTCCGGGCACGTTCGCGTTCTTGTGCATGGCGGGGGCCGGGTGATCCACAGCCGAACATGATAAGCACTCATTCGAGCCTTCCTAGATGGTCAGGAAGCCAGGAGCAGTGTGGCTGAGGGGTTCTGACCCAAGGTGTCCCGTGAGGATGTCAGCCAAGGCGGTGTCATCTGAAGGGTCACTGGGCTGGATGGGGGATCAGCCTCCAAGCTCACTCAGTTCTCCTCAACAGTGGGTTGCTCACAACAGGGCACTGAGCCCCCGGGGTGAGCAATGTGCAGGGGGAGGGGAAGTCAAAGCCAAAGCCCTGGTGTCACCTCGGAAGTGACATGCCGTCCCTTCGGCCACGTTTGGATCAACCGTGAGGCCAGGCGGGGGCAGGCGCTCGGGGCGTGTGTACGGGAGGCAGGGTCACGGGCTGTCGTCTCGGGAACTGGCCACCTCCTACTGAGTCTCAAGTTGGCGATCGGGGCAAAATCAGCTGTCGATCCCGCGAGGCGCCTGACACGTGGGGAACGGAGTGTTCCCTCCACCCGGGCACTTCCGTCTCCAAAGTGACGGCACCGTGTGGGACTCACGGTGACGCACGGTGAGCTGAGCGGCTGTGCTTCTCGGAGAATCGCGGCAGTGACAGGGACACAGGTCAAGAAGGAAGCCCTGTGTCCAGAGAAAGTGACCCTTCCCAAGAGCACAGATGGCCACACCCGGCTCGGCGCAGGACCGTCTGGGTGGTGAGGGGCGTGTGCTGGTTATGCAGAGAAGTGAGGCCTTAGTAAGACCCCCATCTGTTTCAGGCCTAGAGACCCCATCATCAGTCAGCTAAGCGTTCCTGCCACCCGTCCATGCCCAGAGCCCAGAACCCCAAGAACCCCAGCCCCCTCCATGCCCTGTCTCTGGCCACAGTGTCCCGATGCCACGCGAGCCCCTTTCAAGGGCAGCGTCCCTCACCCGCGTCCCTGGCCTACCTCAGGGTGCCATGCCATCCTCAGGCCAGGTGGGGCAGGTGCAGGTGGGGGCCCGTGGACGATCCAGGTGGAGGTCAGGTGCAAGCAGAGCAGGGGCCGCTGGTGCTGCGGTGAAGGGGGAGCCTCGCTCCCCAGCAACAGCAGGCCCAGGGGGCTCCCAGGACGAGCTGACTTTCAGGGGCGTTTGTCAAAACCGGATGTCCAGGCCCCCCAGCCCCTGGCGTGGACACTCGGTGGTGGGTACGGCCCCAGGTCTCCAGCACCTTCACCGACATGAACGAACGTGCCTCCTGTTTGAAGGAGCACCGTGTGGCACCTTGCCCTCCAGGAGCGACAGCTCGAGGACCTCCGCACGTCTGCCCAGGAGGCGGAGGTGGCCAGCAGGAGGCGCCTCCAGGAGCGGGCAGCCAAGCAGCTCCGCAAGGAGGAGGAGGCGGTGGAGAAGGCTGAGCGGAACCGGCTGCTGAGGGTCAGGTGGGTGGTGAGGCCCTGCAGGGGCGGGGGGCTCTGTAGAGACCGGCTTCTCCAGAGCCACTCGGCAGCCCGCCCGAGCCCTGCGCCTGCCCCACGCCCCGGCCGGAGTCCTCGGGGCCACCCCTCCGTCTCCTCGACCTTACGTCCACGTTTCCTCCCCTATCCTGCTCTGGCTGCTCCCGGAGACTCAGTCCCTGCAGTTCCCTGGGTGCGGAGCCTCCGGTTCGGCCAGACTCCTGAGCAGGGCAGGGCGGCGTCCACACGGGCGTCCGAGCACTGCCCCCCGCGAAGGGAGCACGCCACTCCCGCTCCCTTGGCGCAGCCCCCACCTCCTTACGTCTCCGTCCTTACCTGAGCTGCTCGCTACCCTTCCGCTCCCCACTGCGGCCAGTTCATCGCCAGACCGATCTGGGAGCCAAGTCCCCGGTCACTTGCGGGGTCCTCAGCCGCCCCTTCCCACCAGCTCGGTCCTGTCCTGCCCGTGCTGCCCGCTCCGCCCCGTGTCCCCCTCTCGGCCCTTGCCCTCCGCACGAGCACACCGGTGCCGCCGGCCTGGCCCTTAGGGACACCTGTTCCCCAGGGGGCCGTGGCCCTGCAGAGGCGAGGCTCACACGTGTCTGCTCCCACGGCCCCATGCCGCTGCAGGAAGTCCCTGTACCTGCAGAAGGAGCACGGCCGGAGGCACCAGAAGCTGCTGGAAGACGCCCAGAGGAATCACAAGATCGCAGTGAAGTTTCTGAAGGCTTCCCTGAGCAGGTAGCGTTTGCAGACTCTCTTCCTGTGGATAACCCGGAGGAGAAACAGAAGAGTGGATCCTTTGTTTCTGTTTTAAAATTCCCCAATTTTGTTATTAAATGCGCCTTCCCCCAGAATTCGCGAGCAGGAGACGAAGGAGGAGAGGAAGGCCCAGGCGCACATGAGGCGGCGCATGGACGCAGTGCTGGCTCTGAAGAACAGCATCACCGCCAACAGGGTAGGTGCCTGCTCGCAGCCGTCACCCGCCCCAGCCCGCGGGGTGCACTGCAGCCCCGGAGGGACGGCCCGAGAGCCTCCCGACACCCTCGGGGCTCCGCGCGGCCCCCCGGGAGCCCGTCCAGGCAGGCGTGTGTCCCTCCAGGCGGGACTGCACCCCTGCACACCGCTTGCCCCCCACCACCCCGTCCTCCTCAATCCCTGCTCCTCCGGACGGGAGTCCTGTGTCCTCAGACTCACCACTCAGTCGCTCCCTCAAGCATCTGCTGCGCCCGGGTCTGTGCTGCCAGGTCCCAGCCGGGCAGGAAGAAAGCGCACGCACCTGTCCCCCGGGCCTGGTCCGTGGGGAGTGAGGAGAGCGCGACAAGACTCCAGGAGGGCCAGGGCTTGGGGAGGCTGTGGGCCGGGGTCCAGGATCCCGCGGGAGGAAATGACGCCCCCTGGGGCCTCGGTGTGGCAGTTGGGCCTGGAAAGCAGACAGGGGAAGAAGGGGAACAGCATCGGCGAAGGCTTAGAGGCGAGAGAGAGCAGCCTCTCGGGAAGCTCAGAGCAGCCAGACAGCAGACAGCGCTGGGGGAGCCCCGAGGGTCCTGAGGGGGGTGGTCCGTCGGTGGGCGGGGCCAGGCCAGGGTTAGGGCTCTGCTAACTTCGAGTCAGGAATCGCAGAGGTCATTTAAGTTCACCGCGCGATAGAAAGTTCCGCTGTGTGTACACGCGTGTGTGTCAATGCTCTCCCTTCCCAAGGAAACGCTCCGGAAGTTTCAAGCATGGAGCCGGGCGAAGGCAGAGCTGGCTGAGCAGAAGGCCCAGACCGAGAAGGAGATGATTCTGGCCCAAGGCGGGGACGCCTTCAAGCACCTGTCCCACCGACGCAGGTGCCGGGAGCTGGAGGCCCAGAACCGGTGAGCGCGGGCTGCCCTCTGCGGGAGGCGCCCCGGGCGTGGGAGGCGTGTGGGTCACAGTCGGCCGGGCTGCTTCCCTCCCTGGGCTTCCCCTCACACCCTCCACACCCCAGCTCCAGACCCCGCAGCTGGGGCCTCCCCCGGGCCTCAGAGCCTTCGGCCCCGTCACCCCTAGCGCGGCCGCACTCAGGCTCCTGGCCTGGTTTCCGAGTTTTTGCAAGAGCCGGGCCGAGGCCCCAGCGGGCTCGCTCTCTCTGTCTCTGGGCCATCCGGGACCCTCTCCGGGGGGCTGTGGGCAGCCCGGGCTCCCCCTGTGGGCTCCGCTTTCTGATTTCCTCCACACGGGCGCTCAGTGCTGAACCTCCTCCCTGTGTCCTGCGTCCGGTCGTGCACCCTGAAACCCCCTCAGCCCCGTGGGGTCCCTGTACCTCGCCCCCAGGCTGCCCCCCACCCTGCCTCCCGCCCCCTAGCCCCCCGCAGGAGTGGGCTTCCCGAGATCCCAAGGTCAGTGTCCTGCCCCGCCCGCCTCCCGCACAGCACGTCCCTTCTCCCACTCCCAGCCCCCCAGCCCCAACCCCAATCACGGCCACTGTTAGGGTCTACCCAGGGGTGGCCTCCCTGGGGATGGCATCCCCCGTCTGGGAGTCACTGTGCCCTGAGTGTCACCACAGGAGCTTTGCCATCCCCTGCCCCACTAGGGGCCCCCTGGGCAGCTCCACCGAGCCCCCCGGCCTGGCACAGGCCTGATGCACAGGAGGAGCGGGGGGAGGAGCTGGGATGAGTGCGTGTGGCCTTGGTTCGTGCCTCAGCCTGAGTGGCCCAGCTGTGGCCTGGAAGCCAGGAGCCAGGGGCCGTGTCTCCGGGGTCGAGGGTTCCTGTGGGGCCTGGGCCAGGCTGGGCCGGAATTTCAAGTCCTGGGTCTCGGGCCCGGCGGCCCTCCTGGCCTCATCGGCCCCTCGGGAGCCAGGGGCTCGTGCCTGGACCAGCTCCTTGGGCCCTGGGCCCGGGGCTGCACCCGCGCCCCACGGAAGGGCTCACGAGGGCCGCTGGGCTGCACCCGGGCCTCCTGCCCCCACACCCGCTGCCCCGGGGCAGGTGGAACCGCGCATCTCGCCGTCTCTGGCCCCCACGGCCTTTGCCCACAGCACCTTCGAGGAAGAGCAGAAGCTCAGAAAGCAGGAGATCGTGAGTCGGATTTTGAAAGAGGCGGCGGAGGACGAGAACAGGAGGAAGAAGCGGGCTCCCCCGGCCAAAGCCCGGGCCCGGCTGCCGCTGCGGGAGAAGACGTGGGGCTACGTCACGGCCGTGTGCGAAGGGAGGGACCCGGCGGCCCTTCGCGGTCACCTGCCGGTGAGCCGGGAGCCCCTGCCACCCGAACGCGCTCGCGCCCAGGAGAGCAGCCGGGCCACCGAGGGCCCGAGGCCTGCAGTCACTGTACGAACCCCTCTGGCTAAGATCCAACAGCAGAAACCGCCCGGCCTGCCCCGAACGCGTCCTGTTCCTGTCCTTGCCTGTCCTTGCTCTCTGTCCCCGCGGGGCCCCGCGCTGGGCGGCTCGTCTTCTCCGCGGCGGCCGGCGTGGCGTCCACCAGAGAGCTGTCCTTTCCCGGGCGCTGGCACAGGTGCAAGCTCAGACCCGGGTCTCCGGTGCCTCACCCACCCCGGAGTCACCCCCTGGGGGCACCCCCGCAGGTCGGGAAGCCCGTGGCCGTGGCATCGCCTGCAACGAGGTTGGCTCGGGCCGCCTGACCTGTCCCTACGTAACCGAGTCAGGCCAACGACCGAAGGCCAGTCCCGGCCCAGGGGGTGTTTGTGCGCCCGGCACCTGCGTCTTCCCTCTGGGCGTTCCCTCATCCATTCACGCCGTCATCCCTACTGAGGACTGACTCCAGCCAGCCCCCCGGGCAGATGACCTCTTTACCTGTCTCTGGGGGGGGGGGACAGGCTCCCCTCCTGAGCCCAGTGCAGTATTTCTGCCCTTGTGCACCCCAAAACCTGAAGATCTGGGACACCAGCTCCAACAAACGCGCCGCAAAAGCCCCTTGGGCCTCTGCCCTTGGCCTGTGCGGGGCCTTCACTCTGTCCTGAGTGGTTTTCAGTCTTCTCCTGTTTCCCGGCCCCGCCCCCCACTGAGCTGGCTCACCTCCGGGCCTTCACCCCTGCCGCGTCCTCCCCTGGACCCTGGCCCCTGGCCCCTGGCCCTCTGGCTGGAGTCTCCAGCCAGCTGCCCCAGGAGCCTTCCCTGCCCCCCACGCCACGTGCCCCGGAGGGAGGCTGCTCCCCGGCCCCATGAAGCCCAATGCCAGGACCGGGTGGTGACCATGAAGGACTTTCCAGGGTGTGGTTCATGTGAGCCAAAATTTAAAATCATGCAAAACTAAGGGTCGGTGAAAAGGATTCCAGTAGGTCCATAAATGAGTATCTTGTGGATTCTTTTGTGGGTGTTGGAGAAAAATATTTAATGCTGTATAAAGATACTTACGTTTTAAATGGGAAAGTTACAAGACAGACTGTGTTCTGGTCGCCAGAAAATGTGCCCGAGGGCCTTGCTGTGAGGGGCATTTTCTTCTTGCTCATCTGTAGGGCCCTGTTCCCTGTAACCAGCTACCGAATTCCTTCCCCGGACAGCAGGTCGGCGACGGGGCTGCACAGCCCAGAGCCGCGCAGTTGCTGGAAGTCATTTCCAGTGAGTCCATCCAGGGGGAGCCAGGGAGCACCAGCTGGGAGGAGGCCACGCTGGCTGAGCCCGAGATCCCCGGGCTCTGGAAGGAGGACTACGAGCCGTGCCAGGTGAGCACCTCCTGCTGGCGGCTCCGCGCGCTCGGAGACACCGGGCGCCTGCGGGCCCAGAGCCTTGGCCGCGGGTGGAGCCCCCTGCCGGCCACTCGCGTCACCCGGGCAGACACTGTTACTTGTACCGCTCCCTGCTGCACATTCCTAAACCTTTCTCTTGGTCTGATTTAAAAATCTAGGAAACTGACATTCCTCCTGCTTGTGGTCTCTCTCTCTTTCTGTCAAATAAATAAAATAGTTTTTTAAAAAACTTAAAAATTCTAGGAAATTGGGGTGTCTGGGTGGCTCAATCAGTAAAGCACCTGTCTCTTTTTTTTATTTTGCTTTGTTGCTACTGAGACGTTAGCTCCTTATTTTATTTTTTTAAGATTTATTTATTTATTTGAGAGAGAGTAAGAGAGAGCACGGGGGAGGGGACGGAAGAGAGAAAGGGAGTGGGACAAGCAGGCTCCCCGCTGAGCGAGGAGCCCGACCTGGGGCTCCATCTCCCAACCCCAGGATCATGGCCTGAGCCAAAATCAGGAGTCAGACACTCAACCCACAGAGCACTGAGGTGTCCATGCCCAGCGCAGAGCCTGCGTAAGGTTCTCTCTCTCCCGGGGCGCCTGGGGGGCTCAGTCATTAAGTGTCCGCCTTCAGCTCAGGTCATACTCCCCAGGGTCCTGGGATCAAGCCCCCATGAGGCTCCCTGCTCTGCGGGGAGTCCGTTTCTCCCTCTCCCTCTGCCCCTCCTCCCCGCTCATGCTCTCTCTCTTTCTGTCTCAAATAAATAAATACGTGAACTGTTCAAAAATCTGGAAAACTCCGCCCTGCCATTACTTCCCAGAAATCTGCGGGGACCCTGCATGTGTCTACTCTTCCCATCTCTCCTCTTTCTCTGAAGTGAGGCCCGCCGGCCTCGCTCCCGCTGGGGCTCGCTGAGTGGCCTGCCAGACGGTGCGGGCTGTCCCCGGCCGCCCTGGGCCCTGGCTCTGTGCCGCTAAGTTCTGCAGCCACCGAGCTGCCCTCGGCCACGGGGAGCAGAGCGCCTCGCTGGGCCCTGGCTGGCCCTCGAGTGTCGGCCACTGTTTCCCTGGAAGCTCAGGAGCCCAAGGAGGAGGTGGACAGGAAGCCCATTGGGAGGACGAAGATGGACAAGTACTTGCTGGCCCGCACCACGGAGCTGCCGCGCAGCAGAGTGACGCACAGGCAGGTGGTGTCTGGGTGTGAGTTCAAAGGTCGCCCCTTCAAGAGCAAGCCGGAGCTCATCCACTTCAAGGTGAGCCAGGAGCCTGCCCGGGCTGCAGGAGGAGGGACATGGCCCTGCGGCCCCGCCGGTGCGGAGGGTGTTGTGCGGGGTCAGACACCAGCCCCCGGAGGGCCCTTGTCCCAGGGAACGGCCTCCCTGGGAAGGGACGTGAGGAGGGCAGTGCTCACATGTCGTCTCAGTCACCAGACTCGGCGGGAGAGGGTGCCGGCAGGCTCCTGGGATGGCTCGCGGTCCCGAGTCTATGAGACAGAGCAGGCGCCAGCCCCACCCTGTCCAAGGTCCCCGGGGAGCCGTTTCCTGCTCCTGCCCTCCCTGTTCTTCATGTGTCCCCAGGGGGACCCTTCCTAAGTCGGGAAGCACTGGGAATTGTTCCCGGTCTCTCAGGACGCACCCCGTGCTCGTCTCCACAACCACCCTCACGTCGTCCGCACGCGGGCTGTCGGGGGCACATGGCAAGAGGCTGCCACATGCTCAGAACGTCTCTGGTTTCCCCAGGATTTTGATGTTGGCAAAGTGTACAAGAAGAAGATCACGTTGATAAACGCCACCTACACCATTAACTACTGCAAGCTGGTGGGCGTGGAGGAGCATCTGCGGGACTTCATTCACGTCCAGTGAGAGGCGGGGGCGCAGGGCCTGGGTGGTGCGGGCCCCTGGGCATCAGAACTGCTGCCCTCACGCCCACGCGGCCTTGGTCTGGGTGTACAGCCTTCCCCTGGGAGGCAGCTCGGTCTGTCTGCTCGGGTCGACGCTGCCAAGGCCAGCCCCAGTCTGCGTGATCAGGGCTGTGGCGGCCACATTTCCTTCCCGTCTGCGTGTTGGTGACACACTCCGGGTAAGGTGTCCCTGGGGGTTGTTGGGTCTTTTCCGTGTGAAGGTCAAAGCCATCCCTGCCTCAGGACCGTCCCCCCAGCTGTCTTGGCATGTCCTCTCCGTCACCGTCACCGTGCTTCCCTGTCCTTCTTCGGCGACCCCACTAGTGCGTGAGTTGGACCTTCTTTCACATCTGTCTGGTCCCCTTTAACACCTGCTTCTCCCTGCTTTATTTTTTCCCTCCTTTCTCTTGTGCTGACCTGCTTATGTCTTCCACAATGTCTCTCTTTGCTTCTGCTCCTTAGCATTTTGCCTTTGGTTTTAAGAAAGGTTCTTCCTGGTTTCTACCAGCTTTTAGTTGAGGCGTTTGGAGGCCCACGATGACCTGGGACAGCTCTGGGACTCAGGGCTGGCGCGCGCAGGTGCAGGACAGGTCCCTACCGCCCACCCCCACTCCTGTCCCTGTGATGTGTGCTCGCTGACCCGGGCTCTGGTCAGCTTCTCCACGCAGGACACGCTGTCCACTTGCAGGGGCTGCTTATAGGTCAGCGTGGGATCTGCATTCCCTCATCTCTCTTTCTGGCAGTGTTCTAGACTCTCGCACTATCTGCAAAGTCCCGCGTGCACAGAGCACAGCTGGGAATTGCTGCTTGGCACCACGATTCCGTCCTGCAGTCACTCTGGAGGCTCAGGATTTACTCGTGGTCTACTTGTTCTTTGAGCTGCTCTGTGGGTCTCTAGCAGGTGTCCCAGGGGCCCAGCTCAGGGTGTCTGCTCCCTCGGCACCCGAAGCCTTCCCCAGTGGGGCTGGAACCCCTGTGCCGAGGTTATCCCCCTCCGTCTTCTGGCTCCTGTGGCTGCTGCTGCCAAGTTGGCTTTCAGCCCAAAGGTCCAGGCCGTGGTGTGTTGTCTGGCTTCTCTTTGGTCTCCTTGAGATGCCTTGTCTTCGGGGTCCTGTAGCTGCTCCATGGTGCGTCAGGTGTGGGTTGGTTTTCTTAGACGCATTAGGGCTCACTGAGGACCCAGACCTCGGAACAGCACTGATGTCTCTCCAGCTGTGGGTCCAGGTGTGTTCTCGAGTCCAACACCCAGTTGGTCCTTCTCTCTCTGTCTAACCAGCTGTTGAAATTGTTTCGGTGGCCATACTTCTCCCTTCCAGAAGCCCTGCACTCTGCTTCAGGCCAGCAGCTACTTGGCGACAGCGTCTGGCTGCTTTCCCAAGTCTGTGATTCTCTATTTCTCTCCTCGGTCATTTAAACATTACATCTTTTAAAGTCGCCGTTCAATCCTTCTCTTCTCCGAGGCTCTTGGAGTTTGGCCCTGCCGTGTGCACGCGTGTTGTTGGCATCCACATGTCCTTTCCAACAAGGGAATCCCATTCTCACCAGTGGGACTCTGCCCCCCGCCCCGGGGTCTCTGTGATGTGGCATCAAAAAACCTTCCTTCCCACCCAGACAACTTTTGGTTCTGCCTGGTGCTGTGGGGTCACTACCAGCCAGGGAGGAAACAATTACGTCAAATTGTAGCTTGTATCTTTCTAATCCACACACCAAATACACCCCACTGTAGAAAGTGTCTGGGAGCTTCTTTTCCTCACTCAGAATCCAGACCAAAACAAGCCGACTGCGCCCCAATCTCCCTATGAAGCTGGGGCTCTTCCCCGGGATCTTTCACGGCAGGTGGGGTTCTGAGGGTCCCAGCTGTGTGCAGGGTCAGTGCCGGCCCCCCACCTGGCTCACACCCCTCACACTGGTGTTAAGACCCTGCCCTTGGCTCCAGGCAGGCACACACGTGTCCCCCGGGAACCGGGGCTGCCGCTCACCCCGTCACACCCGGCCCCTCCCCGCCTTCACACATTACCCGCGTGTGTCCTGGGCCCTGGGGCCTGGGGCACAGCTCCCAGGAAGGGCAGGAAGGGCTCCCGAAGGCCCGCTCGGTGGCTGCTCCGGGCCGTGGCTGTTGTGCACAGTCGATTCCAGCCCAGCCGCCCCTTCCCTGTCGATCTGATCGCGTGTCCGTGGATGGTTGTGCCCGCAGCTTTGATCCCCCTGGCCCCATGTCAGCCGGCATGTCCTGCGAAGTACTTGTCACCTTCAAGCCCATGGTGAGTGTCTGTTCCGAAGCCAGATGATGGGAAGGGACTTTCCTCCATCGTGAGCAGGTGGTGGGTGGAACTGGGTCTCTGCTCCTGCCCAGGCTCTGCAGACACTGATGGGGAGGAGGAGGGACGCACGGGGTTCCGCAGGGCTCTCACGGGCCCCTGTTCCAGTTCAAACATATTCAGCCTTATCCCTGATGTTAGGAAGACTTACAAGTCTGCCCTGATAGTTTGCTAACCAGCAGGTTGATCTGGTGCTGTTCTTGGGTGTAAACGAGGGATGCTAGAAAGTTCTAATGGGCCCCGGCCAGTGAGAGGCTCCTCCCGGCCGCCGCGCAGACGCCCAGGTCCAGCCCATGGTTCTGGAGCCACGGCATGTGTCCCTGGATCAAGTTACAAACGTTACGGTGGTTGGGGGGTTTTATTTTCTAGATCAACAAAGACCTGGAAGGAAACGTCTCATTTATGACTCAGACGGGTGGATTTTCCGTTCCGCTGAAGTGCTCCACGAAGAAATGTGCGGTAAGGCCAGGGAGGCCCTGGCGGCATCTTCACGGCGCGTCCCGGGTCCCATGAGGCTCAGGGGAGGCCGGGCCGAGCCCTGGGCAGGTGAGCGCTCGCACCGATGCTGGGACGCAGGGCCGAGTCGTGCACGGCGCGAGCCCAGACTGCGCGAGACCTCAGCGCTCGTCTCAGGAGACGCCGGGCCCCTTGGCAGCTCTCTGATGTCCCCGCAAGTTCCCTTTTAAATGCCAGTCACCATGGGGTGCGTCACATCCCCGGGCCTGAGAGCTGAAATCTGCACCTTGGAGCCACCTTCCCTCCTGCGGCCACCACGCTGCGTCCACTATGCGCTCGGGTTCGTGGACTTCACACGTCGGTGAGGTCACACGGTGTTTGTGTTTCTCTGCCGGCGCATGTCACCCAACGCGGTGCCCCCAAGGCCCACCCGCGCTGCTCCAAACGGCAGGGCCGCCTTCTCGCTCGCTCCGTCTTCTGCGTCCCCATCTCTGGCTGGCTGCCCGCGGACAGACACGTCGGCGGGCCCCACGGGGCGGGTGTTGTGACTGCTGCTGCCGTGTCCTTTGCGGTCAGGGGTTTCGTTTCCTCCGGGGGTGTTGCCGGAGTGCCACTGGCGATCGCAGGGTAGCTCTGTTTCTGACTTTCTGAGGAATCTCCACAGTTTTCCAGAGCGGCTGCCCTGGCTTGGTTCCCCTTTCTCCGCGTTCTCGCCGACCCCTGCTGTTTCTGGTGTTTCTGAGTCTAGCCATTCTGACAGCTGTGAGGTGGTACCTCTCGTGGGTTGACCTGCGTTTCTGTGATGATGAGCGATGCTGAGTGATTCCCATGTGCCCACTGGCCGCGCGCACGGCTGCTTTAGAAGCGTGTGGAGAAGGGCTGCATCCCCAGCGATCGCCCACCTGATTGCCCATCAATAAGAACCGCCTTAGTTTTATTCTCTATTTAAAAAAAAAGAAGAAGAATGTCTGTCCAGTTCCTCTGCCCATTTTTAATCGAACTCTTTGTTTTTTTGCTATTGACTTGTGCGAGTTCTTTATATATTTGGGATGGATGGCAAATATTTTCTCCCGTTCCGTAGGTTGCCTTTGCATCTTGTCTGTCTTTTCTGTGCAGAACTGATTCTTTTAAAAATCGTTTTATTTCTTAATTTTTGTTACTGAAGTAGTTTCGGGTGTAGGACATTGATTTGGCGGCTCGATGCCTTACTCAGGCATGACATGTGTAGTCACCTCTCATCCTTTTTTTCAATCAACAAAAATTTCAAACATAAGGAAAAGCAGAAAAAACAGCACGGGGTATCCATGTGCTGGCCGGATCCCATCTCTGTCGACGTTTGCCATATTTGCTTGGTCTGTCTGTCTGTCTGTTTCCTCATCTGCTTTCAAGTAAACCAGCGACATCATAACACTTAGAAAACTTCCACCAGCCTCTGGGGTAGAGAAGGAGAGTCTCCTACAGAAACCAGCATTTCACGGCCCCTCGTGAGTGAGCAAGTCAGCACTTACTGCGATGATGCTGTGTAACAAACCACTCCTAAATTCAGCAGCTGATTGCAGCAGGAAGCATGTCATCTCACAGCCACGGGTGTGCAGGCTGGGCTCGGCCGTGCAGCCCCATCCAGGCTGCAGGTGAACAGGCCACAGCTTCCCCGGCAGGAGCTCCTTGTGGGCAACAACCACGGCATGGAAGTCCACGCCTCAGCAGATTACATACAGTCACAATGGGCAGGCACGGCCGCTACGCTCTCCAGAACTCTCCCACCATCCAGAACAGAAGCTCTGTCCTCAGGCGGCGCGCCCCACTGCCCCTGCCCGGCCTGGGCGCCTGCTCGCCACCTTCTGTCTCTATCGATCTGAATGGTCTCGGTGCCTTACGGAAGTGAAATCCCGTGGCATGTGTCTTCTGTGACCATCCGCAGGAGTCATCCACATTGCCGTGTGTGTCAGAGTGTCTGTCCCTGTCGAGGCCGACTGATGCGGAGGCCCAGCTTCCGTCCTGCCAGCCCTCACTTTCCTGCACCTCGTTTCCTGCATCAGCGTCTTCTTCTGGGTTTAGCTGATTAACTCCTTCCCGTTTCCTTCCACGTATAATCTGTAGCTCTTTCCTGTGTGGTTACCGAGGGACTACATTCAACGTCCCGAAGTTAAAGCCCTCCGACTGGGATTCACAGCGGCTTCAGTGTCTGCGAGTGTCTGCTCCTCACACCTCCACCGCCGCGCTTCAGGGGTTAATGTCACAGGATTACATCTCTGTGACTGTGTGTCCAAAACCACAAGCTCATAATGTTGCAAATGCATTAGTCTCTTAATTTATGTAGAAAACAAAACATGAATTATAAGCCAAAGTGATGATAACATTCTCTTTTAGACTGATACCTATTTAAAGAAGAAGCCTCAGTCTCTTACATCATGGTGAGAACAAAACCCGCAGCTAAAGCACCGGGACAAGAACACTCGCTTGTCTGTCGCCTGAGCACTTAACCTTTACTGAGGCCGTATTTCTCCTGGTGGCTTCCAGTGACAGCCTCCCCAGGTCTCCGTTGGGCCTCCGGGCTCCAGGCACATTTCCTGCAAGGCCCTCAGCTTTTGTTCTTCTGGAAATGTCTTGGTCTCTCCTACTTTGGAAAGACAGTTTTGCTGGAGAAGGGTTTTGGTTGATGGTGGTTCCCTTTTGGCCATTTGTACACGTCGGCCCACTGCCCTCTGGCCTCTGGGGTTTCTGAAATCTGCTGACCATCTTGGTGTGGCCTCGTCACACTCAGTCACCTCGCTCCCCCTCTGCCTCAAAGTTCTGATTAAAACGTGTCCCCGTGTGGGTCTCAGAGTTCAGAGAACTTCTTTGACATTTACATTCATGTCTTCCATCAAACTTGGGCATCTCAGGCCATGTTCCTCGTCTCCTGCTGTCGGAACCCCGTGATGCGGATGCAGGCCCAGGGTCCCCGAGGCTCCACTCACTTTCCTTCAGACTTGACCTCCCGTTGCCATAGCTCTGAATCCACTGAGCCTTACTCCGGGCAGCCACTGGTGCCGACGCCAAGACTCATCTCTCGATGATGCGGCGACAGCCCACACCCTGTCTGGAACCCTCACGTGGCACCAACCCCTCCGCAGCGAGTGTGGCATCACTTCACGGTTTTAGCAATGCCCACACCTCCTGCCTGAAGCAGCCCCTTCTGTAGGCCGGACGAGTCTCCGGGGTAGCTGTGTTTCCCGGGTTCCACCGCCTGGGCCTCCCGTCCTACAGGGAAGGCCGGTCATGCTGTTTTCTGTACGAAGCTGTTGCTTTCTCGGTGTTTTCACTTGTTTCCTAGTCTCTGGTATAAGGAGGAGTTGGGACAGGCGTCACTTGCGAAGGTGGCCAATTAGGTTCTCTTTCTTCCTGTTTCCTCATGGATTCATGGGTTCTGAGTATTCCACATGGTTTGATGGTTTAGTCTCCATTCTTGGTGCTCACATTGGCCCGCTGTGGCTCTGGCAGCCCTGGGCCCCAGCTTGAGTTCACACACAGCCTGTGCGCTGTGGTCCCAGACCGTGACAGCTCTGTCGGGGGTTGCCAAGCCTCGCGGAGGCCGCGGGGAGCCGACGTTTGCCGGGTCTCCTGCCTCCAGAACAATCAGCGCTCCTGGGCTCGGAAGCCGCCCCACACTGTGTGGACACCGGCTTCTCCTCAGCGGGGCCCACAGCACGGGGCACACTACCTGCTGGGGAACAGACCCTGTGTGGGTACGCAGGAGAGTCGAGCTCCAGACCCCAGTGTCCATCACCAGCCACCCCATCCCTCCCACCTCCTCCCCCCAGCAACCCTCAGCTTGTTTCCTGAGAGTAAGAGTCTCTTATGGTCTGTCGCCATCTCTGGTTTCATCTTGTTTCCCTTTCCCTCCCTTCCCCTTTGATCCTCTGTCTTGTTTCTCAAGTTCCTCACATCAGAGAGAGCATATGATAATTGTCTTTCTCTGATGGGCTTATTTTGCTCAGCATAATACCCTCTAGTTCCATCCACATCGTTGCAAATGGCAAGATTTCATTTTTTGATGGCTGCATAGTATTCCATTGTATATATACCACATCTTCTTTATCCATTCATCTGTGGATGGACATCTGGGCTCTTTCCATAGTTTGGCTATTGTGGCCATTGCTGCTATAAACATTCAGGTGCACGTGCCCCTGAGGATCACTACCTTTATATCTTTAGGGTAAATACCCAGTAGTGCGATTGCTGGGTCGTAGGGTAGCTCTATTTTCAGCTTTTTGAGGAGCCTCCACACTGTTCTCCAGAGTAGCTGCACCAGCTTGCATTCCCACCAACAGTGTGGGAGGGTCCCCTCTCTCTGGCTGTGACAGTTTCTGAGACTTTCTCTTTTTTGATGACCTTGACAGTTTGGAGGCGTGCTGATCAGTTATTGTGTAGAATGTTCCTCCGCTGGGATTTGTCTGAAGTTTATCTTGTGAGTGACTGAGGGGGTTTCGGAGGACTGCAGGGTTCTGGCCACGTCACGTCACGGGCACGCACCACCACCGAGCCTCACAGTGCGACGGGACCTTCTCTGGGTGACTTGCTGTGGCCGCCAGGCCTCCTCCCCGGGATGCTTCTCTCCCGCCAGACTGTGCCCCGCGGGAGGCCTCGGGGGCGGGAGGCGCGGTCCGGCTCACTGGGGGCTGAGCAGCCACGGGAATTATCTGGAATTCTTCTGTAAGGGAGATTCATCTCTTCCACACTCATTGATTTATAAAATCACGTCTTCGTTTCACTCTTTGAATGGGAATCAAATCCAGCGTTTCTGTTGCCGCTCACATCTCTCCTGGGAGCAGGGCAGCCGGCTCCCGTGGCCCCGACACACGGCCGTGACCGTTCAGAACTCCTGGCTCACAGCACGGCCTTTCTTTCTGAGACCAGAACACGCGCCGGGCTCGTCTGCGCACCTCCTGCCCCGACCCGGGGCGAATCCGTTCTCCGACCGCCCGGCTCCGCGGGCCGGGGAGCGCCCTGCGGGGCGCCGTCGATTAAGCTTCTGACTCTCGATTTCGGCTCAGGTTGTGCTCTCAGGGCTGTGAGATCGAGCCCCACGTCTGACTCCACGCTCAGTGCAGAATCTGCTTACGACTCTCTGTCCTGCTCCCCCGCCCCTCCGCCCCGCTCACGTGCACCCACGCGTGCGTGCACACGCGCTCTCTCTCTCAAATACATACGTCAGTCTTTAAAAAAAGAAAGAGGAAGAAAGAAGAAAGGAAGAAAGAAAGAAAGAGAGAAAGAGAGAAAGAAAGAAAGAAAGGAAGGAAGGAAGGAAGAAAAAGAGGGGGAGGGAGGGAGGAAGGAAGCTGTTACCTGCACGGAAGGTGCGGCCGTTGCTGCTGGCCTGTTGCCCCAGACCTTCATTCGGGCAGCTGCACTCTAATGCAGGCCTGCACGGACCATTCCAGCCTCTTCCCCTTGCTCACCTGTGAATTCTGGTCCAACAGCGAGGGCGTGGCTCCCCCACCCACAGCCCAGCCCTGGCCAGTCAGCCCGGCGCGTGCAGTGTGGACGGCCAGCGCACCTGTGGCAACGGCGTTCCCGCCAGAGCCCCGCGCCCACACCCGGGGCTGGACCCTTCAGCCCACAGACTCCACGCCTCCCTGGAGCGACTCAGCTCAGCACCTGTTCCCCACTCTCTAGTCAGGTTGTTTCTGCAAGCTGTGACCAAGCGAGATTGTTTTGTGACATCCGCATTCCATCCTGACATTTCCTCAAACTCCCAAATGATATATTTTTTTAATAGACTTTATTACTTAGAGCGACACTGGGTTCCCATCCGAGTCGAGGGGCAGCCGGAGAGATTTCCCGCCCGCCCCTGCCCCTAACC
>LNAC01000380.1:2188039-2216341 GCA_002007465.1 Ailurus styani
CCACTGTTCCCGCTGACGCGCGGCTCGGACAGGTTCCAGCCGGTCCACCAGAGGGTCCCGCGCCTGTGGCTTCTGCGCTTTGGACAAGGCCCTGGCGACACGTCGTCACCGCTGTGGTCCCACGGAGCGCTGTCGCCCCCAGACCTGGTCTCCGCCTGCTCGCTTCTCTCCCCGCAAACTCCTGGCAACCCGCGATCTCTTTACTGTCTCCTCAGTTTGGCCTCTTCCAGAACGCCGTGCAGTTGGAATCACCGTATGTGCCCTTTCAGGTTCTTTCCCTTAGTGACACACCCTCGAGGTTTCTCTGTCCTTTCACGGCCTGATGGCTCATTTCTTTGTAGCTAATTGACTTCTTAGATTGGAGCTCAGGAGCTCCCAGATCTCCGTGATCAATCCACAGACCAGGGATTTCGAGGGTGTGGACTGTGTCCCTGGGGTGCGCACAGCTCCCGCTGGAGCCAGACCCAGGACACGGCCTCGCGCAGGAGGAAGGCCTGGAGCTCCTGGTGCCCTCAGAGCCGCAGGGCTGCAGGTGGGAGAGGAGGGTCTGCCTGGCAGGGCTGCCCTGGCTCAGCCCTGGGTCTTTCGGCAGCTGTCCCTTGACAAGGAGCTCATCGACTTTGGCAGCTATGTGGTGGGGGAGACCGCATCCCGGACCATCACGCTGACCAACATCGGGGGCTTGGGCACCAAGTTCAAGTTTCTTCGGGCATCAGAGTCCTGTGAGACGGACATCGCCCAGTCGGTCATGAAAATGGTGAGTGTGTTGCCTGCTCCCAGTTGTTAGCCGTGGCTTCTCAGCCCAGCGCAGGGGTGATGCCTCCCCGCCGCCAAGACGGTCCTGTGAGTGTAAAACCAGCGGGGGCGGGAAGCAGTCTGTCAACACAGGCCTGGGTGTCATTGTCAGGCAAAGTGGGAGAAATTGCCTGGCAGGTGCAATGGGACCCTGACCCCTCTCGAGTGTGTGGCGACTGACAGGGCGGTGGCCAAGGGCTCTGAGCCCGAGAGCCGCCTTTCTGTGGTGGGTGATGTACCTGTGAAGTCCCAGCTTGGGGAAGGCCAGCCAAGAGGGCACGGCCTGAAAGCCACGGGCAAACCCTGCCCAGTCCTGTGCCTTTTCCAAAGGCATGAGATGAGCCACGGTCTTTTCATGGGAAGGCCGTGCGGACATGCCACTAAGTGAATGGACACAACCCCCGAGTGACACACCTGGGAGCCCGTCTGTGGAAACCACTCCCATCACACCCATGGACGCTGGGCTGTCTTTCAGGGATGAGGGTGGGTGACAGAAACTTCCTACAAGAAGCACTGAGCTACCTTACAGTTTTGGTCCAGTAGTGAGGGGTCTCGGCGAAGGCCCTGGAAGTGTCTTCCCCAGGGAGGGACGGGACCAGTGGGGTAGGACAGAGGTGGGAAGGGCTGGGATGTGAACCCGGAGCAGGGCCAGGAGAACGGTGGGGGAGGAGGGGGCACGGGTTGGGTCCGCTCTCGGGCCTGCAGGCATCTGAGGCAGGAGAGTGTGGAGCTGGCACCTGGTGCACCGACCCCACGTGGGGCGAGGAACCAGGTGTCCCGGAAAGGAGGGCAGAGCGTCAGCACGGAGGGAGCCCGTGGAATGGGCTGAATGCTGGAGGACCCAGGGCCGGGCATCGGTGCCCGTGGAGAAGCACAGAGCCAGGCTGGGCTAGAGACAGGCGGTCGGGCCCTGAGTCCCTGGGCCAGCCGCTGCCGAGGTCTGCACGCCTGGCTTGGGACAGAGAGCGAGCCGGGGAGGGGGGTCACGGCCGGGCTCCCCACGTGGCCCTCCTGGCAGCAGGGGTCTGGCAGTTGAGTGGGAAAGGCAGATGGGAAACTGCCAGTAAGAGCGTCCCGTTCCCTTTTTAGAGCAGTGTGTTCACAGATGAAGATAGAAGTTTTCACGATGAAATCATCACCAGCATTTCTGAGCAACAGGTGGAGGGCCGCGAGTCCTCTCCCGCAGACGTGCCAAGCCCGAAGGCGTCTGGGAAGCTGGACAGCAAGGAGCAGGAAGGGGGGCGCCCCACAGGTGAGCCGGGCCCTGGGGGGCAGACACCTGCTTCTCCGGGGGGGCTCTGACACGAGCCCGCGGGGTGCCAGAGGGCTGCACTGGGTGGTGTCTTTCTAGGACTTCAGCGTTAAGTGACAGTAAGGAAGGAAATGCATGCATTCAAATAAACACTGGTTGTGGAGCGGATTGAAGTGTGCAGTCACAGTTAAGCTAGCAGAATATTTAAAGGAACTCCCAGCTTTGGACCTGCAGGCCGGCCACCGGAGGCTCACGGGGCCTCGTCGGGACAGTTGGGGAGCCCGGCTCCAGGGGTGCGGCTGCTGGACGGAGCGAGGGGGCCGGGGAGGGACGGAGAGCGGAGGCTCAGCGGTCGGGGTCATGGGCGGTCGGGGTCACGGGCACGGGGCTGTCCAGGACCGCCCCCAGCTCTGTGGCTCCGGAGCAGTGCGCGACACGTGCGTCCCCGCCGGCTGCCCCGAGCCCCGGCCCAGAAGGAATTCCCTGCAGGCCCGGCCCGCGGACCGCTGGCCGCCTGGTTGCCGTCACCTCCCTGCCTCCCTGGCCAGTCCCCCTCCCCGAGCCCCCAGAAAGGGTGGATTTCTCCTCTTTCAGCCTCATGGAAACAGAGCCTCGAGGCTGTTCTTCCTGTTTCCGCCACTGTGTGGCGCCCGCTTCGTGCCACACGCGCAGTCACTGAGCGCTGCCCCGGCCACAAGGGGGTTCAGGGCGCGCTCCCCGCGGCCGTGTCTGCAGGCCCCCGTGGAGTCCTTGCCGCCTCTCTTCTGTCCGCTCCGGGTCTTCTCCAACACGCTGGTGCCAACGCAGACCCCCGCCAGCCGCGTCTGTGCAAATCGACAGCAGGTTCTAAAACTCGTATGGATGGATACCCGAAGGACCGAAAATATCCGAAACAGTTGTGAAAAAGACTGGAAGACTTGGAAGACTCAGACTACCTGATTCCAGTATTTTCTCTAGAGCTACAGGGACGAGACAGTGTGGTGACCACAAAGGGAGAGACAGAGACTTGAAGAGACAGAACAGAGTCCAGAAACAGGCCTGCACAAATATGGCCAATCCATCTTCACTGGAGAGGCAAAGGTAACTCTTTGGAAGGGAAAAAAAAACAAACAAACAGTCTTTTCAACAAATGAGACCTTAATTAAATAAACATATGCCCCAAAAATGACCCTCCATCCATTCCTCACACCGTAAGCAGAAACTACTCAAAATAAATCATAGACCTAAATGTAAAATACAAAACTTCTAAAACAAAACACAGGAGAAAATCTGTGTAATCGTGTGTTGGGCAAAGATTTCTAGATATGACGTCAAAAGTGTGATCCATTTGTTAAAAATCACCATCTTCTCTGGGATGCAGCAAAAGCAGTTCTAAGAAGTTTGGAGCACTCCAGGCCTACCTCCAGAAGCAAGAAAAGTCTCAACCTAAACGTACACCTAAAGGAGCTAGAAAAAGAATAAATGGAGCCCAAACCCCAGCAAAAGGAAGAAAATAATAAAGATTAGAACAGAAATAAATGATATAGAAACTAAAAAACAAACAGTAGAACAGATCCATGAAACCAGGAGTTGTTTCTTTGAAAAGATCGACAAAACTGAGAAACCTCTAGCCAGATGAGAAAGAGAGAGAGAAAGGACCCAAATAAAATCACTAATGAAAGAGGAGAAATGATAGCCAACACCACAAAAATTCAAACACTTGTAACAGAATATTATGAAAACCTCTATGCCGGGGCACCTGGGTGGCTCAGTTGCTGAAGCATCTACCTTTGGCTCTGGTCATGATCTCAGCATCCTGGAATCGAGCCCCACACGGGGCTCCCTGCTCAGCGGAGTGTCTGCTTCTCCCTCTCCAACTGCCCCTCCTCCTAACTTGTATTCTCTCTCTCTCTCTCTCTCAAATAAATAAATAAAATCTTTTAAAGAGAAAAAAGAAAAAGAAAACCTATATGCCAACAAATTGAACAATCTGGAGAAATGGATAAATTCCTAGAAACATATGCCTCCCAAAACTAAAGCAGGAAGAAACAGAAAATTTGAACAAACAAATTGAATGAAATTGGATCAGTGATCAAAAATCTCCCAACAAACAAAAGTCCAGGACCAGATGGTTTCACAGGTGCTTTCTTTTTTTTTTTTTAAGATTTTTTGTTTGTTTGTTTATTTCAGAGAGAGCGAGCGAGCACGAGCAGGAAAGGAGGCACAGAGGGGGAGTGAGAAGCAGGCTCTCCGCTGAGCAAGGAGCCTGATGCAGGACTCAATCCCAGGACCCTGGGATCATGACCTGAGCCGAAGGAAGACACTTAACTGACTGAGCCACCCAGGTGCCCCTTCACAGGTGGATTTCTACCAAACATTAAAAGAATAGTTAATACCTATTCTGAAACTATTCCAAAAAATAGAAAAGGAAGGAAAACTCCAAAATCCGTTCTATGAGGCTAGCGTTACCCTGATACCCAAACCAGATAAAGACACCACAAAGAAAGACAACTACAGGCCAATATTCCTGATGAACATGGATGCAAAAATGCTCAACAAAATATTAGCAAACCAAATCCAACAATGCATTAAAAGAATCATTCACCATGGGCGCCTGGGTGGCTCAGTGGGTTAAAGCCTCTGCTTTCGGCTCAGGTCATGATCCCAGGGTCCTGGGATCGAGGCCCACATCGGGCTCTCTGCTCAGCGGGGAGCCTGATACCTCCTCTCTCCTCTCTCTCTGCCTGCCTCTGTGCCTGCTTGTAATCTCTCTCTCTGTGTCAAATGAATAAATAAAATCTTTTTTTTTTANCATTCACCATGGGCGCCTGGGTGGCTCAGTGGGTTAAAGCCTCTGCTTTCGGCTCAGGTCATGATCCCAGGGTCCTGGGATCGAGGCCCACATCGGGCTCTCTGCTCAGCGGGGAGCCTGATACCTCCTCTCTCCTCTCTCTCTGCCTGCCTCTCTGCCTGCTTGTAATCTCTCTCTCTGTGTCAAATGAATAAATAAAATCTTTAAAAAAAAAAAGAATCATTCACCATGATCAAGTGGGATTTATTCCAGGTATTCAAGGGTAGTTCAATATTCACAAAACAATCAACATGATATGTCACAGCGATAAGAGAAAGGATAATGACCATAAGATCATTTCAGTAGATGTAGAAAAAGCATTTGACAAAGTACAACATCCATTCATGATAAAAACCCTCTGCAAAGTAGGGTTAGAAGGAACATATCTCAACGTGATAAAAGGCCTCATGTGAAACGTCCACAGCCAACATCATACTCAATGGTGGAATACTGAGAGCTTTTCTCCCAAGGTCAGGAATAGGACAAGGGTGTCCACTCTCCCCACTTTTCTTCAATTTAGTACGGAAGTCCTAGCCATAGCAATCAGACAAGAAAAAGAAATAAAAAGCATCCAAATTGGTAAGGAAAAAATAAAACTTTCACTATTTGCAGATGACATGATACTACTATATATAGAAGACCCTAAAGACGCCACCAAAAAACCATTAGAACTGATAAAAAAGATTCAGTGAGTTCATAGGATACAAACCCAGCATGCAGGGGCGCCTGGGTGGCTCAGTCATTAGACGTCTGCCTTCAGCTCAGGTCATGATCCCAGGGTCCTGGGACTGAGCTCCATATCGTCGGGCTCCCTGCTCAGTGGGGAGTCTGCTTCTCCCTCTCCCACTCCCTCCGCTTGTGTTCCCTTTCTCACTGTCTCTCTCTCTGTCAAATAAATAAATAAAATCTTTTTAAAAACCTCCATGTACAGAAATATGTTGCATTCCTATACACTAATAATGAAGAGAAATTAAGAAAATAATCCCATTTGTAATTACACCGAAAACAATAAAATATCTAGGAATAAATTTAACCAAAGAGGTCTAAGACCTGTACTCTGAAAACTATAAAACACTGATGAAAGAAATTCGAGGTAACACAAAGAAATGGAAAGACATTCCATGCTCATGGATTGGAAGAACAAATATTGTTAAAATGTCAATGCTATCCACAGCAATCTATAGATTTTTTTTTACTTTTTTAAAAAGGATTTTATCTATTTACTTATTTATTTGAGAGAGAGAGAGAGAGCACAAGTGAGAGAACACCAGCAGAGAGGCAGCAGAGGGAGAGGGGGAAGCAGACTTCCCGCTGAGCAGGGAGCCCGATGTGCGGCTTGATCTCCAGACCCTGAGATCAGGAACTGAGCTGAAGGCAGCTCTTTAACCGACTGAGCCCCCCAGGTGTCCCGCAATCTACAGATCTAATGTAATTCCTATCAAAATACCAACAGCATTTTTCACAGAGCTAGAACAAATAATCCTAAAATTTGTGTGGAACCACAAAAGACCCTGAATAGCCAAATCAATCTTGAAAAAGAAAAACAGGGCGCCTGGGTGGCTCAGTGGCTCAGGTCATGATCTCAGGGTCCTGGGATCGAGTCCCGCATCGGGCTCCCTGCTCAGCAGGGAACCCGCTTCCCCCTCTCTCTCTGCCTGCCTCTCTGCCTACTTGTGATCTCTCTCTCTGTGTCAAATAAATAAATAAAATCTTTTTTTAAAAAAAAAAGGAAAAACTGAAGGTATCATAATTCCAGACTTCAAGTTATATTACAAAGTGGTAGTAATTAAAACAGTATGATACTGGCACAAAAGTAGACACATAGATCAATAGAACAGGATAGAAAGCCCAAATATGAACCCACAATTATATGGTCAATTAATCTTCAACAAAAGAGAAAAGAATATCCGATGGGGAAAAGACAGTCTCTTCAACAAATGGTGCTGGGAAAACTGGACAGCCACCTGCAAAAGAAGGAAACTGGACCACTTTCTTACGCCATAAAAATAGACTGAAAATGGATTAAGGACTTAACTCTGAGACGTGAACCATCAAAATCCCAGAAGAGAGCACAGGCAGTAACCTCTTTGCCATTGACAATAGCAATATTTTTCTAAATACGTCTCCTGATGCAAGGGAAACAAAAGCAAAAATAAATTCTGGGACTACACAAAAATAAAACGTTTCTGCCCAGCAAAAGAAACAACCATAAAACTAAAACACAACTTAACGAATGGGAGAAGATACTCGCAAATGACACATCCGGTAAAGGATTAGTATCTAAAATATATAAAGAACTGATACAACTCAACACCCCAAAGACAAATAATCGAATTTTTAAAAATGGGCAGAAGACATGAACAGACATTTCTCCAAAGAAGACATCCAGATGGCCGACAGATACGTGACAAGATAGTGAGCATGACTCAGCCTCAGGGAAATACAGATCAAAACCCCAGTGAGATATCACCTCCCACCTGTCAGAATGGCCAAAATCAACACCCCAAGAAACAACAGGTGTTGGTGAGGATGCGGAGAAAGGGGAACCACCACCCACTGCTGGTGGGAATGCAAACTGGTGCGGCCGCTCTGGAAAACAGAACTTTCTGGTTTCTCAGAAAGTTAGAAATAGAGCTACTCTACGAGCCAGCAATTTCAGTACGAGGTATTGACCAAAGAACACAAAAATACTAATTCAAAGGGATACGTGCACCCTAATGTTTATAGCAGCATTACCTCCAATAGCCAGACTATGGAAGTAGCCAGAGTCCCCATCAATAGATAGATAAAGATGTGGTATATGTAATAGACTAGAATTAGAATGAAAGCTTGCCATTTGCAAGGACATGGATGGAACTAGAATGTATCATGCTAAGCAAAATAAGTCAAAGAAGGACAAAAAAATGTATAATCTCACTGAGGTGAAATTTAAGAAAAAAAGTGAACAAAGTGAAAAAAAGAGAGGCAAAGCAAGAAACAGACTCTTAACTACAGAGAACACACTGACGGTCACTGGAGAGGAGTGGGGGTGGGGGAAAGAGGGGAGGGAGCTGAAGGAGCCCACTTCTCATGATAAAAAAATAATAATAAAATAAAAAATGAAAGTTATAACCTGGACTTCATTAAAACTAAATACATCTGCTCTTCTGAAGATAATGCTAAAAGAATGAAAAGGTAAGCCCAGATTGGTAGAAAATATTAGCAAATTTCATGTCTGATAAAGAACTTGACCAAAATATGTAAAGTACTTTAAAAACTCAATTAGAAAACCAATAACCCAATTTAAAAATGGGCAGAAAGGGCACCTGGATGGCTCAGCCAGTTACGCATACTCTTGGTTTCCACTCAGGTCATGATCTCAGGGTCATGGGATCGAGCCCCACGTTGGGCTCTGCACTCAGCAGGGAGTCTGCTTGGGATTCTCTCTTCTTCCCCCTCCCTTCTACCCTCCCCTGCGCGCGCTCTCTCTCTCTCTCTTTCTCAAATAAATAAATAAAAATAAAAGCTTTTTTAATTTTTTTTATTTTTTTTAAGATTTTATTTATTTATTTGACACACAGAGATTACAAGTAGGCAGAGAGGCAGGCAGAGAGACAGGGAGAGGAGGAAGCAGGCTCCCTGCCGAGCAGGGAGCCCGATGCGGGCCTCGATCCCAGGACCCTGAGATCACGACCTGAGCCGAAAGCAGAGGCCTTAACCCACTGAGCCACCCAGGCGCCCAAAAGCTTTTTTTAAAAATGAGCAAAAACGTTAGATATTTTATCAAAGATTTGTCGCCAGTGTTTCTGCACATGAAAAGATGGTCAGCTTCATTAGCCGTGAAGGCACCTTGCAAATTAAAACCACAGTGGAATTCTGCTACACAACCTGTTAGGACGGCGGGATCCGAACGAGAAAAAGGCGAAAAGCTGGCCACCCCAGGTGCTGGTGGGGAGTCGCGGTGACCCAAGCGCGCAGCCACGTCGGGAGCACTCGGCACTTTCTCACCGAGTCATACAAACCTCATACAACCCAGACCCCCACTCCTGGGTTTTTACCGACAGCAACGAAAGCCTATACTGGAAGGGAAAGGTGTATGGGAACGTTTGCAGACGGGTTATTTGTAACTGCCACAAACCAGCGCCCCTGCCGCCAAGGGACCGAGCTAGTGACGCACGCCTCATGCACGAATCTCAGAGGCGGCCAAGGTCGGGGAGAGGTCGGGCTCAAAAACCGCAGATCATAATTGCATTTGCGAGGCATTCTGGGGAAGGCGCAACTGTACAGGTGAGGGGCTTGCAGGGACGGGGAGGGGTGGCTACTGAGGGGCGCACGGGGCTTGGGGTGAGGCACCTGTTTCATGTCTCGACGGCGGTGGCTCCTCACGGTAAGCTTTTGTCAAAACTTGCAGAATTGCACCGAAATGGGTGGATTTTCCTGCAGGTAAATGATTCCTTCATAAAAAGGGGTGAAAAGGAAATCTTTCAGCAGCCGTGAACAGCAGAGAGCTGTCACCTTACAGGTTTCAGATCCGAAACTATCAGACACTAAACACAAGCGTGCTCGCTCAATACACGGAAAACCAGCACGAAGAAGGAGGTGAAGCAGATCGGACGATGAACCTACTGAAACTTCTAGAAGTAAGAATGTGGTCATTGAAACGGGAACCCCAATCAACGGGTAGGCTGCAGAGAGACACTGCCGAGGGGAGACCCAGGGAGACAGACAGACAGATGGAGACACAAAAGCCTGGGACAAGCCACGGAGGATGGAGCGGGGAGGTCTCCTCTGTGTCCTCGAGTCAGGAAACGGTCCTACTTAATGACGTACCTGCTGAGAAGTTACTAAAATGTTGGAACACATCTAAACTCGTATTTGCATCCTGAAAGTGAGTAACCATCCCTCGTGACAGCAGCAGGGAGCAGCACTGGACGCGTGAGGAAAGGCAGCTCTCACGGTCGTGAATGAGTCGGGCGGCCGCGTCCTTAGCAAACGGATCCGCACGGTTCCACGCCGGGACCCCAAGAGACCGCCACGGCCATCCACGCAGACCGAAGCGGTGACCGCGGGGTCCACGCTGGCCTCGGGCCAGGCTGGCGTAGCTCTGAGTCCTGAAGCAGACGGGACGCGAACATCAAGATGGCGACTGGCCCCTCCCCCAGCCAGGTGACCCTGGGGCTGCCGGGCGGGGTGACAGGTCTGCCAGGCTGGAGGGCCCAGACCAGCCCCAGACCCCAGGCACGGTGCACACCGCCCTGTAGGGACCGCCCAGCCGCGCCGGGCACACGTGGGGCAGGGTGGCCCGGGGCAGGCCGTCGGAGGGCACGCGGGGTCCCCGGGGTGGCCGGGCCAGGCAGCCCACGCAAGGGACAGGGAAGGGTGCTGACCTTCACCTCTCCTGCCAAACTGTGTCACCAGCACAGTCCGCAGAAAGGCCTTGTCGGACGAGAGGAATCGGCATCTGCTGTCAGGGGCCTGGCGGACAGACAGCCCCGGGGCCGCGGGGCGCACACAGCCCGCCAGCAGGGAGCACCCCGGGGCTCGGCGGCGGCGCTGGGAAGGCGATACCGTTGTGAACTCAGGCCTTGGTCCCTCCGCTCCACGGGCCACCCCCTCCCTGGGCATCAGCGCTCCTCTCTGCTGGCCCCTAGTTTCCTCCTCTAACTAGACAGCCCCTCTGAGCCCACAAAGGGCTGGCTAGTGCCATCTTCTCTGGCTCTGGCCCTCAGACCATCGCACCCCACCGGCCACACAGCCAGCTCCCCTCACCAACCTCACCTCCCCCCGCCTCGCCGACTCTGGCCCCCTCTCCCGCCCCCAGTCTCCAGCTCCCGAGGCCACGGTGCCCACTGTCCGTGTCCACCTGGGGAGCCCCTCCCTGCTCTGCCCCTCCTGGGCCAGCCGGTCATTCTTGGCAGAGCAGGGTGGGAGGAGGGAGCTGGCTGGGAGCTGGTGGGCCCGGAGGAGGGGGCCAGATCCCCCCGGGCCCCATGGGCTGCCCGGCCAGCCCTCTCATCCGGACCTCCTCCTCCTCCAGAATCCGAAGGAGTGACCATACCCCCCAACGAGGAGCTGACGGAGATCTCGCTGGGAGAGGTCAGCAAGACCCGCAGCCTCACAGGCCCCCTTCCTCCAGCCCTGCCCTCCTGACCTGCTGCCCTCCCCGGGCCGGCCCTTCCTCTTGGCCACGGCCAGACGAGGCTTGTCTGGCCTCACAGCTCGCGGCAGCCGGCAGGGTCAGCCAGCCTGCGGCCACCTCCGTCCCAAGCGGGGGCCAGGCAGGACCTGGGTCCAGTGTGAGAGGACACGGGCGGGCCTGGAGCGTGGGGTGTGTGTGTGCGTGCGTGCGTGCACGCGCATGTGTGCAAGGGGCCCGGGTCATCGGGAGGACAAGGACACACATGAGTGGGGTTCAGCTGTGATGCTGGGCAGTGAGGCCTCGAAGGGCAGGGCCAGTCCCCCAAGGACGCTCACCCCTGTGGTGAGGACGCGGCCCGTGGTGAGGACGGGGGGAGCGCCTTGATGGAAACGTGGTGGCTGACTGGCCCGTGGCCTCCCTCTTCCCAAGCAGGAGACGGAGGGTGAGATTGGCCCCTTCAGCTCCATCAGGGTGCCGGTCACCTTCACACCGGTCGTCCCAGGAGAGGTCCAAACCAGGTTCAAGGTCGTGTTCAAGAACCAGCAGTGCCCGACTGTGAGTACCCCACCGCGGCACGTGCCCGGACCTGCGCCCTGGGGTCCCTGCCCCTCTGCGCTCCCCCCACCACAACCCTGCAGGGAAGCTGCGTGTGCTGCCCACGCCTGCACAGCCAGTTGGCGGCCCAGATGGTAGCCTCCATAGGCGACACACACACGCGCGCGTGTGCACACACATCCATGCACACACAGAGGAGTCCCTGCTCTCAATCACTAGAAATGCCTCTCCTCATTTGCAAGTAGTTACAATTGTTACTCTTTACTTGTTATTAATTTATTTACTTATAGGTCTATTAAATTTTGCTCAGAGAACATGATCTGCAAACTCTGGGGTTTTTTAATTTGTTGACGTGCTTGTTGTGACCAAAGGCACAACTGAGTTGATCGCCATGTGTGTCAGAGCAGTAAGCAAACTCCTGACCTGCGTGATTCACATTCACATTATTCCCTCCGCCCCTTCCCCGCCCCTCAGACCTCTGACAGGTTCTGTCTTTATCCTGCAATCTTCTTGTCTCTGGCCCAGACACCCTGCGGCCTAGGGTCTGCCAGCGGGGGCGTTCCAACTGTCACGAGCCCCATCCTGTGGCCCGTGGCCCCCTTCCCGGGCTGGGGGTTCTGGAGAAGGCGTGTGGAGGCCCCGGCTCACCGCCGTCACCCCAGGACAGTGCCTCCCCGGCCGGGCCCCCACAGACCCCCAAACCTCCTGAGACCCGAGACTCGGGGTTTGGCTGGGAGGAGCCAGCGGCCGCAGAGGGCAGAGAAGTGCCTCCCTCTCCCTAGTTCCCTCGGAGACCTCTGAGCCTCCATCCGCCGTAGCAGGAGAGTTTTATAAAGTGTACATCTCCCTGGGAGATGCACTGTTCTGTAATGAAAGGGGTTTTTTAAACAGCTAAAAACGCTGATCATCAGGAAGCTATGTGATGGGTACGTGACAATCCATTATGCTACTCTATCTTTTGATGTTTGAACATTTTGATAATAAAAAGGATTGTTTAAATTGTATGGCATGAAAACTGCCACAGAACTCCAAAACGTGGCTGGTTTAAGGATGAACCTTCCGACCCTTGTTAGAGTTCTAGAGCCCGACGGCAGGGCTACGTTTGCGCTCACGGGCATCGCCCGCTTTGCCGCCAGAGGTGCGTATCGCTGACTTTGCACCTTCAAACCCAGTTGTATTTCAGAGCGGTGGGCGTCGCTATCGACGTGCCCGTCTGGGTGCCGAAGCCCAACGTGGACCTGAAGACGTGCATGTACGACCGGCTGTACCAGGACTCCGTGCTCGTGCACACACGGTGAGCCCGGCAGGCGGCGAGCCTGACTCACGGGACCCACGTGGGCCACGCGGCCGAGGCCCTCCCGCGGGGGTCGACTCAGGGTCGTCGTGGGAGGCCCAGCAGGGCCAGAGTCCGAGCCGAGCAAATCAGAGGGCAAGACCGAGCCGGGGCCACGGCCAGGGACACGGTGCCTCCAGACCCGGGGAAGGGCCAGGCTCGGGACCCCCCCGGAGCCCCGGGAGGAGGCAGCCCCGGCCGCAGCTGCGCCCGAGCCAGCGGGACCCGTGTCTGGTTCCGACCTCCCGAACTCCAGGAGAGTAAGTCTGCGTTGTTCCGAGGCCCTGGGTCTGCGGTGAGCGGCTCCTGCAAAAAGGGGACCCCCCTCCAGCCCACGTCCTTGGTGCCTTGTGGACACAGACAAGAAAACCAGCAGCACAGCCATGAGAGGAAAAGCGGATGGAGGCCCGAGGAAAGAAGCGAGTTTCTCTACAGGGTTTTGCAAAGGCGTCCAGACACCGGAGCAATCATGTCTAAAAGCTTTTTACTGAAGGCCAACTTAGGTGGAAAAAGTAGGCAAAGGCCACGGTTAGCTCTCAGGGGGCTGTCGTTCCCCAAATAGGCCTGGTGCCGGCACCTGCTGACGCCAGGCCCCTGGGTTTCGCGGGCCCGGCCTCCAGCGCGGACCTGGCCGTGGGGATGCAAGTCCCGCCGCCGTCCTCGCGACCCCGCGTCTGTGGGGGACAGGCCTGTCTCGGAGTCAGGACTCGAGAGGGGCTCCCACGGACTCGTCTGGGAAACTGGGGCTGGCCGGCCTCTGCCGGGTGACCTCAGGGCGCAGCCGCTTCCGGGGCGCGGGGCCCTCGGCCTGCGGGCGCGCGACGATCCCAGCTGCGCACCCGGGCCGTGCATTTGGGACGAGTCGGCCAGGGCACTTGGTCTGCTGGAGACTCGAAGGCAGGCGGGGCATGGGGGAACTTCGTGGTAGAAAAACGGAAGGTTCCAGGGGAGTCCGGAGGGCGCGCAGGGGCGAGAGGCACTGGCTGGGGGCAGGCGCCCCAGCACCCGGCCTCCTCTGGCCGCGCCAGCGCTGGGGGAGGGACGGGACCAAGGGAAGCGGCCCCGGGCCCGTCCCCAGCCTCGGCCCGGGCAGGAGGAGGGCAGGGGTCCCACCCCGGTGCCCACACCCCTCCAGGTCCTCGCACCCGGTGTGCCTGCCCCACAAGGTCGTCCCAGAAAACACGCAGGCCTCCGAGAACTGACGGGGGCCGTGCTTCCACGGCAGGCTTTCGGTTTACAGGAAGTCGGCCCCGGGAAAGCCCCCCCTCAGCAAGCCGGGCTGTGCACGCGCAGCCTGGGTGTGCGAGCTGTGTCAGCCCCCGGTGCAGACGCTCAGCGTCGCCGTCTGCTGTCCCCGGTGTCCTGCAGGTCGAAAGTGGCCCTGCGTCTGAAGTTCGACGTGTGCAAGGAGCTGAGGGAGCACATGGAGCTGCTGCCGGAGACAGGCTACATCCAGGCCCAGTCCTCCTTCGCCGTGCAGCTCAAGTTCCTGCCGCGGTGAGCGCCCCGGGGGCCCCCGTGCACAGCGGGGTCACGGCTCCTGTCCCGTCCTGCTCCAAGCCGCGTGCGCCCTCTCTTCCAGACACTCCCTCCCGGAGGACGCAGGCAAGTATTTCGACAAGGAAAGCAGAGTCCTAGAGGCCCCGATGACAATCCGGGTGGCTGACCAGGTCTGCGTGGGACACTCCCCGGGCACGCGGGGCACTCATGGGGAGGCAGGGCCCCGGCGGTTCCCACCCCGGCAGCCCCTGCACGGCGGCTGTGAAGGCAGGGTGTTCGTGGCTCAGGGAGAGACCTCTGAGGGCTGTGCCAGGCCGGCGGGGCGTCCTCCGGCACCAGGGCCCACCCGTGCCCACGTGTCCACTCACAGTGTGTGCGTGTGTGCATGCGTGTGTGCAGTCACACACACACACACGCGCGCCACACCCACCCGTGGCTCCTCCCCTCATCTCTGGCACCTGCTTCCCTGTCCTCCCAAGTCACGGACGACAGGGAAGTGGCCTTTTCCAAAGCAAGTCTCGTGTCTGGCCCCATGCTTCTGCCTTTCTCGTGCGTGGAGACATTTGCAGACAGACTGCAGTGACCACAATGCACGCGCTATGTCCCCTCCAGATCAAGCCGGTGGAGTTTACCGTGCACGCCGTGGTCACCACCTCGGACCTGGAGCTCAGCCCCTCGGCCGTGGACTTCGGCTACTGCACCGTGTACGAGGCCATCAGGACACGAGTCAGCCTGTACAACCACTCCCTCCTGCCCCAGGGGTTTGGCTTCGTCGGGCTCCCCAAGGTGCCTCGCTCCGTCAGGGAGGGGCATGGGTGTGGGGACAGAGTTGGGAAGCTCTGGGGATGGGCCAGGGTAGTGCTGCCTCAGGGTCCAGATGCCCGGCCCCAGGTGGCCTCACCCCTCCCCAGATCCCACGCCCCCCTCCGGGCCCCTCGGCCTGGGGTCTCTCCCTGCCTGTGCCCCTCCTCATCCCCACTGCCCGTATCCCCGCCTTGCCTGTGGCTCCCTGTCCCAGCCTCTCCCTCCCTCACCGGCCCGCTTCCCGGCTGGACCCCAGGCTCCCCTCCCTCCCTTCCTCCCCGAGCTCTTGCCTGCCTGGGCCTGCAGGGCCCCACGACGAGGCTCAGACCAGGCTGCCCTGGACTCTGTCTGGGCCACTCCCCCCACCCTGCCACCCACGTACACACACGCTGACACGCGTAAAGACACATGACACAATGCACATGTGTGTGCTCACACGCACACAGGCATGGCGTGTGCATACAGACATGTGGGAACTCGTACACATGTGGTCACAGACAGACGTGCTCACAAAAGTGCCGACACTCACACACACCCACATACGCGTGTAACTCACGCACACGTGCCCAGACACTCACACACTCACATTCTCACACACACACTTGCACACGCTCACACCCACTCACGCGCTCTACCACACGCATGTCCACGCAGCCCCCACGACACGCCCCAGCAGGCCACTGTTTTCGCTTTGGCATCAGGGGTTTTCCATTTGCCAGTTTGTGGACATTCAGCCCAATGACGGGTTCGGGACAATCCTGCCGCTGGAAATGCTCCAACTTGACGTGATCTTCCAGCCCACCAAGGCCAAGGAGTACAACTTCGAGCTCGTCTGCAAGTCCGAGATCAACCGGTGAGCCTTGCCGGCAAGGGGCACGCGGAGGGCCGGGTGCGGCTGGCTCGGGTGGCAGCCCCTCCCCCAGCCTCAAGCCCTGGCAGCTGGGTCGACCGCGGGGCTGGGCCGAGGCACGACTGACCACCAGGACCTCAGACCCGGGCACAGGCTCCTGGGATCCGGCACCGTGCTTGCCGGGCCAGCCCGCCCCTGTGCGTGTGTGCGTGTGTGTATGCACGTGCATGTATATGTACACACGTGTATGGGAGCAGCATGCGTGTATGCCTGCATGTGAGCATGCACCTGTGGATGTGTGTGTGAGCATGCACGTGTGAGCGTGTATGTAAGCATGTGTGTGGCCGTGAGGGGTGTGCATGAATTGTGTGAGTATGCACTGTGGATGTGCGTATGCGCTTGTGAGCGTGCACGTGCGGACATGCGTGCTGTGCGTGTGTGCGTGTGTGTGTGCACCCAAGAGGACCTGGGCAGGAACCCCACTGGCTCTAATGCACCACGTGATGGGGACAGTCCCTGGACCTCCCTGGGCTTCCCATTTCCACACTGACAGATGGGACAGCAGGTGGTAGAAAGAGAGAAACCTAGCAGGGTGCCGGAGGGGGGTGGTATGGGGGTAAGGGCCGTGTTCTTGCTGCTGCCTGGGGTTATCAGCCCCACTGAGGAATGTTCTGGAGCACCCTGTGCAGGCATCCAGCTGAGCACTGAGCCCCACTGCCCACCCTCCCGCCCTCCTGTTTCTCTTCCTCTCTTCTGTTCCCATCTGCCTTCCAGCCTGAGTTGCTGTTCAGCCCTGTCTGGGGGCCTGGGCGGCCCTGGGTGGGGTCGGGCGGCCTGGGGCTCACAGGCCAAGCCCTCTCTGGCCCCGGGCGTGTGGCCCCGGGCAGGACCATCGGTCGCCTGGGATCTGACAGCCTTGTGGGTGAGCAGGAATAAGTCCACAGGCAGTAAGAGTTTAGGGAATGAAGTGCAGAGTTAGAGCCCACAAGGAAAATCAGGGGCCCGACTACTCACCTGCCCTGTCCCCCATCAGGGTCTTGGGTGAAACCCGCTGCCTCCCAGTCATAAGAATGGCAGCATCTGCAAGTCTCAGCCGAGCCTTGGTGATGCTGAGCCTTGGTGATGCCACCCCTGACAGGCGGGGCGGCTTCTCATTCTTTGTCTGCAACAAAACGAAGGTGGGCCTAAGTGAGTCGCGGGAGGGGGACTCTTCAAAAACACACGGGAAGACATGTCCCGTGATGTGGGTGCATAAGGAGAGGTTCACAGGGTTGAGAGACGCTGGGGAGCAAAGCTCCCTCCACGCCCGCCCCAGGGCCCTGCGGGGAGCCGGGCAGCGCCCCGCCCCGGTCACACCGCTCCTGACGCTGGGACCAGCTGGCGAAGCCGCATCCAGCATCCTGACACACATCCAGCGAAATCTCACTTTCTGCATGTAACGTTGGTCCCATTTCATGCATTTATGGTTCTTCAATTAATCGCATACTAATAATAACCTCAATGATATTTCCACACAGAAGGATTTTTGTTCCACATTTAGAGCCTGTGGTCACAAGACATAAAAATACGTATTTCAGTCTTTCAGCATATGAGTGATATTACTGTCACAGCTGAGTTACGATGGGGCAATCAACACCAGAAGCTTAAAATGTGTGTAATTAGGATGAAATCTGACACAGAGAGCACGGTAGAAATCTGGGTTCGAAGATGTGGAATGAAAATATCCCAGTGGTTAAAATACCAAGTATCTGGGTTGTTGTTTTTTTCTGATACATTATCTTAATTCAAATACCGGGCTGATCACACATGGTCTAAGAACACTCAAACCGAGGTTAAAGATTAATCTTCAAATGTCATAGCCCAGGTGCCATGCTTGCCTGTGACCTCACTGATGTAAAGCCACGACCACACCTCAGGCCACCCAACCCGTGGGCAGAGCTTCCTTCCCTGTGAGCCGCTGACTACTGTGTCCCAGCTCCCAGAGCCTGGGGCCTGGGGTGGGGGGCGGGGGCAGCGCCACCCTGGCCAGGGGCCAGAAGGGGCCAGCGGGGGAGGCTCGGCGGCTCACCGGCGCCGCGGGGCCCCCACCGGCTGCAGACACCCGGGGCCGCGGTTCCCGGAGGGAAAGGCCCCCTCCCACATCTGCTCTTTCTCTTTAAAGGATAATGGCAGAAATTAACTCACTAGGGCTTATAGATTCCCGTGCTCATATTTAAAGAGCAATTTATCGGATTTATTTTTAAATGTCAATGAATATTTAACAAAATAAGCCGGAAATTACCTCCTCAGCAACTTGGGAGCGATGTTTAGCTCTCCGCTTGACGTGCGCGGGGCGCGCAGTAGCTTCAGGACAGAGTGAAACCCACTAACGGGGCCGCGCGATCGGGGGCTGCCACCGTCCCGGCCCCAGGCGCTGCCGAGCCCTCGCAGGCGGCCGTCTCCCTCGGGGCGCCCTGCCCCGCGCAGAGGGACCCGCACACGCGCCCGCTGAGCCGCCCTCGCCGCCCTCGCCGCCCTTCCAGGTGCTTCCGGCTGGCGTGCCGGGCTGTGGGCGTCCGCCCGCCCCTGGAGCTGTCCCACTCCCAAGTCAAGTTTGCGGCCACCTCCCTGTACGACGTGTCCGTGGCCACCCTGTACGTCATCAACTCCCACGTGAGCACGAACGCCCTGACCCACTCCGTGCCCCGCATCGGCTCCGAGGACACCTCTCCCGTGGGGCCCACGTCCTTCGAGTTCCTGCCGCCCCCGGACTCGCCCATCACCATCTCGCCCTTGGTGGGGACCGTGCTGCCAGGAAAGGCAGGTGTAGGGCCCATGGGGAGGCTGGCGGCGGGGCTGCCCTGGGTGCCTGGCTCTGCCCGCCCTTGGCCGCGGGGCTGCCGCCTGGACAGCAGAGGCGAGCGAGCTCTGTCCCGTGTCAGACCCAAGCAGGGAAGGAGCTCTCCAGGGCCCTTGGGCGTTGGGGGGGGGGGGCAGCTCAAGCCCCAGAGGCAGGGGCCCCCAAGGGCAGCCGACCCCACAAGCACCTGTCCGGGAGCTCCAGCACCGGGGACCAAAGGAGGACGTGCAGACCCCTGGATCTCACACGTCCAGAGGCCCGGTCGCCGGAAGGGCAGGTGGCTGTCCACTCAAGTGGCCAGGGTCTCCGCCGCCCCTGCTCTGCCCGGTAGAGCAGAAAGAACCGGGGCCCAGAGGCAGAGCTGCCTCTCAGACCGGCGGGGCCATCCCTGCCTCCCGGAGCTTCCATCTTTCCCTACAAAAGCCAGGGCCGCGCCTGCGGGACGAAGAGAGGAGGGGCACGGGGTGGTGCTGCGGACACCTGGGCCCTGGCGGCCTTTCGACTCCTGTGACCACTTCAAATGCATTTTATTAGATTTAGCAAACACTGCTTAAGTACCAGTCCCCAAAGAGGGTACTGTGCTTGGCTTCTGCGCTCTCGCCCTCTCCCTCCTCCCTCCCTCCCTTTCCTTTATTCCCCCCCCACACCATCTGCTCTGCCCCTGCCGTGTGGGCACCTGTGCTGTACTGAGCCCTGGGGACCCCCGGCGTGAGCCCTCAGCGGGGAGCCCTCCCTGCCGGCTGCGCCGGTCCCAGGGACAAGTTGGGGTGAAGAGCCCCCCAGATCTTGATGGCGGCGTGCAAAGTTGCCTTTCTCACGCACGGCCTGCCGAATGGGAGCTGCGGGCGGGGTCCCAGCGCATCGCCCTCCGCCCCGGGCCCCCTGCCCTACACGGTACCAGTCGCCTCCAGGGGCAGGGCCAGGGAGCGTCTCCCGGGAAAGGGCCTTCACGAGGTGACAGAAGCGTCCCATCAAGACTGTCCGAGAGCAGACCTGGGACGGGCAGGGGGCAGTGGGGACCTCAGCGGGTGCTGAGGAGGACAGGGCACCCGCAGGGTCAGCTCTGCCCTCCGCGCTGCTCTCCCTGCAGAGGCGCCTCGTCCAGGTGGCCTTCCGGCCCGCGCTGCCCACCACGCTGACCCACCAGGAGGCCTCCCAGGCCCTGCCCAGACCATCGGAGGTCAAAGCGGTGCGTGGGGGGCTCCGAGAGGAGCGCCCGGGGCACAGAGTGGGGGCTGGGGCTTCCGGCACCCCCGCCCGAGGCTCCGGGGCCGGGCAGGAGTGCCGGGCGAAGCCGGTGGAGGGCGGCGAGTGTCAGCCCGTCCCCCGGGCAGCGTCGCCAGGCCCGCTAGGTCCCCGCGGGGAGGGGGGTGCGCTGAGAAGCCTGTGGGGCTGTGACGGACGGAGAGCAGAGCAAACGGCCGAGGGGCCCGTGACCCCCCGCAAGTGCGGCTTCTTACAGCCCTAAAGGAAAGCCCGAGAAAACCGCCTCACAAATGTCAACCTGAAAGGAAGGCGGGGCACCTGGGCGGCTCAGTCAGTGAAGCATCTGCCTTTGGCTCGGGTCACGATCTCAGGGTCCTGGGACCGAGTCTCACGTCAGGCTCCCTGCTCGGTGGGGAGTCTGCTTCTCCCTCTCCCTCTGTGCCCCGCCCCGCGCTCTCTCTTGTGCGCTCTATCTCAGATAAATAAAATCTTTTTTTTTTAAGATTTTGTTTATTTGACACAGAGAGAGAGAGACCACAAGTAGGCAGACAGGCAGGCAGAGAGAAAGGAGGAAGCAGGCTCCCTGCAAAGAAAGAAAGAAGGAAAGAAAGAAAGAAAGAAAGAAAGAAAGAAAGAAAGAAAGAAAGAAAGGAGGGAGGGAGGGAGGGAGGGAGGGAGGAAGGAAGGGGAAAGGAGGGAGGGAGGGAGGAAGCTAGCGTTGGCCCAGGGATAAAGCCCAGCAAGGGTCAGGCCCGCTGCTCCCCCGCCTCCCCCTCAGCGGCAGAGGCCACAGGCTGAGGGCTCCGGGAGGGAGGGGGAGTCCCGCGGACCCACGCGGAGGTGTGCGGTCCCACGGCCTGGAACGGCTGCTGCTCTGGGGGCGCAGAGGGATGTGGAGCACATTTCTGCAGCATCTGGCACACGCAGGGGGAAGCACTTGCTTGAGGCTTGAGGGGGACAGGCACCGGGAAGGAGGACCTCTGGTCCCAGGCGAATCCTCCCCCTGCTGCCCGTTTCCCCACTGGCAAAGGCAAACACTGGGGTCAGTGCCGAGGCCCAGGGGGGTCTCTGGACACTCAGCTGCCCATCGCACCTGTGGTCAGTCTTCCTGAGGAAGCCACTTGGTGCTTGGGTCCCCATCCACTGCAAACCCACACGCCTGGGGCCCGTGCACGGGGCAGTCTGCCCAGGCCTGCACGGACGGAGAGCAGGCTGTGAGCGGCGGCCACATGCCCACTGGGCTGAGCAGAGCTGGCCTCTCTGCACCCCAGCTTCGCAAGGACACAGCCAGCCAGAGGAAGAACCTAAGGAGACAGTCCTTCTCCATGGCGCGGCTGCAGAACCAAGACCAACTCAGGGCCTCGACCGCCCCGACTGCAGAGCTGTGTAAGCAGGACCTCCAGTTCAGGTGGGCCCAAGAGAAGTCTGCCCTGCCACCTCCCTCTGAGCCCATGGAACAAGACCCTGTCCTGACCCCCATGGAGACTTTCCCCCACACACTGCCGGGAACAGAGCTGTTTTGAGCCATGTGACTTGAAGTCCAGGGCTGGGCTGGCTTCAGGCACCGTTGAATCCAGGCACTGCCTTGAGGCCCCTTAAGCTCTGGCTTCCTGGGCATCTGCCTACCCCATTCCCATGGGCCTGTCCCTACACACAGCCTCACACCATGCGCTGGGGAGACCCTGCTGCCCCTGTTTCCCATATTCCCAACTCAGCAAACTGAGGCCAGGAGAGCTCTGAGGGCCTTGAGTCACTTGCCCATCCTAGACCCTTGCCTGAGGCCCCAGGAACACAGCCCTCTTGTTCGGTGCCTGATCACGACCCTGGGGTAAGGGGAGGACCCCCAGGAACCAGGAAAGAGTAGGACGGCCACAGCCTGGGGCCCCTTCCCCCTCTGGTCCAGGGCCGTGGGCAGCAGGTGTGGCCTTGTGCCCCCCCCCACGGCCCCAGGAGAGCATGGCCGGGCCCCCAGCTGCTGGGACGTGTGCAGTGTGGGCGCAGAAGTGTGAGCGCATGCTGCTGCCTCATTCCAGATCCGACGAGGACCAGACTGCCCAGGCCACCCTGGCCAGGTCTTTCCAGAGGAAGTTTGACAAGTTTGTGGTTCCCTGTGTCGTCGCCAGTGGTGACACCAAAGACAGGAAGGGGACAGAACCCCTGAGCTTCAGGTGCAGTGCTCTGGTGGGGAAGGGGGGGGCAGGGTGTCTTCCAGAAAGTCACCTGTGCTACCAACCCAGATCTGGGACCCCGGAGGGAAGGGCATTGTGGCCGGAGTGGGCAGAACAAGGGCGGGAGGCGTGGCACAGTGCCATCGGCACCCCCTTCCCCCCCAGTCCTCACAATACCCTGTACCTGGAGCTGTGGTGTCCGGCAGTGGCCCCGTCTATCGTGGTGACCTCCGACACAGGCAAGACCATCTCCAACTTCGGCGACATCGCCGTAGGTGAGCCGTGACTGGGCCCAGGCCCCCGTGCTACCCCCACCCCAGAGACCCAGCCCGCCCACATCACCTCCTGGGTTCCCCCGCCCACTGCTGGGCCTGGGGCTACCCCCTGATTCCACCATCCCATTGCAGGACACCACGGGATAAGGAAGGTCTCCATCCAGAACATCTCCGCAGAGGACCTTGCTGTATCCTTGTCCACACCCGGTCCAGACTCCCCACAGGGACGGGACAGGAGCCGGGGGGCGGGGGGGCGGGGCTGCCATCCTGCCCCGGCCACCTGTCCTTGACACTGGGCCCTCAGGTGGAATTCTCCGTGCTGAACCCCAACGGCCCCTTCATCCTGCTGAACCCCATCAGCAAGCTGCTTGCTGGCAAGACCCATGTCCTGACACTGTCCTTCTCTCCCCACGAGAGCGTCCTGGTGAGTCCAGGCCCACTTTCCGCCACGCTGCAGCCCGCGTGCTCGGGCCCCTGGGGCGGCCAGTCCCCCTGGGCCCTCACCTCGGGCGGGCAAGCAGGGGGAGGCCGGGCAGCTCCGAGCGGTCTCCGCTCCAGCCTGCCCAGCTGCTCCTGCAGAGCTCCGGCACACGCCTCTGACAGAGGTCTGCTCCATGCTCATGGACGTGGTCTCCACAGGCCCAAGAAACACTGGACATCATCACCAAGAGAGGCACACTCTCCCTGACCCTCGTGGGCACCGGCGTGGCGTCCATGATCACGTGCTCCATCGAAGGGGACGTTCTCGACATGGGTTACGTGATTGCCAGGGAGTCTGTGTCCTTAAGCTTCAAGGTGAAGCACATCACAGGGGCCTGGTGCCTGCCTGGTCTCCTGGGAGGGGGCTCCACCCTGGGAGGGATCAGACCCGCCTTGGTATGGGAGCCGGAGGGGTGCAGGCACCCCCCCTCCAGTCAGCCCCTTCCAGCAGCTGCCGCCTCCACTGGCCTGAGCAGCACCCTTCCCTCCACCCCTCACCTGCTCTGCCTCGGCGCACCCTGTCTCCCTGCTCCGGGCCTTTGCAGGAGCCTTCCTATCTGGGATGAGGAGGAGCTCAGCTCAGGCACCGCTGCAGGGGTGGGGGCGGGGGTACAGGCTTCTGTGGCAAGGTCACACCGCCCTGTGGCCTCCCAGCCCCCCACAGAGGGCAGGTCTAGCTCCCTATGCATCTCCAAGGCAGTGACTCACCAGCCTTGGGATCAGGAACCAACAGGACACCTGCTTCGTCCTTGGGCTTAGGTCAGGACCTGGCGTGGAGCCCAGGACGGGGATTCCCGGAAGTGTCGCACCGAGGAGGGGGCACTCTCAGGAGAGGGGGGTGAGGGCAGGGGAGAGACGGCAGGGATGCTGGTTCTGCTAAAGGCTGGCCTGAGCCCGACAGCGGAGGGAGTCCCGGAGGACGGGGCCCCCGGAGCTGTCCCACCCGGAGGCACAGAGGTCGGGGAGGGTAGGCCAGCCTGGGCGGGGGGCACGTGAGGCTGGACGAACGAGCCAACAGCCCAGTAAAGTCCAGCGGGCGCAGGCGGACTCGCCTGACCGGGAGAGCGCCTGGGCGCCCAGCGAGGTGTGACCCCCGGGGGCCCCGTCTGGCCCAGCCTGTGCGGTCCGCTGAGGGTCGGCCCACCTCCCAGCTGCAGAACTGCTCCACGCTGCCCATCAAGTTCTCCCTGCAGCTGGACAGCCTGTCCCGCGCCAGGAGCGAAGACCAGGGCCGGCTGCCGCAGTTTCTCACCTCTCGGGGACAGAGGACCGAAGTCGTGGGTGAGCCGGCGGGCAGGGGCGCGGGACCCCTGCTGGGAGGGCCGCAGGGCAAGGCCCAGGGAGGGTGGCGCGGGCAGCGGACTGGTGGGGGACCAGGGGCTCTGGCGGAGCAGGGGACCCGCCACGCTGCCCGCCGGCCCGCAGGCACGCAGAACCACAGCGGCCAGAGCGTGTTCCGCGTGACCCCGGTCGAGGGCATCATGGACCCAGGCAAGGCGCAGGACTTCACCGTGACCTTCAGCCCGGACCACGAGAGCCTGTACTTCTCCGACAGGCTGCAGGTGGTGCTCTTCGGAAAGGTGCAGTTCCAGCAGCCCCGCCTGACCCCTCTCCCCACGTGCCAGAGGCCCTCCCGGCCCTCCCGGCCCTCCCGGCCCGCCCTCCTGGGGCTCCGCGCCAGGGCTGTCATCAGGTGGAGAGACCAGTGTCCCGGTCCCATGGGCGCGCACCCTCCCGGAGCCCCAGTCTCGGGTCGCAGGACGACGCTGATGTGCTCCTTGTCCCCAGACACTCTCACGCCAGATCCTCCTGAAGGGCGCGGCCCGTGAGCACATGATGTTCGTGGAGGGCGGGGACCCCCTGGACGTGCCTGTGGAGTCACTGACCGTGACCCCGACCTGCGACCCTGAGCGCAGAGAGGGTGAGCCCTGGGGGGCCAGGGGCTCGGCGCCATGAGAGCACCCTTCCTGCGGCCCACCTGCGCCCGTAGCCCTAGGGAGCCAGAAGGGTAGGGAGGTCATTCCTGGCCCATCCCCCACGGGGTGGGGTCACGCTAAAGCGACATTTCCTGAGGACCACTTGACCCTAGGCTAGGCTGCTCCCTCACCTTCTGGGTGGCAGCCCCGCCCCACCCCATCGGCGCCCCAGCCAGGTCCTCTCTCTTCAGAAGCAGAGGAGCTGAAGCCCATCCTGGTGACCCTGGATTATATCCAGTTAGACACAGACACGCCAGCCCCACCTGCCACCCGGGAGCTGCAGGTGGGCTGCATCCGGACCAGCCAGCTGTCCCCAAAGAAGGTGATCGCAGGCCCGCCGCCCAGGCCCACCCAGCCCCTCCGCAGCTCCCCCTGCCTGGGCAGCCTAGGCCCCTCCCGGCCTCGCCCCTTGGTCAATGTGGGGCGGGCAGCCTGCTGGTCAGTGCTGGGAGGGCAAGTGGAGTCCGCTGCCCTCGACCCCAGTCCCACTGCTTCCCGGGAGCTGTGCCCGGCCGGCCGGCCCCACCGGCAGCTCCGCTGTCCCGCAGACGGTCGAGTTCAGCCTGGACGGCGGCACAGCTCTGCAGCACAAGGGCTTCACCATCGAGCCCTCCAGGGGCTCCGTGGAGCGTGGCCAGACCAAGACCATCAGCATCTCCTGGATACCGCCCGCCGACTTTGACGTAGGTGCCACAGGCCCTGGCCAGGAAAGCCTGCGAAAGCCGAAGGCTCGGCAGGATGACACGGCTGCCCCACCGAAGGAGGGGGCTGCTGGGCGCACCCCGGGGCAGCTGAGGTGGGCAGTGGGCAGTAAGACAACACACGTGTCAGGTGGGCCAGCTGACCGAGGGTCTCCTTCATTCCTCCCCCCGCATTCCAGCCGGATCGTCCACTCCTGGTGTCAGCCCTGCTGCAGCTCAAGGGGGACGTGAAGGAGACTTACAAGGTCCTCTTTGTGGCCCAAGTGGTGACCAGCCCCTGAGGCCACAGGAGTCTCTCCACCGAGCCCCCTCAAACCCTCCTGTAAACCAGCCAAACCACCCACAGGCCTGGGACCTGGGCATCCCCCGCTGGGCAGGTTCAAACGTGCAGCCCTCTCTGTGTGGCCCCATGGCCAGGGCACCCCATCCCACTGGCATGGCCGCTTCCTGCTGAGTCCGGAGGCCCGAGAGCACGCCCTCCCTGGCCCCACTCAGAACCAGCGAGAAGGCGAGTCCTACCCACAACCTGCTGACTCTGAGCCCTTCAGAGCCCCCAGCCTCACCAGTACCCCCTTCCCAACCTTCAGAAGCCCTGGTCGGGGGAAGAGCTGCCCCCGCAGGTCTGTCAATAAACCTTCTGGGCTTCGTCCTACAGGCCTGAAGTGTGGAATGCGCACCAGATCAGAGATGGGGACGGAACCCTGGAGAGGCAGTGCCCTGCCTCCCACCCCCAACAACCCCCCACAAATCAGTCCCAGACAACAAACTCGGCCCCTCTGGAGGGTGGGTGCCTGGCTCACTGGGGTAACCGCTAGCAAGGCAGCGTGCTGGGGATACAGGCGGAAGGTGAGACAGGCTCTGCGAAGATGGAGAAGGGGACAGGAGGCTCCAAAGCCAGGGGACCCTTTAGGATTCTCTGCCCCTTCCAAGTGTCGCGATCCCTGATGACCCTAAGGAAGAGGGAGCCAATGTGGGGAACTCGTGCCCAGGGCCTCCCTCAGTGTCCAGCTGGGGTCCAGGGTGAGGCCCAGAGCATGAGTTTTGTTTTCCATTTTTCTGGACAGAGTCCAGGCTCAGCCTTCTGGGCTCCAACAGGTCCTTCGAGGTTGAAGCCCCACAGGCTATATGACATTCCTGGGAGCTCAGACTGTGCCCTTGCCCAGCCTCTGCCTTCTGGAGAGTGCTGGCTGGACACTGTCCCCACAGAGCGCATCAGGTCGGGCCCCTCCGTAGACAGCATGCCCAGCCCACCAACCCCAGCCCCGTGCCTGCCCACAGCAGGAGAGGACATGCAGCTTTCCCTGGCAAGAACGGACGGTGTGGGGCATCTGGGGGCTCTGCTGGGCACAGGCTTCAGGACACCAGCCTGGAGCCACCTGTCCCAACCCAGTTCCTCGGTGCCCTTCGTGCCCGGAAGCCTGCCATCTCCCTAACACGAGGCCGGTGACGGTGACCCACAGTGGGGGTTTGCAGGACCCCTGTCTGTGCCCTCCTGGCGCTGACCAGCCATAGCCCAAGCCACTTCCTCACCAGATGAGAGGAGAAGGCGGGCTCCAGCAGCCCAGGCCAAACCCAGGCCCCGGGGCATGGCCCCTGCCCCCTCTCCTCTTCTGACTGGTGGGCCAGAGGGGAAGGCCCCTCTTCTGAACCCTGGCCTCACTCTCCTGCTAACAGGCCCTGGCACTCACTGGCCGAGGCCCTGCCTGAGCTCCCGTGAACTGGCTGGACTTCTGTCCGTCCTCCTCCCTCCCACCCAGTAAAGGCAAGAGGGAGGAGGAGGAAGGATGACCAGGAGCCAAGCTCAGCCAGCCTGGATGGAGCACGGTGGGCAGGAGGGGCCCTGGGGAGCCACAGCACAGCTGGGAGGTGCAGAACAGCTTTGGGGCAAAGCCAGGGCCAAGATCATGGGAGATCAAAGAGCAGGTGCCTGGCAGATCCGGGCGGGAGAGCCAAGCCCAGTCTCCCTCCAAGGGGGGAGATGCATGGAGAGTCTGTCCTGAGCGCAGTTAAGGAACACCAGTCAGGGCGCCTGGGTGGCTCAGATGGTTAGTCATCTGCCTTCTCTCCGGGGGGCCATGATCCCAGGGTCCTGGGATCGGGCCCCACGTCGGGCTCCCTGCTCATGTGGGAGTCTGCTTCTCCCTCTCCCTCTGCCCCTCCGTCTCCCCGTGCATGCGCTCTCTCGATCCTGCTCTCTCTCTCAAATAAATACGATCTTAATAAAAGAGAGAGAGGAAGGAAGGGAGGGAGGGAAGGATGGATGGAGGAAGGGAGGAACGGAGAGAAGGGAAGGAAGTGGTCAGGGTGCCTGGGTGGCTCAGTTGGTTATGCCTCTGACTCTGCTTTCCGCTCAGGTCATGATCTCAGGGTTCAAGCTCACAGGGAGTCAGCTTCTCTCCCTCTGGCCCACCCCCTGCCCATGCTCGCTAGCGTGCACTCTCTCTCTCTAAGATGGATTAATCTTAGAAAGAAGGAAGGAAGGAAGGAAAGAAGGAAGGAAGGAAGGAAGGAAGGAAGGAAGGAAGGAAGGAAGGAAGGAAAAAAGAGAGAGAGAGAGAGAGAGAGAGAGAGAGAGAGAAGGGTAGCAGCTCCTCCCCCTCTCCAGACAAGACCAATCCCC
>LNAC01000380.1:2217957-2231006 GCA_002007465.1 Ailurus styani
GGGGCCCGGCCCCGCCCTGTGGGGGAGGCTCGGGCGGGGCCGTAGGCCCGGCTGGTGCCCCGCCTGCTCCAGGTGTCGCCGTCCCCGCAGGTGCCCCCCCCAGGCCCGCTGGAGCAGCCTGTGGCACGTGGGGTAAGTGGAGGCCGCCGCGTTCTCCCCCGGCCAGGCCCACCAGACCCCCCGCCCTGCTAGCTCCACGGAGGAGGAGTCGCCAGCACCGTCCCCTTCCGGGCGCTGATGGGAAGGCTCTGGGGCCCTCTGCAGCCTCCCCGGCTGACCCCTGCCTCCTGCCCTCAGCACGGGGGCGGCCTCTGTCGTGGGCCCTGCCCCGGTCCGGGACTGCTCTGGGCACCCAGGCCCTTGGCAGGACTTCCCCTCATAGCCTGCTTACCCACTTCCCACCCCCTCCTGCCTCACCCCTGCAGGAGGCCCCTGTGAACGTGGTCATTGGTCTGGGCACAGGATTGTGCAGATGGCCTGGGACAGTGTGTCCTGGGAGTGAGCCCAAGGCACTTGTGGCCAGCCCTGGAGAGAGCCAGAGCAGGCCCGACAGCAGGATGCCAGGGACTGGCCGGCTCCCCAGGCCCAGCTCTGGCCTGGAAGAAGGTCTCTGGCCTGGAGAGACATTTTCTGGTTTTCTTTTATCCTGCCCATTGTGCTGTCGTGGGTGGTCGGGCCATGACTGTCCCCGGGGAGCGGGTGCCCTGTGACCAGGGGTCAGTCCAGTGGTAGGGCCTTGCTCCTCCCTGCACAGGCTTATCTTACTCGCTGTCCTTCTGCTGCTGCTGTGTGGGGTCACAGCCAGCTGCGTCCGGTTCTGCTGCCTCCGGAAACGGGTACACAGCCAGCCACACCTGCCACCAACACCTCAGCCTTGCGACCTGACAGTCAGCCCTATGGACAGTGACAGCCCCGTGCACAGCACTGTGACTTGTGAGTGCCTGCAGACCTCACCTGTTGGCTTGCCCGCCTGCAGGGGGGAGTGGGGGGCAGGGGAGAGCAGACTCATCCCCACAAACCCACTCTCGTTCCCTGCAGCTTACAGCTCTGTGCAGTACCCACTGGGCGTGCGGCTGCCCCTTCCCTTTGGGGAGCTGGACCTCGACTCCATGACTCCTCCCGCCTACAGCCTGTATGCCCCTGAGCTGCCCCCCTCCTATGAAGAGGCTGTCAAGATGGCCAAACCCAGACAGGAAGAGCCACCCCCCTCTTAGTGACCCAGTCCTCTCCCTGGGGCCTGAGGCCTAGAGACATGGGCAGGGCTCCGGGAGCCAGGCTCCAATGGCCAGCAGCCCTGGCAATAGTCCTGGTGCCCCTCAAAGGCAGAGGAAAACTCTCTTGAACCTCCCAATTCTGCCAGCCACCCTGTGCTCAGAGGGGACCCCCCCAGCACACCCCTACCATCCTTCCCAGGGAAGGCCGGCCCATCCAGCACATTGCTGCAGCCCGGGCCTCGTTGCTATGTAACGCCAGGCAGCCCGGCCAGCAGGCCCTCTGTTGGCCACACGCATGCCCCCGCACACACTTGGGCATGCACATGCGGGCTGCTGCGTTCAGCCCTGACCCCACAGGCCTGAGCCCCAGGGCTCAGGGCTGGCTGTGACACCCCCAGCTTTTTGGAGAGAGAATAAAGTTGGTACCTAAGCGATCTCCATCTGTAGGAGGAGTCTCCAGGAGGGGCCTGTGAGTAGCCACCCCCCGCCTTCCCCCGTGCAGGCAGAGGGGCAAGTGGTAGTCTCCGACCTGCCCCCAATCTGGTTTTCAGATTGGTGTCCAGAGCCCAGAGCTGGGCAGTGGGTGGTGTCAGATGTCACAGCAGAGTGATGGGCCATGGGCCACGGCTGCCCTAGGAAAATCCTCTCCTTTCTCCAGTCCCAAATCTTTGGCAGCCCCTCCCTTCTGGGCTGCGTAGGGACAGTGAAACACGCATTCCACCGGCCGGAGTGTTTATTGGCCAGAGGTGGGGCGGGGGGGTGGGTGGCAGTGTGGGTGGCAGCAGGCAGTGGCCTTCTTCGAGCAGGCCTCCCGTGGCCACAGCACCTGCTCCTACTGGACCAGCTTGAAGGACTCTCCGGTCGTCATGGCCACAAACTCTGGGAGCAGAAGCAAAGGTCAGCCAGCAGCCTGCCCAGCCGCCCAGCTCCCAGGCCCGTCCCTCACTCACCCTCGTAGTCAATGGTCCCATCCCCGTCCTTGTCAGCCTCCTTCATCATCTGCTCAGCCTCTACCTCGTTGAGAGGCTCCCCTGCGTTCATGAGCACGTACCTGCGGGGCCCCCACACTGAGTGCAACCCGTCGGGCTCTGGCCCTCACCCCCCCGCCTTGCCCAGCCCCAGGCCCTACTCGAGCGTGTCCCAGTCGACGTAGCCCTTGCCCTCCTTGTCAAAGACTCGGAACGCTGCCCGCAGCTCGCCCTCCTGGTTCTGGGCCTTCTCCCAGTAGATCCCCATCAGGGCCAGGAAGCCGTCGCAGTTGAAGAACCGTTTGTCTGCAGGGAGCAAGCAGCAGGCCGGGAGGCGTGAGGCTGAGCTGGTGGGGCCCTGCCCGCCCCCACGCACGGGCGGCCCCCCTGCCCGGCCCGCTCACTGTCTCTGTCCACGTCCTTGGCCATGGAGGCCAGCTCCCTCTTGGTGGGGCTGATGCCCAGCAGGCTCATGAGCCGCCCCAGCTCGCCGGTCTTCACCTCTCCGTTGCCCTCCTCGCCAAACATCTCAAAGACCCCCTTGTACTCCTTGATCTGCTCGGCTGTCAGGCGCTCCGTCTGCAGGGACGCCGCCCAGCTGCACCGGGGCCGCCTCTGCCCCCCCGCCCGAGGGAGGCGGAGGCCCCCCCGCACACTCGGCACCCCGCCCTGTCCCTGCACCTGGCGACCCTTCAGGGCCCAGGGTTAAAGAAGGAGGCCCGGCCCAGAGCAGCTTCCAGACAAGGTGGCACCGGGGAGGGTCTCGACGGGCGAGCAGGACTCTTGTCAAGCGGCTTCAGGGGAAGGACCCTCGAGGCAGAGGCCGGGCGTGAGGCACCAAGGCTCAGGCCAGCCACGTGACGGAGGGCCAGGTGGGCCCGGCGTCTGGGGCTGGTGAAGGGTGCCGTGGGGGAGCTTGACCCAGGTCAGGGTGCAAGACCCCAGCCTGTTCTGGCGTTTCTGGCGATAGTCTAGCCCCTGCCTGCCTCCCCTGCCTGCCACTGCCAGGGCAGCTTTCAGAAAGGCCGCCCCCGTCCCAGCCACCAGAGCGACCGTGGCATCAGCGACCGGCAGCGCTCAGCCTTGACCCCCTACTCTTCCCTCTCCCTCCAGCCTTGCCAACTGCTCCCTCGAATCCCAGAGAGGCGCTCACAGCCCCAGGGGTGGCCCCAGCACATGCCTGTCTCGGAGGCCCTGTCCCCTCCTCTGCCCCCCAACACGGCTCCCGGCTCCCGCCCCCCCACCCAGCCGGCCAGCGGGGGCTCTGCGGGCACCAGGAGCAACCTTACCATGTCTGCGGCTGGCCGGGAGAGCCCTGCAGCGGCACCCGAGACGGGGGGCAGAGGTGTCAGCCGCGTTTTAGCTGGGCCCGGCTGCCTGGGGTCCCCAGAGTGCAGATCCTTGTATGGCCAGGAGAGGCTGCAGCCCTATTCGGGGAGGGGCTTGGCCCTTCCCCACCCGGCCCCTTTCTGGCCCTCCTTGGCCTGAGCATCCCCTCACCCTGCAGCTCCCTCTCGGATCCTAGGTCCCAGCTGAGACCCCTGCCCCAGCCTCAGCCCTCTGGACCCAGAGCCCAGACAGACACATGGGCTGAGGGCCAAGGGCAGGAAAAGGGGCTGCCGGGAGGCCCAGAGGGTTTGCACACGTGTTTGCCCTTTGCTGTTTCCACGTCACCACGTCAAGCTCCTCGACCCTCCTTCCCCGCGGCGGCCGCCCTTCCCCGGTCTGCCGCGGACCCTCACACGGCCTGTCCTCACGCACGAGTGTCCCTTCTGAAGGCCCGCCCCGGCCCCGGGACTCCCCCCACCCCTGCGGGCCCGGCGCTCTGCGGGCAGCCTCCGAGGCGGGCTGGAGAGCGAATGCACCCCGTGGCCGCCGTGTGCGCTCCGGGGAGAGGGGACAGCTGGACTCGGGGCGGGGGAGGGCGGAAGGCGGGCGGGACCGGGGCCAGGCCGGCTCCCCGCAGGCCAGACCAGGTTTCCCCTGAGCGGCCAGGGGCTATTCTGGGGTTTCGCGGAGAAACCTGACCTCCCTTCCACTGAGAACAGCAAAGCTGGCTCCCGAGGGAGCCTCACTGCCCGGCCATCAGCGACAGGCGCCCGAGCAGCACGCGGCGACACGCAGCTCCCCCGAGGGCCTGCTCCCTCCCCCGGCCCGCCACAGGGGCAGTCACAGAGGGGTGCCCCCCGACCCCCTCACGCCTGGGCACGGCCCCCAGAGTCACGCGCACGCTCGCCTGCCCGGTCCACGACGGCCTGGTGATGGGAGCGGTGTCCCCCCCAACTCGGCTCGGGGCCTGCGGGGCGTCCGAAGCCTCCGGCGCTCCCCGCTGAGGCCCGGGCCAGCTGCCGAGGCCGCAAGATTTGTGCTGACCAACAGGATGGCTGCAGGGGCACGAGGCCGGGAGGCCCAGGGGACAGGGAAGGGGAAGCCGGCCGGTCGGGGGTGGCCCCCTACTTTTGCCCTGGCTGTTCTCTGGTCCTGGTTTCAGGCTTTGTGTCCCACTCCCTTCCCTTGAAAACCTCAAACCAGAACAGGAGTCAGAAACGTTTCAATAAACTAGCCCCATCCACAAGCCCAAACCACCCCACGAGAGGCAGGACGCCAATGGGCACCGGCGGCGACACAGGGCGGGGGCCTGCGCAGAAAGCAGGCAGGAGGGCTAACCTCACGCGTCCAGCTGGACTGCAGAGCCCAGACTTCGGCTCAGGCGCTAGTCTAAGATGTCCTTACAGAGGGTTCTCATAATTTATTGATTACAGTGGTGAAATCAACATGAAATATTACTCAGGGGGAACTGACGTTGACTAAACATCTGTTACACACCACAATCTTTTTTTTTTTTTAATTTGTGGTTAAAAAAAAAACCGACATATAAAACGGACTATCCTACCCATTTGTGCATGCACACTCAGGAGCATGAAGCACACTCACATTGTTGTGCAGCTGTCCCCACCGACCGCCTCCAGAACTTTCCATCTTCCCAAACTGAAACTCCCAGTTAAACATGACCCCACAGCCCGGGGCACCCACCATCGACTTTCCCCATGGATCTGACTCCGGCCTAGAAGTGGACTTATACTGGCTTTGTCCTTTTGGACAGGCTTATGTCACTGAACATGAGTCCCCAAGGTCCCTCCATGCTCTAGCAGGTGTCAGCACTTCCTCCTCTTTTTTTTTTTTTTTTTGAGAGGGAGGAGGGGCAAAGGGAGGGGGAGAGAGAGAATCTGAAGCAGGTTCCCTGCCCGGTGCAGAGCCCTACGCAGGGCTTGATCCCACAACCCTGAGATTGTGATCTGAGCTGCAATCAAGAGTTGGATGTCAGGCGCCTGGGTGACTCAGTGGGTTAAAGCCTCTGCCTTCGGCTCAGGTCATGATCTCAGGGTCCTGGGATCGAGCCCCACATCGGGCTCCCTGCTCAGCGGAGAGCCTGCTTCCTCCTCTCTCTCTGCCTGCCTCTCTGCCTACTTGTGATCTCTCTCTCTCAAATAAATAAAATAAAATAAAAGAGTCGGACGCCTAACTGACAGAGCCCCCCAGGTGCCTAAGCATTTCCTCTATTTTTTTTAAGATTTTTTTTATTTGACAGAGACACAGTGAGAGAAGGAACGCAAGCAGGGGGAGTGGGAGAGGGAGAAGCAGACTCCTGGTGAGCAGGGAGCCCCATGGTAAGCTCGATCCCAGGACGCTGGGATCATGACTGAGCCTCCCAGCCGCCCTGTATTTCCTCCTTTATAAGGTAGAATAATATGTCCCTGGGTGGAAAGACCACATTTTGTTTATCCACTTGCTTGTCCATGGAATTTAGGTTGCTTTCACTTCTTTGTTATTGTGGTTGACACTGCAATTCATGTGGTTGTGCATGAAGATTTTAGATGTGAGTAACATTTTTTTTTACATTTATTTATTTGACACAGAGAGACCACAAGCAGGAGAAGCGGCAGGCAGTGGGAGAGGGAGAACCAGGCTCCCTGAGGAGCAGGGAGCCCAATGCGGGGCTTGATCCCAGGACCCCAGGATCATGACCTGAGCCGAAGGCAGTCGCTTAACCAACTGAGCCACCCAGGCGCCCTTGATGTGATTAACATTTAAATCAGTAGACTTTGAATACAGCAAATGACCCTCATAATATGGGTGGGTCTCATCCGATCAGTTGAAGACCTTAAGAGAAAAAGAGTGAGCTCCCCAGAGGAGGGAATTCGGCTTCAGAGGGCTTCTGGGTTGGAGCTGCAACATCAGCTCCTCCCTGGGTCTCAGCCCTCCGAACTCACCCGCCCCACAGTCGCCACAAAGAAAGCCAATGCCTGAAAACAAATCAACCTCTCTCCCTCACTCTCTTTCTCTCCGTCCCGCTGCTATCGGCCTGTTTTTCTGGAGATTCTGACTGATACAGAAGACCACCAAAGGCAGTATGCTCCAAGAACCTGGGCATCCGCGTCTGGGCCTCCGGGACCACCCCCAACTGCAGGGCACATGTGGGCCGGTCTGGAAGGAGGCATGCGCCCCCGAAGGGAGCCGCTGAGCTCACAGCCTGGAAACCCAGGCCAGCGTGGAGTGAAAGGCTGCGTGGGCGACAACGTGATCCCAGCCCGACCCACCAGCAAGTGCCTCCCTAGGGGCCCCTCCCTGGGAGAGAGTGGAAACCCATAGACACTGGCACTGGGGGTCCCCAGTGAGACGACAGCACAAGCCCCCACCTTCCAGGGCAGCCTCGGACGCAGACCCAGCTCACCCGCCACTGCGGCCCCAGGTAGGACCTCTGAAGGGGTAATTTCACACTGCCTGAGTCCCCACCGCTGGCCTGAGGCTTCGGGCAGCAAAGCCAGCCTTCCCTTTGCCCGACCCTGCCCCCCTCCCTGTCTCTGGGGTTGACCCCTTGCACACAGCTTGTACGTAAACTGCATCTCGGGTCAGCTTCCGTAGGAGCCCATGTACAACTGGAAGGGGTATGAGAGATGCACTCCTCACCAGCCGGCTGCAGCAGGGCTCCACGGGGGCAGGCCCTCGCTCCGCCCTGGGGGATCGCCTGCTGCAACCGTCACGGCCTGGATTGGGCAGGCGGGGGCCGAGGGACCAGGCACCTGCCCCTGACCTGTGGTCCGGACCCTACTAGGGAAAGCTGCGGGCTTGCCATCAGGTGGCCGTGCCCCTCAGCTCAAAGGCCCAGACTCGTCCGAACCTTCTGCACATGCAGGGTTTGCTCACCTCTCCCTGGGAAGAGCCGCACCCCCACCTCAGCTGAAATAGAATTCCGAGGCCTCCCCACCTACCCCACCCCCCGCCCCGGGGAACACTGTCCCTGTCAGGACATCCACCTCCCCTCCCAGCCACTAGGCCCGCCCTCCAGGGGTACGTGCAGCATAACCCCGCTGGGGACGAGGTCAAGGACAGCGGAGGGTGAAGGGACCGATGGGCCGAGCTGGCAGGAGCTGGGGGAGCACGGGCAGCCCCAGGGGCTCCTCTGAGGGGCTGGAGCATGACCTAGGCTGGCGTGAGACTCTACCCGTACCAACAATTCTCATCACTGCCCCTCTTCCAGCAGCTTCTGCCTGAGACATCCTAAACCATCACAGGCAGCCACAGTCTGGGGCCCACACTCTGCGGGCTGCCTACTGCCGGCCTCCTTGCCCGCCAGCAAGAGCGCTGCCCCCGCGCCACAGTCAGGGTCGCAGTGTGCTGAGCCCCGTTCGTTCCCTGCAATGCCACCTGCTCAGCCCCAGGAATGCCCCTTCCCACCCTCGACACCCTACCTCCTCCAACCCCAAGAAAAACTCCATGTCCTAGTCTTGAGTCTTTGTTTCGGGGTCTGCTTAGGGGAGCCCAGCCTGGACAAAGCGGGTGAAAACCGACCGCAGCTCTGGACTAGCAACCGTGGCAGATGGGAAGGGATGCAAGTGTAAGGTCCCCGCCGTGTTCGGGAATGGCCAGAGCGGGTGACTGAGATTAAAATGCATGTGGAACTTTAATGTAACCACTAAAATACTAGAAATGGGTTGTATAACTTCCATATCTATGGAGGGAGAAAAGAATAAAGAAAATGTAATGAACCCGACAGGATAAGAAGACAGAAGCCTAAGAAAAGCAGCAAGAAATGTCATAAAAGTAAACCCAGCCACCTGACAGCGCCCCCAGCGGCCAACGCCAGGGCAATGGGAGCAAGAAAACAGATCAAGTAGGATCAGATTATAACCCAAGTATAAAATAATTACCCATCGTGCATCAAAGCACACCATCAACAGAGTGAAAAGGCACCCCACAGACTGGAAGAAAATATTCACAAATCATATATCTGATAAGGGATTTTTATGTATTTATTTATTTGAGAGAGAGCGAGCATGAGCAGGGGAAGGGGTAGAGGGAAGAGCAGCCTCCCCGCTGAGCTGGGAGCCCGATGTGGGGCTCGATCCCAGGACCGGGCGATCACTACCTGAGCTGAAGGCAGATGCTTGCCTAACCGAATGAGCCGCCCAGGTGTCCTAATAAGGTGTCCATATCCAGAATATGTAAAGAATTCCTACAGCTCAACAACAAAAATAAACAACCCAATTCAGAAGTGGGCAAAGGACTTGAAGTGATATTTTACCAAAAAAAATACACCCATGGCAAAGAAACACATGAAAAGATGCTCAACATCACTGATCAGTAGGAAAAGTCACGTCAAAACCACAGTGATCTATCATCTCATACCCATTAGGGTGGCCATGATCAAAAAAACAAAACAAGTGTTAGGGAAGATGGAGAAATGGGGACCCTGCGCACAGCTGGCGGGAGCGTGGACACTACGCCTGCCGCGGAGAACAGCACGGGACTCGTCCAGAAAGTAGGCACGGGATGACCATACGACCCGGCCGTTCCAATTCCGAGTGTGTAGCAGAAAGAACTGAAAAGCGGAGACCTGAACGGATGCTTATACACCCGTGTTCATAGCAGCACTATATGTAAAAGGTAGAAACAACCCAAATGTACACGAATGGACAGGCAGGTAAACAAAACACTGTGTGTATCTACGCGGTAGTTGAGGGCACGTGTCAGCTTGGCTGGGCCAAGGGCACCCAGAACGTTCCTCGTGGATGTGTCTGTGAGAGCGTCTCTGCAGGAGATAAGCCTCCGATTCCGGAAACTGAGTAAGGAAGGTCGTCCTCCCCAAGGCAGGTGGGCGTTCTCCAAGCCGTTGAGGGCCCAGATAAAACACAAAAGGCGGAGGAAGAATGAGTTTACTGTCTGCCCGAGTGGGAAGTGCATCTTCTCCTGCCATCAGAAAGCAGCGCTCCTACCCCTCTGGCCTGAGACAGACTGAATCACACCACCAGGGTTCTGGGGGTCTGGCCTGCAGAGGGCAGACTGTGGGACGGCTCGGCCTCCACAGCTGTGTGCATCAATTGCTATAGTCGATCTCCTCGTCTCTATGTATTCTACACACATATTTGTATGTATGTTTGTTCTGTTTCCCTGGAGAACCCTAATACAACGTACAATTACTAGTGAGCCTTAAAAAGGCTGATCCTGATACCTGTCACAACATGGACGAAACTGGAGGACATCACGGTCGGTGACATAAGCCAGCCACAGAAGGACAAACATGAAGAAAACATACAGGGGAGCCTGGGAGGCGCAGTCGGTTAAGTGCCTGCCTCCCGGCTTCGGCTCAGGTCACGATCTCAGGGTCGTGGGATGGAGCCCCGAGTAGGGCTCCCTGCTTAGCAGGGAGTCTGCTTAGGATTCTCTCTTCCTCTCCCCCTGCTCCTCTCTCCCCCCACCCCAAACAAACAAATAAATCTTAAAAAAAGAGAGAGAGAGAGAGAGAAAACATACAAATGGTCAACAGACACATGAAAAAATGCTCAACATCAACCATCATCAGGGAAATGCAGATCAAAACCACAATGAGATTAGCCCCTCACATCTGTCAGAATGGCTAGGATAAAAAACACAAGAAATAACAAGTGTTGGCGAGGATGTGGAGAGAGGGGAGCCCTGTTCTGCACTGCTGGGGGGAATGCAAACTGGTGCAGCCACTGTGGAAAATGGTGTGGAGGCTCCTCAAGAAATTACAAATGGGAATACCATATGATCCAGTATTTCCACTACTGGGTATTTATCCAAAGAAAATAAAACACTAATTTGAAAAGATATATGCATTCCTAGGAGCGCCTGGGTGGTTCAGTCGGTTAAGCATCTGCCTTCGGCCCAGGTCATGGTCCCAGGGTCCTGGGATCGAGTTCCACATCGGGCTCCCTGCTCGGCGGAGAGCCTGCTTCCTCCTCTCTCTGCCTGCTCCCCAGCTTGTGCTCTCGCTCTCTCTCTGTCAAATAAATAAATAAAATCTTTAAAAAAAAAGATATATGCAGTCCTGTATTCATTGCAGCATTATTTAGAATAGCCAAGATAAGGAGACAATCCAAGCATACATCCATCGATGAGCAGACGAAGAGGCGGCATATGTATCCCTCAGCCATAAAAAAGCATGAAATTCTTGCCATTTGCAACAACATGGATGAACCTAACAAGTATGACGCTACGTGAAGTAAGTTAGACAGAGAAAGACAAGTACCATATGATCCCACTCATATGTGGAATTTAAGAAACAAAACAAACAAATAAATAAGTAACCTCTTAAATACAGGGAACAGACTGGTGGTTGTCAGAGAGGAGACTAGAAGGGGATGGGGGAAACAGATAAAGGGGATTAAGCACACTTACGGTGATGAGCCCTAAGGAATGTACACACCTGTTGAATCATTAGGTTACATACCTGAAACTAATGTAACACTCTCTGTTACGTTATGATTACATTACATTATGATTCCACATATGTGAGGTCCCTGGAGTGATCCAGTTCGTAGAGACAGAAAGGAGGGTGGTGGGCACCAGAGGCTGGGAGAGGAGGATGGGGAGTTCATGTCCTCCAATGAGGAGAGAATTCCAGGTGCAAAGGATGAAAAGCCCTGAAAATGGATGGTGGCGACAGCTGCACAACAGGAATGTACTCGATGCCACAAAGCCGTACAAGTTAAAATGGCAAATTTTATTTTACATGTATTTTACCACCATGGTAAACATAAGTAAATATTGATGGGTCCACACTGATATACGCGATGGAATAAACGAATGGAGAGAAGAGTCCAATCTCCCACAGAGAGGAATTCTAAATATTCATGCAGATATTCTAGCCTCAAGCACGGGGAACGCAATCCAACCCCAAGAGTGCCTTCCTTCCACAGAGTAGTGGAGTCCGGAAAGGGAGAGATGGGTGCTGACTCTGTCGGGTGGTCAAGGTCAGTATCGCACTGATGGGTCACGGTGACAGCAGGCACCCCTGCCATGATGTGAGGAGAAGAGTACAGCACCTCCCGAAACCCGCAATCCCAGTCTAACCGTGAGAAGACGCCGGACAAACCCCAATAGAGGCACATTCTACAAAATGTCCTGATCTTCAAAACTGACAAGGTCATCAAAATAAAGAGAAAGTCTGAGAAATTGTCACAGCCCAGTGGAGCCCAAGGAGACATGATGACTCACTACAAGGTGAGATCCTGGGGGCGCCTGGGTGGCTCAGTGGGTTAAAGCCTCTGCTTTCGGCTCAGGTCATGATCTCAGGGTCCTGGGATCGAGGCCCGCATAGGGCCCTCTGCTCAGTGGGGAGCCTGCTTCCTCCTTTCTCTCTGCCTGCCTCTCTGCCTACTTGTAATCTCTCTCTGTGTGTCAAATAAATAAATAAAAATCTTAAAAAAAAAAAAAGGTGGGATCCTGGGACAGAAAGAGGACAGTTCTTAAAAACCAAGGAAATCTGAATAAACCACGGACTGTAGTTAACAACAATATGTCAGGACTTGTTGACTGTGACAACGTCAAACGTATCGTGCTAAGGTAAGATGCCCCTAACAGACCCGACCAAGTGTGAAGTGCACGGGAACTCTGTACTCTCAACAATTTTTCTGTAAACCTAAAACTGTTCTAAAAATAAAGTTTATTTTGACTCTTATCTCTAGGGAACAAACTGAGGATGGCTGGGGGGGCTGGGGTAACTGGGTGATGGCATTAAGAAGGGTACGTGATGTAATGAACACTGGGTGTTGTATGCAACTGATGAATCACTGAATTCTACCTCTGAAACTACACTATATGTTAATTAAATTGAATTTAAATTAAAAAGTTAATCTTTTAAAAATTTTTATTTTAAAAATTTTTTAAAGATTGTATTTATTTATTTGAGAGAGAGAGAGAGCACAAGCAGGAGAGAAGCAGAAGGAGAGGGACAAGCCGACTCTGTGCTGAGCTGGGAGCCCCACGTGGACCTGATCCCAGGACCCCAAGATCAAGACCACAGAGGAAATCAAGAATGGGACACCTAGGGGCGCCTAGGTGGCACAGTGGGTTAAAGCCTTTGCCTTCGGCTCAGGTCGTGATCTCAGGGTCCTGGGATCGAGGCCCATCCGGCTCCCTGCTCAGCCAGGAGCCTGCTTCCTCCTCTCTCTCTGCCTGCCTCTCTGCCTACTTGTGATCTGTGTCAAATAAATAAATAAAATTTTTAAAAAAAAAAAAAAAAGAATGGGACACTTAACCGACTGAGCCACCCAGGTGCCCCCTTTTTAAAAAATTTAAATTTCTTTTTAAAACGAAATCCAAATACACCAATAATCAAAACAACGCATTTAAAACAATCATCACATAAAGTACCAGACTGTTAGACTGAGGGGAAAAAACAACAACAAAAAACAGGTCCCACCTGGTTTTTGTTAACAGGACACAACCTTCAAAGGAAAGCTGCAGGAAGGCAGGAGGGAGAGCAGCAGGAGGGCAGCTGGGGCTGCAGGGGTGCAGGGCTGGCGGGGCAGGTGGGAGTGCAGGGGTGCAGGGCTGGCGGGGC
>LNAC01000380.1:2245547-2257428 GCA_002007465.1 Ailurus styani
AATGAATGGCTCGGGCCGGGCCGCTGCAAGATGGCGCGTCGCCGCCGCTGCCATTGTCAGGCGCCGCGCGCTCCCGGCCTCCTGCGCCCCGGCCGTGTCGGCCGTTCCCGTGATGTACAGGCGCCGGCGCGGGGGGAGGACGGGACCCCGGGCCGCGTGTCCCCTCCGCCCTGCGAGCTCGGCGCCGGCCGCGGTTGGGGAGGGGCCCGCGGGACCCCCGCCCGGGGCTGGCCCCACCCTCGGGCCTCTGNCTGAAGACCCCCCCCCGCATTCGTCCCTGCGAATTGTCGGGGTTCGAAGGGAGCGAGACCCGTCTTCAGTCCTTTAGAGTCCGTCGTTCGCAGGCGGAAGTCGGGGTTCGCGGTGTCTGTGCATTCCTCTTTACGGGAGCTGTCGAGTTGGGATTGCGAGCCGCTTACTGAAGGAAACAGCCCTGGGTGGGTTTTCACGCTGCAGAGGGAAGTTCTGCACACGGACAGCTACGGAAAACCGGATTGGTGTGTCCGTGGTGTAGACACGCAGACCTCCTCCTCTCGTCTCAGTGTGCGGGGCTCTTTGTGTGTTTTCGTGTTTCCTACCCATCTGACTGCCCTGATCGCAGCATCTGATGGCTAAGCAGCTGCTTCAAGAGATTGATGATTAAGAAAACAGGTACATTATTTGTAGGATTAACAAATACATGAAGTATTCGCTTTGTAAGAAGTTTCTTTCGACTCCAGATAGGGTAAGGTGTTTAGAGAGTTCTTATCCATCAGAGTTTTACGTGAATTTTTTATTTCCGAATTTGAAGCTTAGGTATTTTGGGGGATAGAGGGTTCTTTATTTGNCGCTGAGATCATGACCTGAGCCGAAAGCAGAGGCTTTAACCCACTGAGCCACCCAGGCGCCCTTACGTGAATTTTTTATTTCCGAATTTGAAGCTTAGGTATTTTGGGGGATAGAGGGTTCTTTATTTGAAAGTAGGGTTTTAGTTTGGATTCTATTAAGATAGATAGGGTCTGTTGTAGGTTCTTCCGGAAGGTGTATATTGCAACAAGAAAGTGAACAGGCAGTTCCTTTTTTGCTTCCTTACTAATATGGGTGTGTGGGTGGGGACAGAGCTGGTGCCACCAACATGGAAACAGGTCTGAGAACCTCTACACGGCACAACTGGAGGGTAGCTTTCGGCCTGATGGAACTTTGTAACAACTAGAACTGCCCGGAAATGGAGAGTATCTGGAGTGGTTGGTTAGAGACCTATCCTGTCAGACCCTGGGCGGGGGAGGTGGAATCTCTGGCAGCTGCCAGGCTGGACCGCAAGGCCTCTGGCCAGGTGGAGACTCCCAGCTTGCTTACGTGCTCCTGGATTCATGAGCATCATTGCAAGTGCTGCACGTTTTTCTTAGAAGTGAGAATTTAGGAAAGGTAAGTTAAGTTTTGTGAATGTGCCTGTGACTTATTCCTCTTTCTTTGCTGGGGGACCAGTGTCAGGGCTACATTTCATCTTCTGTTGGAATGATTCAAGAGTATGCGTATAAACTGTTCAACCGTGCAGTTTTGTCTCCGAATTGATATTTTCTTAAATGAACACCTATTGGATAAAAGCTATTCCTCTAGCGTGGTGACTGGAGTTTACCTTGGCGCTGTATGGATGTCGTCACATGAGTATTCAGCCATTTAGTTAATGTCCATTGAAGGACATTAATGATAACTTTAAAGATTTCTCTTTGTTTAATATTTTGAGTTACTTCTGTTTTGGGGGGAGTTGTGAGTTTCCTCCGATTGAATTTTCATCTCAGAACAGATTTAGAAGACTGTTAAAAGACTGCAGAAAAATGTATTCTTTTTTTTTTTTTAAGGTTTTATTGATTTATTAGAGAGACAGCACCAGTCGGGCAGGGAAGGGGCAGAGGGAGAGGGAGAGGGACAAGCAGACTCCTGAGTATGGAGTCCAGCTTCCGGCCAGGACCCAGGACCAAAGTCAGACACTTAACTGCCTGAGCCACCCAGGCACCCCTGTTCTGTCTTTTTTTAGAGTAAAACTTAAAGGTTGTTTTCAAATTTTTTTCATGCCTAGTGACTTGGATTGCAAAGCTTGAATCACCTGGGTAAACTTAGAGTGACAGTTTGAGAAAGGGACTGATTTTATGAGGAGTTAACTTATTTTTCAAAGTTCTGTTCTGTGACTTTTTACTTTGCTGAACATTTCTGTCTATCGTCCATTGGTTTGTTTGAAAAGTTTATTTCTACAAATCATTTTGAGAAAGGTCTTCAGGATATCTTTAGACTTACCTCCTTACCATCAGTTGGCTTTTTAGCTAATGTATTCTTTAATGACTAACATTGATTTTATTTTAGACAATAAATGCAGTATTGGCATTTATTATAGTTTCTTCACTAGATTGTTTTTTTCTCTGACCATGTTGGTTTCCCTGGCTCATGTTGGTCTCCAAATTGGATTAAATTCTTACTGTCTACAGACTTTGGCTTTTAAAAGCATTAGTGGATTGGTAACAGATACTCTCAATGTTATTATCTGGGCTTGACCATATGGCATGCTATATTATTTTGAAACCTTTGTTATCGTAAGTCTAGTAAGGCAGTGAACAAAAAAAAAAATCTTAAGAATTTTTTAACCCTGGGAAAAATTCTGGTTTCGGGTTTGCATTCATTGCTGAATGGTTGGAGAAATTATAAAGTAAGATGGGTCAGTTAGGCGTTTGGTTTAGTGAACATAGAATGAAGAGATAAAAAGAAGCTTACATCGACACTGAGGTCAGATACCATTTCACAAACAACCTGTAAAGGTGGAAGGAAGGGCTGGTCTGAACGTATGTGGGGTGTGCGTGCATACATTGGGTAATGCAGCATCATGTAGACTCTTCTGGTAAAAGAAATGGAGCAGCACTTCTTTTTAAAGCTATACGTTTTGTTCCAGAACTCTTATTTAGGAAATATAGGCAATCTATAGGCATTCAAATTGGTCAGAGGAATGCCAAAAGCTTTCTAAACCTTTTAGTCCTGTTCTTGTGGCCGTGCCTCGCATTAGGTGCCCCAGTAATTGATGGAAAGAAACTCCTGCTGGCTTCCAGTGATAAAAAAGCTTCTTTTTTAGAGTAATGTTGGTTTCTTTTCCTTAAAGACTTAAGTAAGTATCCACTTATTTAACTTATTAAAGTTCTGGGGAAATCCATTTCTACAAATAGGAGTTTAAAAGACCAGGGGCACCTGGTTGGATTAGTTGCGACTCCTCATCTCGGGGTTGTGAGTTTGAGCCCCACGTTGAGGGTGGAGATTATTTAAAAAGATAAAAACAAAAAAAGTTAAAGATCAAGTCAAGGGGCGCCTGGGTGGCTCAGTCCGTTAAGGGTCTGCCTTCAGGTCAGGTCATGATCCCAGGGTCCTAGGATCAAGCCCCACGTAGGGCTCCATGGTCAGTGGAGGGCCTGCTTCTCCCTCTCCCTCTGCCCCTCCCTCCCTCCCCGGTAGGTACGTGCTATCTCAAATAAATAAAATCTTAAAAAAAAAAAAGATCAAGTCTAGATTATCTAGGGTAATGTTTGAGAGATTATTCAATTGAACCTATATATTGCCACTGATAAAAGGTTATGACTTAGTAATTAGCCGCTCCAAGCTTAATAACGCATTTTGCCAAAAGAGGAAAAAGACTTGCATATTCTTTAGCCTGTCAGGACTGGAATTATCAGGAAATTGGTTGAACATATTGGTTACTTGGGATAATTGTATATTTATGTTTATCTGTCTCCTGACTCAGTCCTGTGGCAATTATAAAATATAGTCCTGATGAATATTATAGATTCTCTTGACTGCCTGTCCAAGTGTTGATAAAGCTTTAAAAAATGTGGACACGATCTAATTAGACAAGAGAGTGTTGTGTTAAAGCTTCTACAGTAGGTTTTCAACAAATTGTTGTAGGAACTTTAAAATAATTCCTAACTTCTTGGATGCCTGCGTGGCTCAGGGGGTTAAAGCTTCTGCCTTCAGCTCAGGTCATGATCTCGGGGTCCTGGGATCGAGCCCCACATCGGGCTCTCTGCTCAGCGGGGAGCCTGCTTCCTCCTCTCTCTCTCTCTCTGCCTGTCTGCCTACTTGTGATCTCTCTGTGTCAAATAAATAAATAAAATCTTTAAAATAAAATAAAATAAAATAATTCCTAACTTGTTGAGAGGGAGAGAAGTTCCCTCCTTTCTGAAAGGACTGCCACTGTAGAGTTGAGCCCAGTTCGAAATTCAGCTTGCTGGTTGGGGTGTGGATTTTGACTTCTCTTTGTTTTCTTATCTGTGAAGCAGGTGTTCTAGACCCTCCTTTCCTAGGGTGGGTTTGAGGGTGGAGTGAGCGGACAGATGCGTGAAGCCCGTAGAGCAGCAAGGCCTAGCCCCAGTACACCCTGCAGCCATTTCTGCCGCCGGCGACCTTGCTCTATACAATATACAAATCCCTCTAATCGTGGTACTGTTTAATGTTATAAGAAGACAGCTTACTAAGAGATTTGTTTGTTCTTTCTTCCTAACAGTTCCTGAGGAATATTACTAATTCAGAGGATGGAATATCTCTATCAGATGTCTTTGCCAAATCCCTGTCAAATTTACTACCTCACTTTCTCTGGAGTCTTCTCACATTGGTTTCTTTTCTTTCCTTCTTTTTTTTTTTTCCATTGTTTTCTTTTTTTAAAGGGCTTTCTTTACCTTTATAGGAGAATTTTGATACTATAATTCATTTTGAAAGCTGGAAAAATTTTTCAAAAGATTTCACCACATTGCTTATGATGCTGATTTTTTTTTTTTTTTTTACAAAACTTCTTTTGGTGTCCTTTGATTTGCCAATTAATGATAATAACAGAAATATTTTTCATACATTTTTATAAACACTAACTGGAAATTGTTTAACAAGTGCTTATTCAGCACCTTTTCTGGTAGGTGTTGAGTCTGTAAACTGCCATAGAATGGGTGTGTCCCAGGGCCTCACTGAGTTTATAGTTTAATAACTTAACAAGCAGGTGCAAAGGAGAAATTCAAGGTCAGGGGGTTAGAGGGACAGCTAGAGATCATGACTGAGTCAGATGCTTAACTGACTGAGAGCCACTCAGGTGCCTGAGGAATAAAGTATGTTTTATTTTTTAAATTTTTTTTTAAAGATTTTATTTATTTATTTGACAGAAAAAAACACAGTGAGAGAGGGATACACAAGCAAGGGGAGTGAGAGAAGGAGAAGCAGGCTTCTCGAAGAGCAGGGAACCTGATGTGGAGCTCGATCCCAAGACTCTGGGATCATGACCTGAGCCGAAGGCAGAGGCTTAACGACTGAGTCACCCAGGCGCCGAATAAAGTGTGTTTTAAAGTTGAGACCTGAAGGACCCTCTAGTTGGAGCCTGTGTGGTATGCAGTTGGTGGGTGGAAGGGAAGGAAAAGTGTGTTTGAAGCTGAGGAGATGGTGTGAGTGTTTTTCATGCAGCCACCAATTGGCCGCCTTCACCCACTATGTCTCCAGCACCCAGAACAGTGTCTACTTTGTGGCAGTGGTAGATGCTCAGTAATTATTTATTGAATGAAAGAGAGCATGGCTCATCAGGGATGGAAGTTCCAAAGGGTTGGAGGGCGGTGAGAAATGGACACTGAGAGGTCAGAGCCTTAGGAAGGAGTTAGTGCTTTTATCTTGAGGGCTCCAGGGAACCTTTAAAGGGTTTTAAAGAGGAGATTGACGTAATCTGGGCCATGGCATGGTACTTGAGCTTGGAGCATGCTCAGATGAGTGAGGAAGACTGGCCAGAGATGGCCATATGGGGTGCTGGTGTAGAGAGGAAGGGGTCTAGACTAGGGTGACTGAAAGATGTGATGGCTGCATGGAAGGCAGGAAGAGAAGAACCACAGGTGTCTGTCCTGGGGTTCTGGGTGGGTATTTGGCATTTACTGAAATAAGGAGCAGTGGTTTAGTATGGGTAGGGGGCGGATAATGAGTTCAGGTTATCCAGGGTGCCTGGGTGGCTCAGTGGGTTAAAGCCTCAGCCTTCAGCTCAGGTCATGATCTCAGCGTCCTGGGATCGAGCCCTGCATCGGGCTCCCTGTTCAGCAGGGAGCGTGCTTCCTCCTCTCTCTCTGCCTGCCTCTCTGCCTACTTGTGGTCTCTCTCTCTCTGTCAAATGAGTGGATAAAATCTTTAAAAAAAAAAAAAAAAAAAAGATGAGTTCAGGTTATCCACGTTGGGTTGGAGGACTCTAGGAGATCTTTCATCAAGGGTGGATCAGTCCTCAGGCTTTTGGCTCCTCTCCCTGGAAAGCTCTTCTAGAGGTTGGTTTGTACAGTTTACTGCCTGCATTCAGGTCTTTGTTCAGATATCCCTCCTCAGAGGTCGTTCTCTCATCTCATTCATCTCTACCATTTTACCTTGCTCTGCTTTCCTAGTCCTTGTGCTGATCTCCCCACTAGTGCTAAGCTCCACGAAGACAAAAATTTTGGTTCACTTCAACCTCTAACAGGATGCCCAAATCCAAATGTTTGGATTTTGTATATATGAATGTGGAACTCTGGAGGAGTGGTCTGGATTGGAGGCAAGCTTTTCAGAGTTAACACTATTTAAAGATTTTTATTTATTTGTCAAAGAGCACAAGTAGGAGAAGCAGCAGGCAGAGGTAGAAGCAGACATCCTGCTGAGCAAGGAGCCTGTTGTGGGACTGGATCCCAGGACCCTGGGATCATAACCTGAGCCGAAGGCGGACACTTAACCGACTGAGTCACCCAGGCGTCCCTCAGTTAACAGTATTTAGATGGTAATTGAAGTTCTGGGAATAATTATTGGAGGGGGGTTTAAAGTATGACTCCTGGGGTTCCCTGAGACCCTTTTATATGGTTCATTGGGTCAGAGCTCATACACAGTCATTAAGATGCTCTTTGACAAAAAGTCCACTGTGTTGACATTTGCGTTGATGGTACAAAAGCAGTAGGTAAACTGCTGGTTCTTTATTTTTAATTTAATTTTATTTTTTTAAAGATTTTTATTTATTTATTTGACAGAGATCACAAGTAGGCAGAGAGGCAGGCAGAGAGAGAGGAAGAAGCAGGCTCCCTGCTGAGCAGAGAACCCGATGCAGGGCTCAATCCCAGGACCCTGAGATCATGACCTGAGCTGAAGACAGAGGCTTTTTTTTTTTTTTAAAGATTTTATTTATTTATTTGACACACAGAGAGAGAGAGAGAGATCAGATCACAAGTAGGCAGAGAGGCAGGCAGAGAGAGAGGAGGAAGCAGGCTCCCCGTCGAGCAGGGAGCCCGATGCGGGCCTCGATCCCAGGACCCTGAGATCATGACCTGAGCCGAAAGCAGAGGCTTTAACCCACTGAGCCACCCAGGCGCCCAAATGCTGGTTCTTTAGCACAAATCAAGGCTGTGATACCAAACCAGTTACAGTATTTATTGTAGTCATAGTGTTCACCACCATGAACTTGTGTTTAGGAAAATCCAGTTTAATGTCTTTGATGAAGGATAAAAATTAATTTTATTCAACTTTACCCGTGAGTACCCATGTTTCCCCAGCAGGGAGATGAAATGGGAACTGGCCATAAAGCGCTAGTGAGCGCATCCTAAAGCAGAGATGTCCGGTCTCCTGGCCAAGTGGTTGGGCCGCAGCGTTGAAAGAAGGGCCAGAATATGGCCCTTTAGATGGGTTATTTGTGCAGCAGATCGTTTCTTGAAATCGAACGAATTGAACCAGATATTTCAAGAATGTAACTGACAGTATTGTTGGCAGTGATAAAATTTGAGCTTTCAAATGGAAATTAGAATTTTGGAAAACTTGATTCTGCTATCATGAGCTTGACAGCTTCCCAGTATTTAAAGACTTTTCTTGTAGGTGATGATGCTTAGGAAATGTTTCTTTTTAATATTATGTAATGAAATGTGTCAACATTTGGAAGATGTGCTTAATTCAGTGTACTGATCGTTTCCCAATGGCCTATGTGTGATGCTACTAACTCACAGATGGTAAAAGATCCATTCAGAGCACAAGAATGTAATTAATCCCATGGAATTTAATGTAATGGTATTAAAAATTAACTGACAGTTTCAGATTCCACATCAGAACTTCCCTTTAGGAAACTTACTACTTGTCAAGTTTTGATTTAGTATCAAAGAAGACTGTGCACATTTATTTGAAAAGGTTGTTAAAAAGACTCCTTCCTTTTCCAACTGTGTATCTGTGTGAGACTGAATTTTTCTCCTATATTTCAACCAAAGCAATGTATGGTTGCAGCAGATCTGTGCACAAACAGACGTGAGAATTTAGCTCTCCCCCGTTCAGTGGACATTAAAGTGGTGGGGGCTAAAATGTAAAATACTGGGGCTCTTCTCATCAAATGATTTTTTCTTAGTTGTTTTTTTTAAGATTTTATTTATTTATTTATTTGAGAGAGAGAGCACGAGCAGGGGAAGAGACAGAGGGACAAGCTGACCCTGAGGTGAATATGGAGCCTGACAGCAGGGCTCAACCCCAGGACCCCAAGATCATGATCTGAACTGAAGTCAGATGCTTAACTGGCTGAGCCACCCTGGTGTCCCATTTTTTTTAAAGCTATTTTTAAAGAAGATTATTTGAGAGAGATTGAGAGAATGACTGGGAGGAGGAGCAAGAGGAAGAAGCAGACCCCCCTCTGAGCAGGGAGCCTGACGCAGGACTCAGATCCCAGGACAACGATCTGAACCGAAGGTGGATCCATAACTGACTGAACCACCCAAGTGCACTTTTAGCTGTTTTTTTGTAAAAATGTCCTTTATGGTAACATGTAATAGGCTTCTTAAACATTTTAAAACTTTCTCCGTTTTAATTTCAAACACAGTAAATATCCATAGGTATAACCCACAGAAATAGAAGCCCTCTGATCCTCATTAATTAAGTGTGGAGGGAGCCTAAGAACAAGCCTTGTGAACAGCAGTGATTTGGAGAGCAGTGGAGTGGTTAAACCAGCCAGATCACATCTAGGGAACTGGCCCGGGTGCCCACAGGGACCACAGGGTTCCTGCAGGGACCAGGGAGGTCCTCGTCTGGAGACAGGCACTCTGTCCTGATGTGTCCATCTCCCCTCCTCGCCCTGCTGTTGGAGCATTATATGTGTAGGATTGTGCCTTTTCCTGGGGAGAAGAACCCAGAGATTCCTCTAAAGGTTGAAAACCCCAGGGGATGTCTGGGTGGCTCAGTCGTTAAAGTGTCTGCCTTCGGCTCAGGTCATGATCTCAGGGTCCTGGGATCGAGCCCCCTATCGGGCTCCCTGCTCAGCAGGAAGCCTGCTTCTCCTTTTTCCACTCCCCCTGCTTGTGTTCCCTGTCTCACTGTCTCTCTGTCAAATAAATACAATTTAAAAAAAAAAAAAAAGGAAAATCGATTGGTGCAGCTAGAGAAGAGGCCTTTGGACAGAACCCTGAGGCGGGGGTGTGGCTTTAACGGTGGCTAGAAGAGCAGCTCTGACATGTGTGATCAGAAGTTGGGAGAGTGGGCGCCTGGGTGGCTCAGTGGGTTAAAGCCCCTGCCTTCGGCTCAGGTCATGATCCCAGGGTCCTGGGATCGAGGCCCACGTCGGGCTCTCTGCTCAGCAGGGAGCCTGCTTCCTCCTCTCTCCTCTCTCTCTGCTTGCCTCTCTGCCTACTTGTAATCTCTCTCTCTGTGTCAAATAAATAAATAAAATCTTTAAAAAAAAAAAAAAAAGAAGTTGGGAGAGTATCAGAAATAAGAGGTAGAGCCTGGGACAGTCTTGGGCAGGGCTGGGGTGGGGGTGGTCAGAGTAGCAAATTGGGCTGAGAGAAGTAGACCAGAGGATTTACTGCCAGGATTCCTCAGGGCCAACGATGGACAGTGTGGTGTGGGAGGCTCAGAAGGAAAGGGGTGGAGAGGCAGTGAGGAGGGAGGGCTGTGTTGTGTTCTGACTTCAGATGGAGTAGCTAGAGCATTGTCAGGTGTGGACAGGAAGGAGCCTGCAGAGGAAGAAGGGGGAGCAGTGATAACAGGCATATTATTCAAGGGCCCAGCAGTGTCAGGGAGCATCTGCTATTGAGGCAATGGGCAGAGACACCAGCTCTGTCTTGGTGAGAGGCCGTCCGTCAGGTGCTGGAAAAGACTGTGCTGGGAAATAAGGCAGACAGGGCCATAGTGGTTGCAAGAATTTCATTTTTTAAAAAAAAGATTTTATTAGAGAGCACGGGTGGGGAGAGGGGCAGAGGAAGAGGGAGAAGCAGACTCCTCGCTGAGCAGGGAGCCCGCCATGGGGCTCTATCCCAGGACCCTGGGATCGTGACCAGAGCCGAAGGCAGACGCTTCACCGACTGAGCCACCCAGGCGCCTTGCTACAATTTCATCTCAGAAGCCGGAGGTTGAAGCGTTTGAGGAGCGAGCAGGAGATGAACAGGCCTTGGATTGATAATCTCTACTTGGCATAGATGTTTATTTATGTGTATAAAATAGGTTGGGGGAAGTACTTCAGATTTCCCTGTTGAAATGCATTCCTTCAGACCTTGGCTTGGCACCTCCGCCTGGCATTCTGTCGGCAGTAGATGGACTTTCGTTTGGGTGATCCCGGTGCTCCTAGCTCATGGTTGTCATGCCAGGCACCGTGCTAAGAACGTTGTTATTACCGTGTGATTCTCGCATCAGCTCTGAGGCAGGTACTATGAATAGCCCCATTTCACAGATGGCTAAACCGTCAGGGGGATTAAGCAGCAGGACCCGTGTTTGAACTTGAGTCATTTGCCTCCAGAGCCTGTGCTCTCAATTATTACACTGTGGACCCTATGGCATGATCTTCTCCTTTACTCTTTCATCTTGAAAGACTTATGTGTCTGCTTCTGCTCCTCCATATATATTTTGTTTTATTTTTTTATATTTTTAAAGATTTTATTAGATCACAAGAAGGCTGAGACGCAGGCAGAGAGAGAGGAAGCAGCAGCCTTGCCGCTGAGCAGGGAGCCCGATGCCGGGCTTGATCCCAGGACCCTGAGATCATGACCTGAGCCGAAGGCAGAGGCTTTAACCCACTGAGCCACCCAGGCGCCCTCCTTCATATATTATTAAAGGGTAGACTCTTCCACTTGAAAATATATTTACAGAAAATATATTTAGCAACAGTTTTATCTTTAGTTTCTTCAGGAGCTCTATACTACCTTCAGACATAACAGACTTTTTTTTTTTTTTAAGCTTAATTTAAATCATCTCTACGCCCAACTTGGGGCTTGAATCCATGACCTCAAGACCAAGAGTCACATGCTCTTCCAGCTGAGCCAGCCAGGGACCCCTAAGGTGACTAAGTCTTCTATAACTTCACCTAGTTAATCTTGGTACCTTTTTCAGCCATTTTCCACTGCTTCAATTCTCTATCCTGTTCTCCTTCTCTGAGGGTCTCTTTGTTCCCATTTCCCCTCTTTATTTTTTTATTTTTATTTTTGATTTTTCCCCCTCTTTATTTTTTTTAAAGATTTTATTTATTTATTTGAGAGAGAGAGAGAGAGAGATTGAGCGTGCGAGAGGGCGCAAGTAGGGGGAGCAGCAGGCAGAGGGAGAGGGAGCCTGATGCGGGACTTGATCCCAGAACCCTGGGATCATGACCTGAGCTGAAGGCAGATCCTTCACTGAGCCACCCAGGCGCCCCTCAAGTAAGTTATTTTTATACCACTTTTCTCATCTCAGGGGCTTTGTGAGGATTAAATGAGATGGTGCCAATAAAATGCTACCCTCCTGCTTAGGGTGGTGCAGGAGCCGGAATGTTCGCTTCCGTTACCACTGCTACATAGGCCCCTTTCCCTTCCTCCTTTCCTCAGCGCTTCTCCAAACCGACTCATGTTCTTTACTCCTATCACTGTGGTTGCTGTCTTCAAGTTTTCAGGGGTTCTGCTTTTTTTTTTTTTTTTTT
>LNAC01000380.1:2263391-2277484 GCA_002007465.1 Ailurus styani
GAGATCATGACCTGAGCCGAAAGCAGAGGCATTAACCCACTGAGCCACCCAGGCGCCCCAAAAATTAACTCCTTATAAAAACAATTTATTTCAGGGTTTTTTTGTTTTTTGTTTTAAGATTTTATTTCTTTGGGCGCCTGGGTGGCTCAGTGGGTTAAAGCCGCTCGCTGCCTTTGGCTCAGGTCATGATCCCAGGGTCCTGGGATCGAGGCCCACGTCGGGCTCTCTGCTCAGCAGGGAGCCTGCTTTCTCCTCTCTCCTCTCTCTCTGCCTGCCTCTCTGCCTACTTGTAATCTCTCTCTCTGTGTCAAATGAATAAATAAAATCTTTAAAAAAAAAAGATTTTATTTCTTTGTCAGAGAAAGTGAGAGAGCATACGCAGGGGGAGTGGTAGGCAGAGGGAGAAGCAGGCTTCCTGCTGAGCAGGGAGCCTGATTTGGGACTCATCCTAGGACCTTGGGATCATGACCTGAGCCGAAGACAGATGCTTCATCGACTGAGCCAGTGAGGTATCCCAATGTATTTCATTTTATTAACCAAACAGTGGCCAAATACTTAGTTTGAGCACTACACGGTGCTTGTTAATAATACTAGGAAATAGCTTCTGATTTTATTCTCATGGGGGAGACCACAGATTTCTGATGTTAGAGTGAGTGCTGTAGGGTACTGTATGGAGGCGAGGGCCTTGGTTTCGGGCAGCTGGGAAGGCCTTCATGAGCAGATGATAGCTGCAGGGTTCGAGGGAGCCAGGCAGGTGAGGGTAGAGAGAGCAGTGATTACCAAGGCCTGGAGATGGCGAGAATTGCACGGCCAAAGCTTAGAGGGAAGATGTCCTCGGTCACCTGACCCAGTTTGCCCAGGATAGTGTCAGTTTACGCCTGGTGAGCTGGGGTTCTGTCTGGCCAGTGCCTTTGATTTTCAGAAGTGCCCTGGCATGGACTGTGCATATTGTGGCTACCACACACTATGGGAAAAAGTTCGGATTTTTTCTTGGTGCATCAGGAAGCCGTTGAAAGGATTTAAGCAGGAAGTGACAAGATGTGAAATTTAAGATTGTTCGGATTGCTGAATGAAGAATGGGTTGTCCCGGGGAAAATAGAGGCAAAGATATTTAAAGGCGGTTGTTGACAAGAAATGATGTGGCTTGGCTAAGGATGGAAGCAGGGTGAGGAGGTGAAAGAAATGGGTAGATTCCAGTGTGCTCTGGCGGTTGAGCCAGCCAGAGTGCTGATGCTGAAGGACCAGGCATAGGGGACCAGGGGGAGGGAGGGATCTCGGGTGGCTCCAAGTGTTTGCTCTGCAGACTTAGAGAATGGTGATGTGGGGCACTGAGATGAGGCCTAATGGGTAGGGCGGGTCTGTTGGCTGTTGGTGTGAGGATCAAGAGCTACGCTTGGAACATTTGAAGTTCCAAATGGCCAAAGACAAGCAAGTGTAAGTGTTGGTTCATCATTGTGTTGTCGGCCTGGAGTTTGTCTGGAAGTCAGAGATAGGATTCAAAGTCTCGTGTGGGGATGCTATCACCTGTGCACGGGAGTGGTGAGAGGGGGCAGGAATGCCAGCCATCAGAGGTCTGAAAGAGGAGCATGGACAGGTGCAGCTCTTCAGTAGGGTTAGGGTTAGTGCTTAGAGTGTGTTGAAGAGTCTGATGGAAAGGGGCGAAGGGTCTCTTTGACTTAAGGACTGCAGGTACTAGGTGGTGGGCCGTTGAGGTGGCATGGTGGCGAGTTAGCCAGATCGGAGTGACTTGGAACATGCGAGGTGAGGAAGGAGAGGCCAGCTGTGTAGATGGGGTGACAAGAAGCTTTGTATGGAGAGGGGGGAGGGAAAGAGCTGAGGTGTTGGAGGTCATGTGGGCGCAGTAGAGAATTGTATTTTTCAAGAGGGAGACTCTAAGCCCTGTGTTTATTTGGGTGCATACAAATCCCTCCTGATCGTGTAAGGTGTAGATCTTGATTCAGTGGTGGGGTGGGGCAGAGTGGGCCTTGTAACAGACTCTGGGTGCCTCTGGTGATGTTGGTCCCTGGACCGCACATTGAGAAGCAAGTACAGAAATAACTAGTAGGGAAATCAGTGTCGTGGAGAGAGGCAGTAACAGCAGGCTAGACCCCTTGAAGCCAGGGGGCGCTTGTCTGTCTTTACAACCCCAGGCCTTTCTCATCCTTGATGCTAGCTCTTTGGGTTTTTTTTAAAGATTTTATTTATTTATTTGACAGAGAGAGAGAGATCACAAGTAGGCAGAGAGGCAGGCAGAGAGAGGAGGGAGCAGGCTCCCCGCTGAGCAGAGAGCCCTATGCGGGACTTGATTCCAGGACCCTGAGATCATGACCTGAGCCGAAGGCAGAGGCTTTAACCCACTGAGCCACCCAGGCGCCCCGATGCTAGCTCTTTGGATTGGCCTTTCACTTCCGCTGGCCTCACAGCTTTCAGATGTGTCCTAATTGGTATGCCATTCTGCCCAGTTGAGCAAGTTAGCTCCGACCTGGGACGTGTGCTACACCTATTATCATTAACTCTTGTGAGGTTAAACAGCAGTTTGATTTAGTATAAAATTTAATTTGTTTTCTGTCTGAGCGGTGGGTTGAACCAGTTACCTTTTAGCAAAGAATACCGTGTTGTCATTGCAGCAGCTCTCCTGCGAGGAAGTCTGCATACAGGCCTGCTAAGCTCAGGATTGGAAGATGGCTTTGAGGCGTGCTTGGCTGGCTCAGTTGGTAGAGCATGCAGCGCTTGGTCCCCAGGTCATGAGTTCAAGCCCCACGTGTTGGGCATGGAGCCTACCTAAAAAAGAAAAAAAAAAATGATGGCTTTGATTGGGAGGGAGTGGGATTGGGTTTCAAACCAAAAATTGTCTTTGTTTTTTAATTTAAGGCTTCTGACAAAGCAGCATGACCAGTGGTTGCAGGTTAATGTAGATACTCCCTGATGAACTGACTACAAGTATCTCTGAAGTTTTACACATACTGACCTATTATAAAATCAGGGACATTCTTGGGGAAGAAAATTTGAGAATATTTGGGTCATCTGGAAAAAGGCAGAAAGGAGGAACAGGCATGATGAATGACTATGATTAGACAAACAGGTTCCTCTCATTGCCACCCCCTCGCCTTTTCTGCTTTTTGTTCCTCTGAGTGAGATGGCTGAGATTCACCAGGGGAGGAAGCAGGGACATTAAGAAGGCTCCAGCTCCAGGCACACCTGTGCTGCTGCTCCCGCCCCTTCCTTTGACCTTATCCCACCTTAGAGATACCCAGGAGGATCAAGATGCCTGTTGGACCCTGGCCACAGCAGATGCCTGTAATTAAGTTGTTCATCCTGAATGTTTAGCCGAAATAAACTTTATAGTTGCTTTATAGTGTAGTTCTGGTTTTAGTGTTATTACAAAAGTCAGTAACTTGAGTTATGTGTCTTAAATAATGAAAAGAAATGAGAGATTCAGAGAAAAGGCAGAGGTTCATGACAAGAGCCAAGAGTCTCTAAGTTTGGTTTTTTCATAAATAACTTATTCTTTTATAAAAATTAACTTTAAAAATAACTTTTTATATTCTTAGGCAAGTAGACCACTGCCATTTTTTTATGGTTCTTAGGCCCGAACCTTTTCTCTTTTTAAAGAGAAAAGCATATTTCAGTCATAAGACTCTATGAAGAAAACTTAGATGTGTTCTTGAAGAGAGAAAAGAGAACTTGAAGAGATGTGAATGCAGTTTTCCTGCATACATATGCTGGCATATTTAAAGATGGCACTTAATTGGGGGAATAAATATATTTTTAAAGATTTTATTTATTTGAGGGAAAGTACGAGTGGGGGAGGAGCAGAGGGAGAGGGACAAGCAGACTACCTGCGGGGCAGGGAGCCCCATACGGGCTCGATTCCAGGACCCCAAGACCATGACCTGAGCGAAGCTAGACTCTTAACCAACTGAGCCACCGAGACACCCCAGGGGGAATAAATATTTGAGGGGAGTCCATTCTATAAAAGATGAGTGGGCAAGTGGTCTATTTGATATAAATTTTAAAAAAGTACTATAAAACATAGGTAAGGTAGGGCGCCTGGGTGGCTCAGTGGGTTAAAGCCTCTGCCTTGGGCTCAGGTCATGATCTCAGGGTCCTGGGATCGAGGCCCGCATCGGGCTCTCTGCTCCGCAGGGAGCCTGCTTTCTCCTCTCTCTGCTTGCCTCTCTGCCTACTTGTAATCTCTCTGTCAAATAAATAAGTAAATAAAATCTTAAAAAAAAAAACATAGGTAGGTAGAACAAAGTAGTCTAGATAATCATCTCTAACCTTGGGGGAATTTAGTTCACCATCAGTGTGGCATCTGAAATCAGTTGGGAATGGATGGATTATGATGTGAAAGATTTTGGATCGAGTGGTAGTCTGCTGGAAAAAATAAAGTTGAAAACTCTACATTCCATAGCACATACAGATTCTGGATGGATTAAAGACTTGTTTATTTATTTATTTTTTTTAAGATTTTATTTATTCATTTGACACAGAGAGAGAGATTACAAGTAGGCAAAGAGGCAGGCAGAGAGAGAGAAGAGAGGAGGAAGCAGGCTCCCTGCTGAGCAGAGAGCCCGATGTGGGCCTCGNCGATCCCAGGACCCTGGGATTATGACCTGAGCCGAAGGCAGCGGCTTTAACCCACTGAGCCACCCAGGCGCCCTTGTTTTTTTTTTTTTAAGATTTTATTTGACAGAGAGCACACACGAGTCAGGGAAGGAGAGGGAAAGGGAGAAGCAGAGTCCGGCTGAGCAGGGAGCCCTGGGCCTCTATCTCAGGACCCTGGAATCATGACTGGAGCCAAAGGCAAACGCTTAACTGACTGAGCCACCTAGGCACCCCTGGATTAAAGATTTAAATGTAAAAATGTTTTTTTATTTTTTATTTTTTTAAAGATTTATTTATNAAGATTTTATTTGACAGAGAGCACACACGAGTCAGGGAAGGAGAGGGAAAGGGAGAAGCAGAGTCCGGCTGAGCAGGGAGCCCTGGGCCTCTATCTCAGGACCCTGGAATCATGACTGGAGCCAAAGGCAAACGCTTAACTGACTGAGCCACCTAGGCACCCCTGGATTAAAGATTTAAATGTAAAAATGTTTTAAATGAAAGTATTAGAAAACTATTGGGGATATATTTTACAACCTTTGCAACTGGGTGTGTTGGGCAAGGGTTTCTTCACTTGACACTAAGGCTATAAGCCATAAAAAGATTATATGCTGAAATACTCAGAACATTCTATCTGACACCTGATAGAGGACCTTTGAACTATAGCTCAGAGGCAAGGAAATTGGAGGAAATACTAGAAATACATATGATAAAGGGTTGGTGTCCTTAGTATTAAAAGAGGCATTTCCAAAGTAAATTATTCTAGCAACTTTAGTTTTAGGACTTTATCCAAAGGGGGAGAAAACCCAGAATACTTATTTTACTTATTTTAAATTATAAAAACAATTTTTTTTTTAATTTTTTTTTTTTTAAAGATTTTATTTATTTATTTCACAGAGGGAGAGAGATCACAAGGAGGCAGAGAGGCAGGCAGAGAGAGAGGGGGAAGCAGGCTCCCCGCTGAGCAGGGAGCCCGATGCGGGCCTCGATCCCAGGACCCTGAGATCATGACCTGAGCCGAAAGCAGAGGCTTTAAACCACTGAGCCACCCAGGCGCCCATAAAAACAATTTTTAAAACAGTTGTTAGAAACCTTTACCTTGAATTTTTGAGGTAAAAGCAGACAATTGTCAGTGGAGACTAGAATAGAAACTCTGTGAGGGCAGAGTCATCCATGACAGTGCCTTTGCTGTAATATACTCCGTAAATATTTGTGGAATGGATTTGTGGTTGAATCTAACCACCTATCAGTAGGGGTTGGTTATTCACAGAATACTGTGCAGCTAGCTCTTAAAAAGAATTTAATGTAACCCTTTGTTATTCATGAGGAGATGACCACAATGCAGTAAATGGGAGGGGGTGAGAAGAATTTTCAGATTATGTATGATGGACGCCTGGCTGGCTCAGTGGGTTAAAGCCTCTGCTTTCGGCTCAGGTCATGATCTCAGCGTCCTGGGATCGAGGCCCGCATCGGGCTCTCTGCTCAGCGGGGAGCCTGCTTCCTTCTCTGCCTGCCTCTCTGCCTACTTGTAATCTCTCTCTCTGTGTCAAATAAATAAATAAAATCTTAAAAAAAAGAATATGTATGATATCATTTGATTCATTTATGAAAAATTATGCACCTATGTATCAAAGTCTGAAAGAAATACAGGCTCCTGTTCACCTCTGTGGGTTGTTTAGGGGTAAGGAACGTGTTGTAGTGAGGTGCTGGTTTCTCTGTATTTTTTGCAGAAAATTTACCATGATCATGCTAATTAGGGAAAAGATACTTCATTTTGGAAGAAATACAAAAGGAAATGATTTATGTTTGAACATATTAGAAGCTCTCTCAGAGAGAAATAATTATTACAGAAATCTTGTAGCTTGAGTTTGTTTGCCTTTATTTTTTCATTGAGGTATAATTGAGTAAGTTTGCCTTTGAGGTAGAAGGTTTTTTTTGGTTGTTTTTTAAGATTTTATTTATTTATTTGACACAAAGAGTGAGCACAAGTAGGCAGAGCGGCAGGGCAGAGGGAGAGGGGGAAGCAGGCTCTCCGCTGAGCAGGGAGCCCGATGTGGGGCTTGATCCCAGGACCCCAGGATCATGACCCGAGCCGAAGGCAGAGGCTTAACCGACTGAGCCACCCAGGCGCCCGAGGTCGAAGGCTTTTTATTGGTGCGGTAGTCTGTTCTTTCATAGCATCTTATGCTCATGGTGTGCTTTTTTTCTGCATCTTTTCATTGTTTTGTAAAAGAATTAATGCATGGGTACTATTATAATTGACATATAACAACTGCAGCCTGCTTTTGGTGTTTTGAAGATTTTAATTTTTTTAAATTTTATAAATTAAATAAATTTTATTTATTTATTTGAGAGAGAGAGAGCATGAGAGGGGAGAAGGTCAGAGGAAGAAGTAGACTCCCCGTGGAGCTGGGAGCCTGAGCGGACCTCGATCCTGGGACTGACCTGGGATCATGACCTGAGCTGAAGGCAGTCACTCAACGAACTGAGCCACCCAGGCATCTTAATTTTTCATTTTTTTAAAGTTTTTATTTATTTATTTGACAGAGAGAGAGAGCACAAGCAGGCAGAACAGCAGGCAGAGGCAGAGAGAGAAGCAGGTTCCCCACTGAGCAAGGAGCCCAACGTAGAACTCCATCCCAGAACCCTGGGATCATGACCGGAGCCGAGAGCAGCCACGTAACTGACTGAGCTACCCAGGGGTCCCACTAATTTTTAATTTTTTAATTCTAATTTTTATTTTTTTTTAAAGAGAGGAGAAGGAGACTATATTTGTGAGAGAGATAGGCCTGTAGTTCTCCTATTTTTTAATGTCACTGTCAGAATTTAACATGAGGGGCACCTGGGGGGCTCAGTCATTAAGTGTCTGCCTTCAGCTCAGGTCATGATCCCAGGGTCCTGGGATTGAGCCCCACATCAGGCTCCCTGCTCAGTGGGGAGCCTCCTTCTCCCTCTCCCACTCCCCCTGCTTGTGTTCCCTCTCTCGCTGTCTCTCTGTCAAATAGGTAAATAAAATCTTTAAAAAAAAAAAGAATTTAACATGGAGGTATATTAGCCTTATTAAGTGAGCCCTGTTTAATTCTTGAGAAGATTTTACATAAAATTGATATTATTTCTTTTTTTTTAAGATTTTATTTATTTATTTGACACACAGAGAGAGATTACAAGTAGGCAGAGAGAGAGAGGAGGAAGCAGGCTCCCCGCTGAGCAGGGAGCCCAATGCAGGACTCCATCCCAGGACCCTGAGATCATGACCTGAGCCGAAGGCAGAGGCTTTAACCCACTGAGCCACCCAGGCGCCCTGGGTTGGCATTATTTCCAGGAGCCCGAAATTGGTATTATTTCAAACTTAATTATATGGAAGAATTCACCAGTAAAGTGCCCCATGGGCCTGGAGTTTCCTTTGTGGGAATGTTTTAAATTCTCTGTTTAATTTTTAAAATAGAAATTGACTATTGAAATTTTGTATTTCTTCTCATTATCTTTAGTTAAGTCGTTGGGTTTTTTAAAATTTTTTTTATCTTTTCATGAGAGAGAGAGAGGCAGAGGGAGAAGCAGACTTCCTGTGGAGCAGGGAGCCTGATGTAGGATTCGATCCCAGGACCCCGGGATCCCTGACCTGAGGCAAAGGCAGACAGTTAAGTGACTGAGCCACCCAGGTGTCCAGTTGTGGCGTTTTGTTTTTGTTTTTGTTTTTTTAAGATTGATTTATTTATTTGAGAGAGAGAGAGCACGTGTGCACAAGTGAGGGAAGGGGCAGAGAGAGAGAGTATCCAAGCAGACTCCTGCTGAGTGCAGAGCGTGACGTGGGCCTCCATCCCATGACCCTGAGATCATGACCCAAGCCGAAATCAAGAGTCGCACGCTCCTCTGACTTAGCCACCCAGGCGCCCCTGCTAGTTTTTAATAATAGTACTCTTCAGTGACGTCAGATCGTAACACTGTGCAGTCTGTACAAGGCACTCAGGCAAAACCAAAGACCAAGTAGAATTTAGTCAGTGAAGCCCCTTGTCGCTGATGCAGGTCATGTGAAAGGGGAGAGGTGTCAACCCCTGTCATGGACCTGAGATGAAGATGTAGAGAGCGGAAGATATGGGTAGATGTTCAGCTAAAATGTAACCTCTTGGTTAACATATAAATTGTAAGAGGTAGAATTCCACTTGAAGTATAAATTGTGGGGGGGAGTCTTTTGTATAATGGATTTGCAAGATTGGCAAGATGACATGATTTGATGTAAAGAATCAAAAGTTCATTTCTCGGAGCGCAGGAGTGCGAGGTGCGTCTGAAGTGTGAGTGTACTCTTCAGGCCAGCAACAGCCACTGCAAAGCAGAATGGCTAGGAACAGAATTGGTAGGTGGGAGAAGACCAATTCCTAAGATATTGGGGAAGTCTGTTTTTGGTTCTAAGATTGGGATTTACAGCATGTAGTTACTGTGACCTGTAGAGCTTTCAGGATGGGAATTGCAGCTGTGTATCGACTGCCTACCGTGTGCCAGGCACTGCGTTCTGTGCCAGAGGCTGGCGAGCTGCGGCCTGCCATCCTTTCTGGATGGTCCATGAGCTAAGAATGGTTTTTACATTTTATTTGTTTATTTACTTATTTTTAAAGATTTTTTAATTTATTTACTAGACACACAGAGAGAGATTACAAGTAGGCGGAGAGGCAGGCAGAGAGAGAGAGGGGGAAGCAGGCTCCCCGCTGAGCAGAGAGCCGGATGCGGGCCTTGATCCCAGGACGCTGAGATCATGACCTGAGCGGAAAGCAGAGGCTTTAACCCACTGAGCCACCCAGGCGCCCCATTTTATTTATTTATTTTTTAAAGATTTTATTTATTTATTTGACACAGAGAAAGACACAGCAAGAGAGGGAACTCGAGCAGGGGGAGTGGGAGAGGGAAAAGCAGGCTTCCTACCGAGCAGGGATCCCGATGCGGGGCTCCATCCAAGGACCCTGGGATCATGACCTGAGCCAAAGGTAGAAAGGCAGATGGTCAAGACTGAGCCCCCCTGGCATCCCTGGCTTTTATGTTGTAAATGGTTGAATCAAAGGAAGAATACTTTGTGACGTGGGAAAGTTCTGGGAAGTTCCCTTCGGTGTCCGTAGATTGTTGTATCAGCATGGCTGCCGTCTCGTGTTGTCTGTGGCGCCTCTGGTGACAGCCGAATCCACAGCACCCTTGCGTGGTTGCCTCAGAGCCTCAGACATTTGCTGTCAGGTCGTCTACGGAAAAAAAGTGCCATCCCTACCTGCTCTGAGCTCTTGACCAGCAGGGATCTTTTGACCCTTTACCAGCAGAGAAGCAGGTCTGACGGTTAAGCACTTGACCTGAGGTCACAGAGGTGGGACCCAGACCCACCTTCTGATCCTGGACTGTCTGTGTGTCCTGTTGTGTGGCTTGGCCTCCAGAGAGACACTGCCGCACCTTGTTTTCCTTCCAAAAGTTTCTGTTGCCATTTACGTCCTAACATATGCTAAGTTAATGGAGTATTTTATATACAAGGAATATAGATAGGTTTTCTCAATTTTTCCAGTTTAAATTCCATTTAGAAGCTTACTGTGATGTTTGAAGTGTGCATGTTTATGTACAGGAAGTACCTCCTCAGAAGGCAAATTCCTCTGGGACAGTTGAATGCGGAGGGTCTAAAAAACTGTGAGGATAGGGAGTAAGTTGTTTGTTTTGTTTTTTGTGGGTTTTTTTTTTTTTGGGTGTTTTATGTGTTTTTTGTAGTTGTCAGGATGTCTGGATCACATTGGGACTTAATCACTGGGTTTAGCCATGAGAGAAAGGTATGTATGTATGTATTTATAAAGATTTTATTTATTTATTTGACACAGAGAGACACAGCAAGAGGGGACACAAGCAGGGGCGGAGGGAGAGGGAGAAGCAGGCTTCCCGCCGACCAAGGAGCCCGATGCGGGGCTCCATCCCAGGACCCTGGGATCACGACCTGAGCTGAAGGCACATGGTTAACAACTGAGCCCCCCAGGCGCCCCGAGAGAGGCCTTCATATTTCTGAGGCAGCACTTCGTAAAGCTGGTTCAGTCTGTAAGAATGTCTGTGGTGCGTTTGTTCCCTGCGGTAGCGCCCCCTCCCATCTCCCTTCTAGTGCCCTGCTTCCCCGAATTGGCTGGTGTGCTTTCCCTGGGGGGCGAGGCTCTAACAGGTTACCTTGAATAGTACATACACAGTTTGCATGTCTGGGCATTTGTCACTTGCTCTCTTTGTTCTCCGTGGCCGCTCCTGTGTCTAAGCCAGCCCTTCTCCTCAGCCTGCCCGCTTGAACTGCTCTGACTCTTCTGATGGGTTGGGAAAACTTCCGCCCATTTGCACTCTGTCGACGGGCTGTGGAGAGGAACAATGACTGAATTCTCAGAGGGACATTTGGGGTTGTTAGAGCTTGGGGTGTGCTACCTGGTATGTCCTGGGTAGAGGCCAGGGGTGCTGCCCAAGCCCCTGCAGTGCACGGGACTCCCCAGTGTGGGCAGTGCGTCAGGGGAGAGCTCTGTGTTCTGCCTGCAGCCTAGCCCCATGCTCTTGGAGGGTGGAGGGTTGTCGGCTGCACAGGTTTCCCCTTCCGTGTATGGAGGCAGTTTGTGTGGCCTTGGTCCACTGCAGTTTGAATGCACTGCCTTCCCTCCCGGTGATATTTCTGCAAGCCTCCAAGGGGTGATTCCATGCACTCCGCTGAGCTCTCATTGGTTTCTTTATCTTTCTGCTGGGCTCATTAGTTCCACTTCTATAAAAATGAAGTATTTTGCACCATTGGGTAGTGAAGTTAGGAAGCGAGGGGCGTGGCCCCACAGTATGAGGAGGAGTTAATGGGCAGCCACAGCCTGCTCAGGTTGTTGTTAGTCTCCTGATTGCCCAGTGTGCCAAGTCTGGAGCACTCTACTCTTAGCCAAAGAGCCAGCCCCTCTGGCTGAGATCCTCCTTCCTGCTAGAAGGGGTGACTCGAGCTGCCGGCAGGACCGGGGGAGGGGAGGGTGTCCGCAGTCGTCAGTGAGGAGCAGACCGGGCAGCAGAGCATGTGCTCCTTGTTTTGCAGCTCACCCTAAATGTGATCGCCAGGTTGCTGTCCTAGTGCACGTGCCAGTTTTATTTTGAAACATGTGAACTTAGGGGCGCCCGGGTGGCTCAGTCGGTTAAGTGTCTGTCCGGCTCAGGTCATGATCTCAGGGTCCTGGGATCCAATCCCGCATGAAGGTCCCTTCTCAGCGGGAAGCCTGCTTCTCCCTCTCCCATTCCCCCTGCTCGTGTTCTCTCTCTCTCTGTCTCTCTCTCTCTGTGTCAAATAAATAAATAAAATCTTTTTTTTAAATGTGAATTTATTGAGAAGTAAGATTTTACTTATTTATTTGGCAGAGAGAGACACAATGAGAGGGAGCAGAAGCAGGGAGAGTGGCAGAGGGAGAAGCAGGCTTCCCGGTGAGCAGGGAGCCAGATGTGGGCTTTAATCCCAGGACCCTGGGATCATGACCTGAATCGAAGGCAGATGCTTAATGACTGAGCCACTCGGGCTCCCCAAGTGTGTATTTTTTGAGAACCTGGATGTATTTTTACAAAACCACAGTTCACTCATCAAAATTTGCCCGTTAGCACTGATACTAAGCTGTTCCCTATTTTACCTTTTGTTTTTGTCCCTAAAATGTCTTCTACGGCTCTCCCTCCTGGTCCAGGGCCAGTTAGTCCAGAACACGTGTATTTAGAGATCGTATCTGTTCTTTAATCTAGAGCAGCCTTTCTTTGTCTTTCTTGCTCTTGAGATTTTAAGGAGTACAGGCTGGTTTTGACCCAACTTTGGGCCTGTCTGGGCTTCCTAAAGATTAGATTCAGGTTTTGCATTTTGGACAGAATACCACGGAAGGGTTGTGTCCTGGGCCATCTCTGTTAGTGTTTCCGGTGCTCTGCACTGCTTGGAGGGTCCAGTCTGAGGCCCTCAAGTCTTGGGCCATGTCTCTTGTCTGTCTCTGCATCAGCTCTTGGCTTTAGCCGCCTTGCTCATGTTGCGCCAACTGGGAAGCCAGCCTCAGCTCTTCCGTGGCTTTCTTTTCCAGCCCTTCTCTGTCTCCTCACTAAGCATCCAAGACCTTTGAGATGCACCTGTCCTCAGGGCTGCGTGGGACTGGATCTCTGTTTTAGTAAGCAGTTACTAAGTCCCTCTTGGGTTTTGTTCAGAGAACACAGAGTTCCCACTCTTGATGAATTTATAGTTTACCGCTGCACTTTACAGCCCACCTGAAGCAGAGGGGCAGAGGCTCCTTGGATGGATTTGGAGCCCAAGCGTGGTGGTGTAGGTTCTCATGGGCTGCTGCCGGGTCCCTCTCCTCTCCTCCCAAGCTCTGTATTTGAGTCTCAATGTAAAGATTCCCAAATCTGTGGCACCGTTAGTGCCACCAGGATTTTCACAGTGCCCCCATGCCACAGTAAATACCTAATGTCACCTCTATTGAGTCGTTAGTTCCAGAGGTATTTGTCTCCCAACAACTTAGTAGTCATTTGAAAAACAGTAATACCCATAAATTTAAAAATGCCTATTATTTATTTTATTGTGGAATAAACCACTTGATAACTAGTAGTCGGTATGGCTTCTCAGACTTCACTGAGACTGGATACTGCCACCTTCATTTCCTGTTCCACGCTGATGTTCTTGCAGCAGTCGCTTTTTTATCAGAGCAACCGCTGCAAACCCAGGGCTGCAAGGATGTGACGTCATCACGGGGGCTGTAGTGCCATCTGCTGGTGGAGCCGTGACCCAGCCACTCCAGCTAGCTGCTCCCATGGTGCCAGTCCATGGGCACGTGTGCTGAGTGTGTCTCCGGTTCAGAATATCTTGTGTGTTGTGAGTTCACTGCAGTGTCCCAGGCACCTCACTGTGCAGTTTGGGAGCTCACGGTCGGCCTGAACTAGTCACTATGGCCTACCAGTGGCGTGTTCCCGGGAAAAGGGGCTTACCCACTGGAAGTACCTGGATGAGGGTGGAAAGGTCAAAGTTAAGTCCTCTTGGTGCTGTCTGTCATCAGAGGGGAAATTGGAGGACACACAGAAACAACCAACAGATGTCGACTGAAGAGACCTCACCAGCATTCATAACGTAGCTTCTAGAGAAAAATGGAATTTATCATCTAAGAAACTCTATTTAAAAATGGACTTTTGAGGTGTGCCTTGGTGGCTCAGTTGGTTAAGCAACTGCCTTCAGCTCAGGTCGTGATCCTGGAGTCCCGGGACCGAGTCCTGCATCGGGCTCCCTGCTGAGTGGGGAGTCTGCTTTTCCCTCTGACCCTCTCTCTCATGCTCTCCCTCTCTCTCAAATAAATAAAAAAATATTTTTAAGAAATGGATTTTTGGGAGGTTGCCTGTAGTTTTTCTTGACACTTGTGACAGATGAACTGAAAATGTGCATTGGATCAAAAAGCAAATGGCGGGCGCCTGGGTGGCTCAGTGGGTTGAAGCCTCTGCCTTCCGCTTAGGTCATGATCTCAGCGTCC
>LNAC01000380.1:2277489-2346956 GCA_002007465.1 Ailurus styani
TCTCTGCCTACTTGTAATCTCTCTCTCTGTGTCAAATAAATAAATAAAATTAAAAAAAAAAATAAAAAATAAATAAATAAAAAAATATTTTTAAGAAATGGATTTTTGGGAGGTTGCCTGTAGTTTTTCTTGACACTTGTGACAGATGAACTGAAAATGTGCATTGGATCAAAAAGCAAATGGCGGGCGCCTGGGTGGCTCAGTGGGTTGAAGCCTCTGCCTTCCGCTTAGGTCATGATCTCAGCGTCCTGGGATCAAGGCCCGCATCGGGCTCTCTGCTCAGCGGGGAGCCTGCTTCCTCCTCCCTCTCTGCCTGCCTCTCTGCCTACTTGTGATCTCATCTTTCTCTGTGTCAAATAAATAAATAAAATCTTTAAAAAAAAAAAAAAGCAAATGGCCTCCTTTCTTAGATACTCTGGGATTCTGGCCGTGGCCCTTTCTCCTAGATTTGGCACAATAAGTGGATAAGACCTTGGGGATATTCATGAATGCTTATAAAGAAAAAAAAGATTTTTTAAAATTTTATTTATATGACAGAGAGAGAAAGATCACAAGCGGGCAGAGAGGCAGGCAGAGAGAGAGGGGGAAGCAGGCTCCCCGCTGAGCAGAGAGCCCAATGCGGGACTCAATCCCAGGACCCTGAGATCATGACCTGAGCCGAAGGCAAAGGCTTAACCCACTGAGCCACCCAGGCGCCCCGAAAAAAAAAAATATTTAGAGAGATTTTGTACTTGTCTTTATTATTTAGGGCCACATGTATCTGTTCAGCATACGTTTTGAGGAACTGAATTATTGTGTATTTGGATTCGTGTATGATACTTTATGACTCACCCTTTTCGACTAGTTAAGTGATGACAGAGTAAAGGAATAAATGCTTATATAACTTAAGGGGGACGTTTGTTACTATATTAAAGACACCAGTCATTGCTCGGCCCTCCCCATATCCCCTTCTGCAGACCCCATCCGTGGCGCCTGTCCCTGGGGGCTACCATCCTCTCCAGTGCCCTGGCTGGCTGGCTGGCCGGCCACCTGCTCTGAGGACAGGCAGCCAGTGAGCTGGTGCAGGGGACTCTTTCTAGAAACAGACATGGCTGTCATTGGATGGTGGTTAGGATGTAGAACTGTAGGTGGTTTTGGACTGTGCACAAGATGACAGTAGATGGTCCAGAGAGAGGGTGGTAGAATGATAAAGTGTACCCAGAAAAACAGAAACTTCCCCTGGAGCCCACTGTGCTCCCTGTCTTTGGGAACTGTCAGGTCTCTCTCCACTTCACAGTGGCAGTTCTTTCTTTTTGGCAAACAGAAGAGCCTTGACTAAACCAGGTAAACTTTTGGGGGTGGGGCAGGGTAGTCAGGAGGAACCGGGAGTCATTTTAATTATTCCCTTCTAGAGTTAACCATTTCCCAAAAGATGTAGTTGTTAGTGAAAGATTTCTCCGTTCCTGTGAGGAAACAGGAAAGACAGGACAGATGATCAGACCGTGAATTTATCCCGTAAAAATATATCAAGTGCTTAAAAAATGAGAATGTGCCCTCCGTGGAATCTTTCTTGGGTGCCTTTTGTGTGTCATCGTTTTCTAGGACACTTGCCTCAGGAAGGTTTAGTGGTACATGAACCTTTTCATACTTTCCAAATTAATGCTGTTATTTGTGGCTTTGAAAGAACAATCAGGACACCTGGGTGGCTCAGTTGGTTAAGCAGCTGCCTTCAGCTCAGTTCGTGATCTCAGGGTCCTGGTCCAAGTCTCGGATCAGGCTCCTTGCTCAGCACGGAGCCTGCTTCTCCCTCTGCTTCTGTCTGCCTCTCTGCTTGCTTGTGCTCTCTCTCTCTGACAAATAAATAAAATCTTTAAAAATAAATAAATAAATAAAAGAACAATCAACTGTTGTCAGAATTTATATTCGTGATCGCCCCAATGCATCATCGACTTGCTAATTACTGCATCAGGTAGGATTGGGAGGAGGAACAATCTATTCATTGAAGAAAGAAGTAAACTGGTATTAGGTGTTTAGGAGGCCACTTTGTGTCAGACCCAGACACTGAGAACCGCTTGAAGAATGAAGCAGGTGTGGCCGCCGTCCTGAGCACATGCGTCCGTCCAGGTCCCCCACAGTTTGTCCCAGTTCAAGAGTCACCTCACTGACTTCACACTGTCCAGTTCTTCAGAAGGATCCTCCCCCCACCAGGCCAGGAAACAAACAGCAGGTGACCTCCAAGTGCTTTCCTCCCTGCACAGTTCACAGTGATTCTGTTATCCCTTCTCTGGGGGTCTTGTTAAACATTCCTAGTTAATGAATAACTTGGATGGAATTTGGTTTTCTTATATTCAGTAAGCTTCTTGGTGAATTTCTAATGACTAGGGGTTTTTTGATCAAGGAATTTTATCTTGTTTGAGTATTTGCTTTACTTGTTCCTCCACCTTCCCCTATTTTTTATGACCGAGGTTTTTGGACCAACAAGGTTTCTTTTAAGAGAGGGATAACAGTTGGACAAAACATCCAGGGAGGGACAAAAAAGTTGATTTGTTAACTTCCTGTCACATCCAAAGATAAGTGGCAGGGTTTATCAGTGTCTAAGGAGGTTAGGAACTTGAGTAGCAGGAAAAAGTTAGTGTCCCAGGGACTTTGCATCTGCTTATCCTGCTGTTCAGGATTCTGCTCAGATGGCTCCAGGCCTTCCCTAGCCCCCTTCCCTTCGCTTCCCTCCCTCCTTCCCTTCCTCGTTCCCTCCCTCCCTGCCTCCCTCCCTTCCTTCCTTCTTTATTTTATATTTTATTTATTTATTTGAGAAAGAGAGTGAAAGGGAGAAGCAGATTCCTTGCTGAGCAGGGAGCCTTATGTGGGACTCAATCCCAGGACCCTGAGATCGTGACCTGAGCTGAAGGCAGAGGCTTTAACCCACTGAGCCACCCAGGCACCCTTTAGCCACCTTTGTGAAGGATCTCCCCCATCCCACTTCCCCTCACCATCTCACCCAGTTTTGTTTTTCCTTAACACTGGACAGCCCCGGGCGCCTGGGTGGCTCAGTGGGTTAAAGCCTCTGCCTTCAGCTCAGGTCATGATCTCAGGGTCCTGGGATCGAGGCCCACATCGGGCTCCCTGCTCGGCGGGGAGCCTGCTTCCTCCTCTCTCTCTCTGCCTGCCTCTCTGCGTACTTGTGATCTCTGTCAAATTAATAAATAAATAAAATCTTAAAAAAAAAAAAAACTGGACAGCCCCTGATGTATCGAAATTGCATACGTAGGTTATTTACGTATGTCTTTCTCGGCTAAAATGTAAGCTCCCAGCAGCAAGAACTAGGACTTGTTTACAGAGGAACACCCTTGCTTCAGTGCTGGGAGTATGATAGAGTCTTGGTGAATATTTGTTGAGTGAATGAATGTGAGCTGAGCTCACAAATATGAACTCAGATATCGAGGCCATTATATTGTTAAATCTTTTCATCAACAATTTAAAGCTTTCATCCACTTTTAGTGCTGTTGTGTAGTATGGCTGTACGTGTCCTCAAACCGGAAGTAAATACTCCTTTTTACCTCATTCTGGCCTAAACTGGTGCCTAGCACGAGAGTGGGCTTACTCGGTCCTTTTCTCACTGTGGCGGCATAATAAATACAGATATCTGCATAGCTTTACAGTAAAGAGCACTGCGTAATTGTAAGTGGCCTGAAGGTGTGAAGTCTCTGTTCTTGTCTCTTTCCAGCTCCCACTGTGAGTCAGCGACGATTAGGAATGGGTTAAACACTTCCAGCTCAGAGTGCGGTGTTTTGCAGTTGTCTGAGAAAATCTGATACTCGTCTTCAGCTCATGTCTGTTGAGAACATGTCCTCTTTCTTGATTGGGGGGATATCGTACTTTTTTTTTTAAGATTTTTATTTATTTGACAGAGAGAGAGCTCACAGGCAGGCAGAGAGGCAGGCAGAGAGAGGGGGAAGCAGGCTCCCCGCTGAGCAGAGAGCCCGATGCAGGGGTCAATCCCAGGACCCTGAGATCATGACCTGAGCCGAAGGCAGAGGCTTTAACCCACTGAGCCACCCAGGCGCCTGGTATTTTACTTTTTAAAATTGTCTCTAATTCTTCAAGGCAAAAATGCATTTGTGTTTCTAGGATTTATGTTTAAGAGACATTCCGGTGAAGTGGTCCGGATCTGAGTCCAGGTCCGGCAGAGCAACAAGCTCTCCTGGTGTGTTTGTGTATATCTGTCTGGCCCTCCTCAGACGGAATGATCAGAGCCCTGAGTTGGGGGAGTGGGGGACACCAGGGACACAGTGGGTAAGGTGGAGAGCTTTAAATTAGGCTGGGCTGAAAAGTTTGATTTTCTTCTGTAGGAGGAGTGTTTGAAGACTTGAGCGGAGGAGTCAGATGTCAGAGCTGTCCTTCAGAAAGATAAATCAGGCAGTGATGTGTAGGGTGGGTTGAAGAGGAAAGAGACAGCTGGGGGAGCGAGTCAGGAGCAGGCTAGGCAGAGCTGGAGGCCAGGGCCAGCGGGGGTGGAGTGCAAAGGGTGGGAGAGGGGACGGGTGGAATTGAGTGGCAGCCTGGTGGGAAGGGTATATTTGAGTCTGTGCTTGAGGAGGGTGGTGAAGCCACCATTAGTCCGTTTGGAAAGGTAAGGTCTGTAAAGAAAGCAGGAGCTTGAGCCTGCAGTGTTCAGGATCCTAAGAATTGAGTGCAGTCAGGGGAAGGAGAAGCACGAGAGAAAGGTGCCCCTTAAACCAGTTGGAGATGGGACTCAAGGAGGAAGTGAAGTGATTAGGTATGTCAGATATTGCTAAAATAGGTCAAGTAAGAGGAGGGCTGAGGTCCTCTTGTTACCATCACCCAAGTGGGAGATAGTCGTCGGGTATGTAATTGCAGGCAGAGAAAGCTCACCAGCTGGGAGAGGAAGACAGGTGGAATCTGGGAGACCTCTTCCAGAGACCATAAAATGAGGAGTTCGTGTACTTCTTTGCAAGCACCTAGGGAGTGGGTGCTTGGTGCTGGCACAGGTGGTGTGGTATACAGATCATGTTATTGGAGTTACCTGATTCCAAGAAGCAAACAACGGAAGCTCTAGATTAACAAAACACAGGAAGAATTAACTGTAAGGACTGGAATGTAGAGGAGCCGGAGAAGGGACAGGAGCAGGGATGGTAGCGTCTGCCCCTCCTATGCGTCCGTATTGCTCTCCCTGCTGCTCAGAAAGCTGTGTCCAAGTTGTGAAGGGGAGCCAGCTCCCCCTCCAGCTTTCANTCCGTATTGCTCTCCCTGCTGCTCAGAAAGCTGTGTCCAAGTTGTGAAGGGGAGCCAGCTCCAGCTTTCGAGTTCATATCCCGTTTCCAGACGTGGACAGTCTGCCCTCCAAGCAGTCTCAGTTTCCACATTATTGGGGGATAGAGTCTGTTCCGTCTGATTTGAGTTGGGTACCTGTTCCTNAAGCAGTCTCAGTTTCCACATTATTGGGGGATAGAGTCTGTTCCGTCTGATTTGAGTTGGGTTAGGTCTGGTCAGCTGTGACCAGGGTCCGTGGTGGGGAAGACAGCCTTGCGTAGTGTAAACATGCTGTCAGGAGCTGGTGGATCACCCCAGAACAGGAGGAGGAACCATGGGGTTAGCTCCTAGAAAAGGTTGTTTATAAGCAGAACAGACTGCTCCCCCACCCAAAACAAATGTCCAAAATAGCAGTGAAGCCAGGGCACAGGCCCTACTTACAGTCTTATAGAATAGAAAAATAGAAATGGATCAGTTGAATGAAAGGCAGAGTGGTTCGCTTGGAAAGGGACGGTCAGGAAGGGTTAGTCATGTGTCTTTAAGCTCTGATTTTAAGGTTGAGTGGCATTTTCTGAAAGAAGGAAGGAGAGGACAAAGAACATTCAGACCAGAGGGGAAAAGTATGAGCAAGGGGACAAGTCTTAATTTTTGTATCTGGTTTTCTTACTTCTAAAAAATTTTATGTAGACTCGGGGCACCCGGGTGGCTCAGTTGGTTAAGTGTCCGACTCTTGGTTTTGGCTGAGGTCATGATCTCATGGGTCGGGAGATCAAGGTCCGCGTCATTGCTCTTGTCACTGTCATCGTTGGCAGGCTCCCCACTCAGTGGTAGTGGGGGCTTCTGCTTGAAGATCCTCTCTCTGCTCCTCCCTGCCACGCTCACTCCTGCATGCTCTCCCCCCCCAATAAATAAATAAATCTTAAATTTTTTTTTAATCTTTAAAAATTTTTTAAGACTCATTGTCTTAAAATGAGAGTATAGCATCAGGGTAAGCCCCTGGGCTTGTCTAGTTGCTGAGTGTAACACTAACTGTTTAAACAACTTTGAGCTAGTTCCTGAACTTTCTTTGCCTCTGTTATCCTTTTTTATAATTTTACAGATTTTTAAAAAAGATTTTATTTATTTATTTGTCAGAGAGAGGGAGTGAGCAAGTGACCACAAGCAGGGGGAGCAGCAGGCAGAAGGAGAAGCTCAGCAGAGAGCCCAATTCGGGACTTGATCCCTGGGATCATGACCTGAGAAGGCAGATGCTTAATCAGACTGAGCCACCCAGGCACCCCTAATTTTGCACATTTAAAATTACAAGGAGTGACGACAGTTGATACCTCATTGTGTTACTGAGGGGTTAATCAGGTGAGCATAGAGTATTTAGCACTGTAACATCTGGCATATAAGTACTTGGTACATTTTAAGGTTGGCTAAAAATAATATAAGCTGTATCTTCTTTCTGGCTATACTTTTTTTTTAAAGATTTTATTTTTTTTATTTGACAGCAGGAGAGAGAGCGAGAGAAAGCACAAATGGGGGTGGGGGGTGGGCAAAGGGAGAGGGAGAAGCAGGCTCCCTGCTGAGCAGGGAGCCAGATGCAGGACTCGATCCCAGGACCTAGAGATCATGGTCTAAGCTGAAGTTAGATGCTTAACCATCTGAGCCACCCAGGCACCCTTCCAGCTATACTTTTAAAATCTAGTTTGGCAGCTTAGAATAAATCTATTTAGTTAGCTCTAACATAACAGTTATATATATATATATATATATATTTTTTTTTTTTTTTTTTAAGATTTTACTTCTTTATTTGACACAGAGATAGATCACAAGTAGGCAGAGAGGCAGAGAGAGAGGAGGAAGCAGGCTCCCTGCTGAGCAGAGAGCCCGATGCAGGCCTCGATCCCAGGACCCTGAGATCATGACCTGAGCCGAAGGCAGAGGCTTTAACCCACTGAGCCACCCAGGCGCCCATAACAGTTATATTTGTAAGGCTTACTCATTAAATTGTTGTGACTTCACTAAATGACAGGCGCAGTGAGTGGAGCAGTGACCTGAGTGCCGTGTGGACCAGACCTTCCCATGTGGTGACTGTATCAGCAACCACACTGACTGCCTAGCCAGCTAGAAGGGACCGAAAAGGAAGTCCTGTGTCCGCTGGACACTCTGAGTTGAGGATGTAATGTCTTCCTCATTTGTTCCCCTCTTGGGAGGAAATATCCCCTAGTAGCTTCCTAAACTTTGTACGTCTTTATTCTGACCTTATACTTGATCATTTTGTTGAGTATGGAATTCTTCTTTGGAATTAATTCGGGACATTGCTCTCTTTTCTTCCAGTGTCCAGTGTTGCTTTTAGCAAGTTGGGATGTCATTGACTTTTGGTCCTTTTTATACCGTCTGTTTTTCCATCTGGAAACTTGTAGGATCTTAATTGTGTCCCTAGTGTTCTGAAATATGACACGTCTGGAGAGCAGTCTCTTTTCATCCATTACTCTGGTCCTGGCCTGACTTCGCAGTCTGGACGGGCCTCAGGCAGCTCTAGAAGGATGTCATCAGCCACAGGAGGTGGCATCTCGCTCGTGCCTCCACATTTCTTTATTGAATTTAAGCATATTGCTGCCTTTTACATAATTTTCCTATTGATGTATTTTCTTAATGGTTCCTCCAAAAACATGTTGAATGTTCAGTGGTAACTACTGTGCCTGATGNCTGGCCTGACTTCGCAGTCTGGACGGGCCTCAGGCAGCTCTAGAAGGATGTCATCAGCCACAGGAGGTGGCATCTCGCTCGTGCCTCCACATTTCTTTATTGAATTTAAGCATATTGCTGCCTTTTACATAATTTTCCTATTGATGTATTTTCTTAATGGTTCCTCCAAAAACATGTTGAATGTTCAGTGGTAACTACTGTGCTTGATGGCAAAGTTTTTTTTTTTATTGCAAAATTTGAGCTGTTCATATAGGCAGAACCTAATTTGGGAGAAGGTTGAAGAGATCTTTTCAGTGTTTATTGCATAATCAATACTCTATTCTGTAAAAAATAAAGCATTTCCANATGCGGGCCTCGATCCCAGGACCCTGAGATCATGACCTGAGCCGAAGGCAGAGGCTTTAACCCACTGAGCCACCCAGCCGCCCAAAGTTTTTTTTTTTATTGCAAAATTTGAGCTGTTCATATAGGCAGAACCTAATTTGGGAGAAGGTTGAAGAGATCTTTTCAGTGTTTATTGCATAATCAATACTCTATTCTGTAAAAAATAAAGCATTTCCAACATAACTCTTCCTTGAAAGATTTACTTTGTCTCATATAGAAACCACACTGAAATGTCAAGAAAACAAACCAAAACTTTTAATGAACACAGGAATACAGGATAACTAAAAACAACTGAACGTGTTTGGAAATTTATTACTTTAGCAGTTAGGGTCAGCCAAAACTATTTCATGTAGACACTATCACAAATATTTTATTTATTTATTTAAGATTTTATTTATTTGACAGAGAGAGACACAGCGAGAGAGGGAACACAAGCAGGGGGAGTGGGAGAGAGAGAGGCAGGCTTCCCGCCGAGCAGGGAGCCTGATGCCGGGCTCTATCCCAGGACCCTGAGATCACGACCCAAGCCGAAGGCAGATGCTTAACAACCGAGCCACCCAGGCACCCCCACAAGTGTTTGAATGTGCTTCTCACATCCCCTGGCGCACCTTAATACACAGCTGGGTTCACCCCGCACTTTGATGGTTGGGATAGCAGCTCCCGTGTGTCCTTACATTTCTCAGGGCTTGAGAAAAAGTATAAATGTGAGATTCTCGGTGTATCACCGTATGAAGTCGTTGCAGGGTGTGAGTTTGGAAGTCTGGCTGGTATTGCTTATAGGCAGGTGTCGGTTTTGCACAGAATCTTCAGTGGGGCACCTGAAGACAGTCCCCGAGGAGCGTCCGATGCACGGTGGAAGCAAGCCAGAGCCTCCGCTTGCAGGGAGAACGGGGCCGTCGGAGCCTCCGCAACTGTGGGGCGAGCTGTGCTTTGTGCGCAGAGAGGGCCGCAGAGCGTGTGCACAGCACAGTGCGGGCCAGTAGCTGGTTGGCGAGTCTTTTCTGCGTGTCTCAGATTCCTGTGCCCCTTTAGTAGAGGTTCACATTCTGCCGAAGGGAAGTGACGGCACCATCACACCGAGGCAGCTCACAGTTGTCTACATCTTGATGTGAATCTGAATTTTGAGCACAAGCCAGATGGTTTGCTTTTCTGCCTCACGTCCAGCTTGCAGCAGATGTGGAAGAAGTTCCTTTTTTGGCCAGTAATTTGTGAGAAAAATGTTCTGGCGTGAAGGTTAAGGCAGTTTACCATGGGAGCGGCTTGAAGCCTGGCGTGCATGGAGCACTGTAAACACAGGTGCGGCTCAGCCAGAGACTAGGTGTCCTTAGCTGTCCGTCCCGCGCCTGGCGAGAGACAGGGTGCCGTTCCTCGCTGCAGACGCGCTTTACTTCTGTTGCTCTTGATCTCCGGTACTTTGTAAAAAGTAGTGCAGTACCCAGAAAGTGTTCTGTTGTCTAGGGAGAAATCAATGGAGTGGACTTGGGGGTGACCCAGAAGTGTGGGCGGTTAGACGGGGCTTCGAAATAACTGGTGGCCGTTTACAGTAGAGATCAGTAACGGAACACTGCCTGGAGAATCCTCAACTATCTGGAAATTAAACAAGTCAAAGATGACACTGTAAGGGAAATTTGAAAATACTTTGATTTGAATGAAAGTGAAACAAGCACCTCGGCATTTGTGGGGCTCAGTGAGAGCGGGCCCACGGGGACTGATGGGATGAAGCACGTGCGGTAGGAACAGATGAGCCCTCAGCCAGCCAGGCTCCGCCTTCTGACGCCAGAAGGCACGTTGAGCACAAAGCAAGCAGAAGGAAGCAGTAATGAAGGTAAGAGGAGAACTCCGTGAAAGTGAAAACAGGTACAGCAGAGAAAATCAGTGACCCTGAAAAATTGGTGTTTTGAAAAGAACAAATTGATAAATCTGTAGCCAGCTTGAGAAAAAGAACACTGAAGCACTGTTAAAAGGAGAAGTTGAATATGAAAATTAAACACGAAATACTGATTCCTCTGGTTCCCACAGTGGCCTTAGAAACAAAGCGCACTCACTGATGGTGTCAGTAGGTCACGGAGTTTCCTGGCTGCCGAAGAAGCTCCTCTGGCTGAGAATTACGAAAAGACAGTAATTTCCTCCAATTGATCTGTAGGTAATCTCATCTTTGGTTAGATAAGGTCAAGGGTATTTTAAAAGAAAATTTATATTTATTTTTTTTTAAGATTTTATTTGTTTGAGAGAGAGAGAGAGGGAGCATGAGCAGAGGGAGGGGCAGAGGGAGAATCAGACTCCCCGTTGAGCAGGGAGCCTGGCCGAGCTCGATCCCAGGACCTGGAATCATGACCTGAGCTGAAGGCAGACGCTTAACCGACCGACCCACTCAGTTGCCCCTACATTCACTTTTCATCGATCTTAATATTCTCCTTCCCCAAACTTTTAATTTTGAATAATTTTGATTTTGAAGCTACAGAAAGTTGAGAAAATAGATAGTGAACATTCTGTACCTTTTACCAAGTAGTTTGTGACTTTTGGGGGGATACACATTGTCACGACCTTGACATCTTTGAAGAGTTCAGGCCAGTTTCTTTTAATGTCTCACATTCTGGGTTTTTATAAATGTTTCTTCATGTTTGGATTCAGGCACAATGTTTTTGGCAAAAATGCTCCATAGGTGACCAGTACTTCCCATTTTATCATAAGATACCTCAAGTTGATTTGTTCCATTCTTGGTAATACTAAGTATAATCATTTGATTAAGGTGGTGTCTGTCAGATAATGACTTTTCCTTTTTATAAGTAGGAAATGATCCATGAGTGACACTTTTAGGCCTTGTGAATATCTTATAACTTAACATACTTTAGCATCCGTTGGTGATCTTTGCCTGTGTGTGTTACTACTCTAGAGGCCCCGAAATAGTAGTTGTTGAAGTCTGTCATTCCTTATACATCAATTTACCTTCCTTTGTAAAGAAAAGCTTTACTTTTCCTCTTGTTTCTGTATTTTTTTTTTTATTGTTATTGGATGTGTGTGTGTTTTCAACAAGATACATTCCATTTTACCCTCGGATTTTCCTAAATTTGGGTAGGGGACTCTTTCACATTATCATTTCACCTTCCTGTTCAGAACATCTTTGTACTAGAGAATTATTGAGAAGTGAGTTTACTCTGTTTCTTACACGCTGCCCAGTCCCTCATGCAGAACTCTGAAGGCTGGATGTGTTCCGGAGCTCTGCCTTTTTGAGGATTTAGAAAGATAAAGTGGTGTATTTATCACAGATGCACACCACCTCCAGCAGGCTTTGTAATCAGCACCTCAAAGCCTCTGATGAAACAGGACTGCCCACCCTGAGAAGGGTGAGGACTAACGAATGCCCTTGGGTCTGTTCTGCTCTGGTTTGGGGAATCTCAGAATTACAGGGAAGGAACGTTCTTTGTCTCAGGGTCATGGCGACGTAGAAGAGATCATGTCCAGTTACCTCTGCTTGATTCGAAATCTTAATGCAACCAGTAAAGGAATTCTTTAGATACATCTCAAGAGGATTCAGCTTTTAGATTTTGAAAAATAGTAAGTAGTAATAGTCATATGAATACTAGTATTGATACTTGAAACTTCATGATGTAGTAGAATATAAAGAAGTTGATCACAGTAATATTTAATATTGCTAAATTAACCCTATAGGGTCAAACATAGGCTCAGCTGATTTTTTTATGACTTTTTTTATGACTCTTTTTAAAGATTTATTTATTTGAGAGAGAAAGTGTGCTTGCACGCTCGTGGGGGGAGGGGCAGAGGGAGAGAGACTCTCAGGCTGACTCTGTGCTGAGCGAGGAGCCGGATGTGTGACCCTAAGATCATGACCTGAGCTGAAACCAAGAGTCGGATGCTTAACTGACTGAGTCACCCAGGTGCCCCTCAGCTGACTTTTTCAGGAGCCTTCAAAAGGTACATAATCTTTGACATAATAATTCCATCTTTGGAAATCTGCTCTGAGAATTTTGACCTACAGTCCACTTTGCTGTTGGGCATCTCTGCTGAGTGAGCCATGATGCCCACAGTCACCGAGTCCACCACACCTCCCTCCCTTTCTTGTCAAGTGGCCTTTCCCACACTGGCACACGTGTTTCCCTCTGACCCCGAGAGTAGGGGTCAGCTGCCCGCTCTGCCTCTGGTTCTTTCCTCCCTAAGCCTCAGAGTCTCCTGGCTGCTCACCTGTGGTACAGGTTGTCCTGTGCTCGTTTCCAGGACTTTGTGTGGATCATAGAGGCCCAAGTGAAACTAGCCCTTCGGATTTTTATTAGTTTAGTTTCTATGGGTAGAGCCCCTCTCTTTTTCCCTCTCTGTATATCATAGGACGATGTCCCATGCTTTCCCCCTTGCCTGTGAGACCCATGTGGGCAGCTAGGCTGAGCATGCCTGTTTGGGCTTGTTTTCCTAGCATCCAGCACACTGTCGTACTTCCTGGGCATTAAGTGTACTCAAGTGAGTGGATGGATGTTCAGGGGATTTGATCCATAAATCAAATAAAGCCATCGTATCTTCAAAGACTAGTGTTTGAGGTGTAGCCAGAGGCAGCCTGAGACAGTGCTGGGAAGGAAGGGGTGTAGCGTGCAACAGTCTGGTCCTTTTGTGAGGGAATGGTCTGGAAGCCTTGCACCATGTCAGCTTGCACAGGTAGACTTGTCTGCAGGAGGTCAGAGAGAGAGACCTCGAAGGGCTCCTGCCTTCTAGCAGAGCTGCCACCGCCAAGGGAACAGGGTTTCAAAGCAGCAGCATCAGGGTGGGTGAGGAGTGTTTGGATTATTAAAAATGTTTGGTTTGCTCATAAAATTGATGAGACATTTGTATTTACTCTGTTAAATGTGTGGTTTTATATATTTTAAATTTTTACTAGAATTGGCTGTGTAAACTGCAAACCTTTTTCTTGAGTTTTGTCTATATCTTCCCCTATCTTCCTCCAACTTCCCTTATGGATTGCTTTCTAAACAGATGAGAGAAAAATTCAGCATACGTATGTCCCCCCTTATTTCCACTTCTGCAGCACCCCTCCCTTGTAGCCAGACTTGAGAGTAACCAGGGAGGGTCCTTCCCTACCTACTCTGAGAACCATCTTTTCTCACTCTGGCCAGGCACTGCCCCCTCTCCCTCTTGTGGGCCTAGGCACCTGTCAGCCAGCCTCTACGATCTGTCTTCAGTCTGAAGATGCACCTTGCCTCTCCACGTACTTGTGCCTCCAGGAGGCAGAGTAGTGTTGTGAAACTTAGGCTTTGGTTTTGTTAAATCCCCAGTTTCCGGATGTTCAGAAAGGGCGATGCTTGCTCCTGGTTTCGGATCACATTAATGTGTGCTGCTATCTGGGACAGTGGTCTGGATGGTCTGTCCAGTGTTCTGTCCAGTGTTCTGGGCTGGATAATCAGAAAAAGAGCCCCACTTGGGTCTGATTTTTAACCAGAAAAAAGTCCAGTCAGCTGTCCATGTGAATCCAGGCTGAGGCGGTTTGACAGTGGTCCCCCCACCCTTTATCCCACTGTGACCATGTCCTGAGGAGCCACACAGTAGACAAATGCTCATGGAGGTTTGGCTCCCCATTTTCTTCTTCCAAAGAAAAAGAATAGAGAATTTTAACTTTATTTCATGCCTTGAGCCAGAGCAAACTATGATACATTTTTCCATTTTAATTTTTTCCCTCCTGTCTCTTGATGGGGCAAGTACCTAAAAGGGTTTGTATTTGGAGATTGGGTTAATTGTGACAACCACTTTGAAGAAGTTCTCACCTGGGCTCATGTTCTCTTCAGAGACATCTAGTGATGTCTGGAGACGGTTTTGGTTGTCACGCTGGGGAGGGGGGTGCTGCTCAGTACCCCACAGTGGACAGGACAGCCCCCACCACAGAGAACGGTCCAACCTAAAACTCCAGTCGTGCCGAAGTTAAGGTTTCCTACTTTTGAACTTGGTAATTCAATGACAGTGTGGGTGTGCACTCCCAAGAGCTACCCCCTGAGGGTTTATGAAAGCCATTTGGCGGGCGCCTGGGTGGCTCAGTGGGTTAAAGCCTCTGCCTTCGGCTCAGGTCGTGATCTCAGGGTCCTGGGATCGAGTCCCGCATCGGGCTCTCTGCTCAGCGGGGAGCCTGCTTCCTCCTCTCTCTCTGCCTGCCTCTCTGCCTCCTTGTGATCTGATCTCTCTCTCTCTCTGTGTCAAATAAATAAATAAAATCTTAAAAAAAAAAAAAAGAAAGCCAATTGGCCACCATTTGCTGATTAATCTCCAGCGTCCACTTCCATAGCCTCTGATTTGGGTGTCCTTTTAAGTGCTTTTTATGGCATATTTTATTACAGGAACCAGTTTAATGTGAGCGATGTATGGCATTTAGCATGTTCCCTGTGTCGTAAAACCATCACCTCTATCTAGTTACAGAAGATTGTCATCTTCCCAAAGGGAGCCCTGTACCTGTTGAGCAGTGTCCATCCCACACGCATGTACACAGAGCCCTGAACAACCCCTGCATGTTGTCTCTGTGCATTTGCCTCTTTCATGTAAACAGAATATTTCATATAAGTATCCCATTTACATGGATATTTCATATACATGAAATCATCATACACTTTGTGATCTTTTGCATTTGGCTTCTTCAGGTAGCGTAATGTTTTCAGGGACCAGCCACGCTGTAGTGCGTGCCAGTGTTTCACTCCTTGTCAGACTGAGTAGTATTCCATTGTGTGGCTGTGCCACCCTTTGTTTATCCATTTACTTATTGATGGACACTGAGCTGTTGGCCACGGCGAGTAGCTCTGTGGTGAGATTGGACATATGTGTGTGAGCACTGGTTTTTAGTTCTGGGCGGTATATGCCTGGGAGTGGCCTTGCTGGATCACATGGCAAACCTGTGTTTAACTTTGGGAAGAACCTCCATGCTGTTCTCTTTGTACACTTACTTTTATTGACAGAAAAGCTTGTGCTTGGGGCGCCTGGGTGGCTCAGTGGGTTAAGCCTCTGCCTTTGGCTCAGGTCATGATCTCAGCGTCTGAGATCGAGCCCCACGTCAGGCTCTCTGCTCAGCAGGGAGTCTGCTTCCCCTCTTTCTCTGCCTGCCTCTCTGCCTACTTGTGATCTCTCTCTCTCTCTGTGTCAAATAAATAAATAAATAAAAACTTTTTAAAAAAGGAAAGCTTGTGCTTGCTCATAAAATATGCAACATAATTCCAAAATAGAACTATTTTGTTAAATAAATACCTTAGAATTCACGATCGAACAGGGGACATTTCAGCTTGTTGATACCTCTCCTGACCTCCAGACTAGGTGTGTGCCTGGGAGTTTTAGACACAGGAGATAGTGGATCCATCAGCAGGCGGGTGATAATTTGTGAAACATCCAGAATGGGACTTTTCACACAGCTTAATTTGGAGAGAGCACCAAAGCCTATGTAAGTGTTTCGAAACTTAGTTTCTGAGAAGGAACAAGCAGATGCTCCAGAAGAAGTCTAGAATGAAGTGTACTTCTGTTCTGGCTGCAGTGCTGGGAGAACAGAGTTGGGGGCTCTTCCGGGGGGCCTCCTGGCCACCAGGGCGAGGGCTGGCTGTGGGAGGGGCCGGGGGTGGGTTCACATGTGCGCCTGTAGACCAGCCACACTTGGAAAGTGTCCAAGCCTTCTTTCGAGATTCACATCCGTTCTGTTCCATGTCTGATGGCAGAGTCTGGGTAAGAGTACTTTAGAACCTTCTGGAACTGCAGTGATTGTTTTTACTGTTGCTGTAATTCTTCTAGTGATGGTACTGTTCAGTTGGATTCAGGGTATTTTCCATGAGGCATTGATAAGGATTTTTTAAAAAGAAAATTGAGATCGGAGTTCTTTTCCACCCTGAAAAGCCAAATACTAAATTAATACAAAGTACTAAGCATAAAGTGACTTGGGACAAGAAATGGTAATAGGGAAGGGATGGATTTATAAGCTCCTTCAGCTGCATGGAATGTTGTTTGTCGCAGCCTGAATGCAGTGCATCGATAGTGTTTTCTCTGTCTGTTGCAGACAATTTTTCATGCATTGGAGACCAGACGAGAAGCACTTCTGAATTAAGGTAATGTTGGTGTAATTGATCCTGTCAGGTTGTAAAGCACAATTTTTAAATTTCTTCAGGGTTTCTTATTTGAATAACCTAGTTTTTTGTACAGTTTTGCCCATGTCTTTTTTAAGCCCATTGTTGGTTTTCAGAACAGATTGTTCCTGAGAAGCATGTTTTTTTGAAAGGCTCTATCCACTGTTCAGAAGGAAGAGCTAAAGTCCCAGATATTATGGTTCACATCTGGACAAGAGCAGAATTTCTCCAACTTTTTTCATTAGAAAACCGGAGATCCTTTTTTTTTCTTTNTTTTTTTTTTTTTTTTTTTTTTTTTTTTTTTTTTTTTTTTTTTTTTTTTTTTTTGGTGAGGAGAGCCGTTTTTCAAATCAGATCTTAGAATACCAGTAGATTGTGCAGATAAAGGTGAAGCCACATGATTCATTAAAAAATCCCTATAAATTTGTGCAAAGTGGAAGTGATACAGTGGATGTGTCACAGAGTCGGGTCAGTGGATCTGGTTGAGGGTACAGTTCTGTGTATAATTTTTAGAACTCTGTAAGTTGAAAGAATTTTTTTTTAAAGATTTTATTTATTTATTTGACACAGAGAGAGAGATTACAAGTAGGCAGAGAGGCAGGCAGAGAGACAAGGAGAGGAGGAACCAGGTTCCCTGCTGAGCAGAGAGCCCGATGCAGGCCTCGATCCCAGGACCCTGGGATCATGACCTGAGCCGAAAGCAGAGGCTTTAACCCACTGAGCCACCCAGGCGCCCTGAAAGAATTTTTTTTTAAAGATTTTATTTATTTGAGAGAGAGAGAACGTGTGGGTGCATGTGCCCCTGGAGAGAAGGGCAGAAGGGGAGGGAGAGGGAAAGGGAGAGAACCCCAGGCAGACTCCTCGCTGAGGCGCTGAGTGCAACTCAGGGCGTGATCCTGTGATTCTGAGGTCACACAACCTGAGCTGAAACCGGGAGTCGGATGTTTAACAGACTTGAGCCACCCAGACAGCCCAAGTTGAAAGAATTTTAAAAAGCAAAACTAAATTAGGAGCGCTTCTGTGGCTCATTTGGTTAAGCGTCTGCCTTTGGCTCGGGTCATGATCTCAGGATCCTGAGATCAAGACCCACATTGGGCCCCCTGTTCAGCAGGGAGTCTGCTTCTCCTTCTCACTCTGTGCTCATGCTCTCTCGTGAGCACACACGCTCTCTCTCAAATAAATAAAATCTTTAAAAACAAACCAAAAAAAAGCAAAACTAAATTAAATGACTTCACTGCTTCAACAGTTGGTCGTCTCTGTGCAGAAGGTGAACTTGGCCCATAGACAAAAATTAACTCAAAGTGAATCGTAGACCTTAAATATTCACCCTAAATAGAAGACATTGAAGATTGTTAAGACTTTGGGTTTGGCACAGACTTCTTAATTATGACATCAAAGATAAAATCCATAAAAGAGAACATTTATAAATTAGACTTTGTGAAGATTAAAAGCCTCTGCTCCTTCAAAGACACTGTTAAGAAAATGAAAAGACAAACCGCAGGCTGGCAGAAAGTGGTAACATGTGACACATCTTAGATGACTTGTATACAGAGTAAGTAAAGAACTCTTAAAATTCAGTGTGAAGGAAGCAAGTGATACAAACAGACACTTCACCAGAGAGTAGGGAGAGAGACAGCAGTTAAGTGTGTTTGAAAAGATGGCCAGGGCACCTGGGGGCTCAGTCAGTTAAGTGTCTGCCTTCAGCTCAGGTCGTGATCTCAGGGTCCTGGGATTGAGGGCCGCGAAGGTCTCCCTGCTCAGCGAGGAGTCTGCTTCTCCCTCTGCCTCTCTTCCCCGCTTGTGCTCACTTTCTCTCTCTCTCGCAAAAATCAGTAAGATCTTAAAGAAAAGAAAAAGAAGGGAAGGGAGAAAGGAAAGGGAAAGCCAAAATGATTTGCTGTTGGGAGATGGAAATGAAATCTGTAAGGAGACGCCACTGTCCAGCTCCTAGACGGATCAGCAGGTGATCACATCAAGTGCTGACGAGGACATACAGGAACTGGGCTCTCCTTCACTGCTGGTGGGGGTGGGAAACAGTGCAAGCGCTTTGAAAACAGTTTGGCAGCTTCTTAAAATGTTAAGCATGTGCCCCCTATTCAGTGTGTCCCCAAGAGAAACGAAAGGAGACGTCCATGTAAGGAACTGTACACGGAGCGTCGCGGGTGAGCGTCAGAATAATGGCAACTGAACGGAGCCAGACCATAAGAAAGCACGTGCTGTGTGACTCTGTGTGCCTAAGATTCGGGGGGTGCACGCTGGCGTGGAGTGACAGAGCAGGGGAATGGCACCTGGGGGAGAGGTGGGATTCCAGAGGGGCACAAGGAGACTTCTCAGGGTGTTGGACATGTTCATTACCTGAATTGCGTTGATGGTTTCAGAGATGTGTACCTGTGTTAGGTATTAATTAAGTTGTACATTTTTATTGTGTGACTTGCATTTCAATGAAGGTATTTTATGTTTTAAAAACTAAATGAACAATTAGAAAGTGATGTGAGCAAGTCTCATCTCTACCTGGTGAACACCCCTGTATTTCACTGGTTGCCACTGTTAACTGCGTTCTTGATTTTTCCCTACTCCACTGACTTTGGGCAGGAAGTCTGGCAGGTGAAGGAGGAGGTAATTTTCTTAAATAATTTCAGGCTAAAAAATCTTGCTACTGCTTTTACAAATCCTTATTTATTGAGAGTTTACTGTAGTCCATTCAGGTTTTAAAGGCCTTACATGGCTTCTCATTGACTCCTCATAGCATGTGAGGTGTGGGTACGGTAACTGTCTCTACGTTCAGACTAAAAAGCAGAGGCAGAGAGAGGTTAGGAGCATAGTGGAGGCCACTATGAGAGGGTCAGGACTGGGACCCTGGATGTGCAGGACCGAGGCACGCGGCCACCACACTGCCCCCCGCCAGCCAGTCCTCCTGCTCAGGTGGGCTGGATGAGCAGAGGCAATGGAAACAGTCTCTGTGGGGAAACCGGCAGTGTTCCTCATAGTTTCAGGAAATAGTGGTAAGAACAGATTATATGATGGAGTGCACATAGCATATCGGGGAACAGAGTCTCCCCCCAGAACTTGGGGGTGATGGCCCCTCAGAGGTGCTCGAGGTCATTCCCTCGTCCTGTATGTGGTTCACCTCCAGTTCTCATCTCCCTTCCCTTCCGGACCTTTCTTCTGGACGCGTGCCATTTGTTCCTTAGAGCACATTAATGATGTATGAAGTCTGGCTCTGAGATAAGTAAAATGCAGCTTCCTGTTTGGCCTCAACTGGTTTGCAGGGGTTGGGTTTATTGAATGATTTTGATCCATAGTATGTGCTGGGTTCTTTGCTCCACGCTGGAAGCACCAAGATGCTATAGGCTAAGCAGGTGAGACACAGAGGGTGAATGTGGTGGACCAGGTGCGTTTTCATGGGGCACCAGACACAGGATTCAGGAGAAAGGCTCACTGGCCATTGCCTGTGATTCTAGAGGGAGAGGTAACCTCAGTGAGGGTAGCTCCTACCTGCTCTCCAGCCCCGACTCATCCTGGGCTTTCCATCCAGTTCCCCAAGTACTTTGTACTCTCCTACCCCAGTAACCACTGTTGGCCTGATGGCCGCCGTCTGCTGGGCGGGTGATTGGTCGGGTGATGCTGGAAGGAGGGGGTTGTGACTGGGCAGATATGAATGGGGACCACTCCTCTCTCGGTTTCTGATTGGGAGGACAGAGATTGGCTTTGTGGAGGGAGAGCCTGCTCTTCTAGAAAGGTGCTGATGTGAATCCAGCCCCACCTGAGGATCTCCCACTAGAATGAAGAGGGGAGGAAGGGCTCAGTGTTGTGCTGGCCACCATGCTAGTGCCCACTGGCCACGTGTCGACTGAAGAGCACTTGGAGTGAGGCTGGTCCAAATCGAAACGTAAAAGACCCACTTCGTTTCAAACACTTAGTACGACACGTGAACGTGAAATACCCATTTGTAATTGTTTTATATTGTTTACATGTTGAAATAGCATTTTTAATATATTGGATTAAATATATGATTAAAATAATGTTAACCTGGGGCACCTGGGTGGCTCAGTCGGTTAAGCCTCTGCCTTCGGCTCGGGTCATGATCCTAGGGTCCTGGGATCAAGCCCTGCGTCGGGCTCCCTGCTAAGAGGGGAGCCTGCTTCTCCCTCCCTAACTCCCCCTGCTTGTGTTCCCTCTCTTGCTGTCTGTCTCTCTGTCAAGTAAATAAATAAATCTTTAAAATCAAATCAATGCTAACCTATTTCTTTTTACTTTCTTCATATGAGTACTGGAGAATGAGCACCTCCTCGTGTGGTTCACGTTGTGTTTCTGTGGGACAGCACTGGCGAGCTGACGGGGCGGAGTATACGGGCTTGTAGTGTGCGGGCTGGAGGGGGTATCCGGAAACGTAGCCCTCGTGCGTGGGCTCGCCCGAACTGAGGGTATTTAGCTGGAAAGCAATTTTAGGATGCTTCCCCTAGAAGTGGAGAGACTTAAGATCTCTTGCCCCAGTGGAGCATCTGCAACAGTAAGAAGAAAGATTGCATGCTGTCCAGGTCAGAAGCCTGCTTGAACTTCTGTGGCATCGGTGTCAGAGAGCTCGCCCTGGTGGGGCGACGTGTGCGTCCAGGTGACAAGGAAGTGAAACGTTTTATGGTCCTGTGAACATTGCAAGGCTGGCAGACTGCTTACGGCGCCTGGCATGGGTAACCCCGGAGGTAGCCTCCGTCAGAATCGTGGCCTCACCATTTGTGACTCTATCCGTATCTCTTGTTTACCATGTGGACAATTGGTAGAACCTCTTCCCGAGATGGTAAGGACACAGTATGTGCTCCTAAGTCACAGCTATGACCTGGGAGTGGATCGTAAATCCCCTTTTACTTCTGAAGTGGTTAGGTATCCAAGTGGTGAAATCATCAAGATTTTCTGAGTCAAAGCCTTAAAAGGACAATTGACTGTCACTCTTTAGACTCTGGTGCCTGAGGACGGGAGTTTGTGTTTTTCACCACAGTGTCCTCTGTCCATGGCAGGTGCTTAATAAACAGATGTGAGTAAATGAATAAGGTGTTTGTAGAGCAAGGCCAGGAGTGCTGCTGAGGAGAGAATTCTCCTCCTTTGGGCTCAGACTGGACATGATGCCTGATCAGAAAGCAGACGGGCTGCACCTGCTCCCCATTGCGACAGAAGTGATCTGATGGTGAAGAATCACAGAGCTGTTTGGGGAAAATCAAGACATATTCAGAAGAAATTAATATATATTGATGAGTGTGAGTCATGCTTTTGGTTTCTGTAATTTTGGGGGGAGATGCAAGCTGCAGACTGTCTGAATTTACAATCAGTTTTGAGAGGAACAGCCTAGGATGGCGCTCTGCTCACCAAGACGCTGGCTCCCTGGGGTACCAGTTAGACCATCTTTCACCACTGTCAACAGGAACGTATTTATACAACCTGTACGGATGTGTTTCTGCTCTCACGGCTTGCTCTTCAAACCGTGGACAAACCTTGGCCGTTGCCTCCAGGTGGGAAGAATCAAGCAGCCTTAGAGGGGAGCGTAAGGGCAGCCTGGGCACAGGGGGAGAGAGTCTCCATGGATGAGCTCATAGGTACATCGGGCTCTGGAAGAGGCACATCAAGGGGAGCTGCATCCTGGGGGAGGAGGGGCTGCTAGAAGATGAGGGACGTTTGTCAAGGAAGCCGGAGAGTGAGAAGAATGTCCCTAGAAGCTCCTGGGCAGAGACAAGCCGTCATCAGCGTGTCATGCTTTCTTTGGCTTTGTGGGCCTCGTAGGGCAGGTGGTGTATAGGAGACTGAGGCTGGAGCCGGCCAGGTGCTCTCTTTCCCTTCCCTGAGGCCCCCCCTGAGCAGCAGCACTACAAGGGAGGGTTTGGGCTCCGCTCCCTTGGGCTCTGTCAAGTGCTGGGAGGTCCCCACAGGGTCCTCCGTGTTCCATTTGGTGTTCTGTCAGCTAGAAATACGAGGTGGACGAAGTTTCAAGTTCTTGTCTAGTTCAAGAGTCTAAGCCTGAGTTGAAGATGGTTCAGTACAGCTAGAGAAGAACGAAGTGCCTTCTGGCCTCTGGTCGTGGCTGCAGAAGGGGGATGATCAAGGGGATGCTGTCGTTTGGAAAGTGTCACAGTGCGATGCACACGTGGTGCCACTGCTGTGGCTCTGAGGCCGGCCACCTTCAGAAGTCCGCCGATGGCAGATGCGGCCGCCCTGCCCAGCGGAGGCACCTTCCACTGGGGCGTCGAGGCAAAAAGACAAAACTCCGTCAGGACCAGTCGAACAAGGCACGGAAGACACAGGTCTGGATTCCGTGAAGGGGCAGCGCCTCCACCCGAGACGACAGCATCCTCTTCCTCTCAAGGATTTCAACAGGCAGCCATACAGTAATGGGCTCGTTTAAAAAGAAATTATTTAGGGGCGCCTGGGTGGCTCAGTCGGTTGAGCGTCGGCCTCCGGCTCAGGTCAGGATCCCGGGGTCCTGGCACCTGACCTGAGCCGAAGGCAGGCGCTTAACCGACTGAGCCACGCAGGTGCCCCTAGATTAAATTTTAATATGTTCCGAAGTATAAGTCCTCTGTAGTGATTTTTAACTGTGGCATTGCACATAGATGAGGTGTGAGTTCTGTGGCAGCCTGTAAATAACTTGCGTGCGACGGGTTTCAGGGAACCCTGGAACTTGGGGTCAGGGGTGCTGCTGCCGTCTCCGTCAGGCACGTCTCTGTGTAAGGGGTGGGGGTGTCTCACAAAAGTGACGTGTCTGTCTCCTGGTCCTAAGAGAAACTGTGTGCTCCACAGTCTGTCCGCGGAGCCCGATTGCCCTCCTGGTGTTGCCGGCTGCACGGTTGGTTCTGTCAGGCGGTCGGTGCTTTGCTGCGCGCCGGCCGGCAGCTGGGAGGTGTGGGCGGCGGCCTTCGCCGCGCTGGTCCTGGGGTTGAGCGTGGACTTCTAGGAGGAAACGTTAGCTTCCCGCAAATTCGGTTTCAGTGTGAGTGGCATTTGGCTGTCAGTGACTTTATGAATTATCTGTGTAGGTTTTGTTGTCATTTTTCAAAGGTAGTAGACTGAAGTGAGTGAGGCTCCGCCTATTTTCTAGAATGTCGGCCGGGGACCCGGGGATGGTCAGACCATTTGTAGAGCTAATAGGTATGTTCAGTGTATGTAGGGATTGTGTCTTGTGTGTTATTTTTCTGTTTACAGAACTAACATGATTGTTATATGAATTTATTTCTACTGAGGATGATCAAATTGTTTACATTGTCTTAATGCTTTGGGGAATGCACTTTAAATGGAGTTAAACAGTAAGTTTTGTTTTTTTTTAAAGATTTTATTTATTTATTTGACACAGAGAGAGAGATCACAAGTAGGCAGAGAGGCAGGCAGAGAGAGAGGAGGAAGCAGGCTCCCTGCCGAGCAGAGAGCCCGATGCGGGCCTCGATCCCAGGACCCTGAGATCATGACCTGAGCCGAAGGCAGAGGCTTTAACCCACTGAGCCACCCAGGCGCCCAGGACAGTAAGTTAAGAAGGAAATTATACTGCATTGTCCATAAACGTAAAATGTGCAAGGTACAAGTCTTTTGTGTATGCTTTATCTAGTAGGAACTTTAAGTAGGGGGCTGTTTAAAATTTGCATCACAAAACTGAGATGCAGGGAAATCTGAGGAGATATCTGAGATGTTGAGGGCAAACTATTTAAATACACTGCATCCTAATAGAGTAATTTTCAAATAACATGTAAAACTTTGCCGGATCGCTAAACCAGAGCCAAATGAAGGCATAACCTGTGATTGCATTTCCTTTCTGCATCTTCATTACCATCTGGTTACCTGTATAAAAACTAGTCATGGTTTACTTTTTATTTCATTGAATATTCTGATAGCTATGATTTACTTCATAGAAGCTCATTTGGTGGTAATATATCATCAAAATGTAGTATTAATTTTTATCACTTTTGAAACATAGATATATAAGCCTCCAAGGTTGACCATTCAGTTCAGACAAATCTGGGGATTACTGGGATTGAGTCCTCCTCACAACCAGCTGAAGGGGCAGGCAGTCTGTGTCATTGCAGGAAAAACTGTGAGGACACTGCATGATCTATTTGGGGGTGCCTATGCTCCCACACTTTTTTCTTTAAGGTTTTATTAGAGAGAGCGAGGAGGGGGAGGGGCAGAAGAAGAGGGAGAGAGAGAATCCTAAGCAGACCCCGCAGCCAGCATGGAGCCCGACATGGGGCTTGATCCCATGACCCCGAGATCATGACTCGAGCCGAAATCAAGAGTTGGGCACCCAACTGACTGAGTCACCCAGGCGCCCTGTGCTCCCAGACTTTTAAATTAGGAAGTTTAGGACAGATTTAACACGTTTGTAATGTAGTCAGACAATACCAAGAAATACTGACTTCAAAAAAATGTATTATGAGAGTGTTCAAATGTAGATAAAAATTACATAATCACCCATCTCCAATATTTATAGAGTTTTGCCAATTTCATTTAATCATCTTCCTCTCCCTTCCATTTTATCTTGGGAGTATTTTAAAGCAGTTGCCCAAATCACATCATTTCACCCATAGGTAAGAAGTATTTCTAACACTATGGCCTTTACTCCCACTGTGATGACAAACAATAGAACAGCAACCCAACTCTCGTGCCACCAAACACCCAGACCGTACTCAGATTTTCCTGATTTTCTCTGAAGTCTGTACATTGGATTTTGAATCAAGATACAAAGTTACTAACATTAAAAAAAAAAACCTGTCCTAATGTAAAATTAAAATGCATACAAAAGTTAATAGTGTAGGAACTTCATCATCAAACATCAGCAATGACCAACTCAGAGCCAGTCTTATTTCATATCTGCCCTCGCCTGTTTTCCTCCTTTTCGGTTGTTGTAAAGCAGACTTCAAACATGTCACTCTGTTCTTAGGTATGTTCGTGTACACCTTTAAGTGACGGGAGTTTGCAGATAAGTCCTATTGGACAGAGTAGCCACGGCGTTCGTTGCTGTGCACCTGCCTCAGCCGTAGTATCTGTTACGGAGCGTGGTACCCTTCCTTGTCCTGCTGCCTTGTGTCGCTCGTGGTTGTGTTCGGGCAGTATGTGATGGAAGGAGGGTTTCTGTACTTTCTATTGCCCTTTGGATTTGCACAGTAGTAATTTTGGAGATTAACTTGGATTTGGGAATGAATGAAAAATAGAAAAACTGATGAAATTGGTTTAAATTCCTCATGCAAAACCCTTTCTCTGAAAATGCTTCTTCGACATGGAGAATTGCAGGAAACCTCGCTAAGATGGACTGGGGATACTAGAAGAGGTAGTTGATAGAGGAAGCCTGTACCCCTGGGTATCAGTTGCAGGGAGAATCATCAGTTACAGCCCCAGTGGGAAAAGATGTGCATTGTATCCCCTATAAGAGATCTGGTGCCCAGGGCGCCCAACTGGCGCTGTTGGTGGATGTCATGACTCTTGACCTCGGCGAAGTGGAGCCCACTTAAAAAAAGAAAAGAGAGTAATCAGAGCTCCTTCCAGACGTACCTCACTCCCGGTTTTGTGGAGTTTCCTCCCAGCATGGCCCCCAAACGCCAGTCTTCGCTCCCGCCTCAAACGAAGAAACCGAGACTGCCTCCCGCCCCCAAGCCCGAGCAGTCGTCAACATCTCAGCACTTGCCTAAGGCAGAAAAAGAACAGCAAGAAGCAATTGAACATATTGATGAAGTACAAAATGAAATAGACAGACTTAATGAACAAGCCAGTGAGGAGATTTTGAAAGTAGAACAGAAATATAACAAACTCCGCCAACCATTTTTTCAGAAGAGGTCAGAATTGATCGCCAAAATCCCCAATTTTTGGGTAACAACATTTGTCAACCATCCACAAGTGTCTGCACTGCTTGGGGAGGAGGATGAAGAGGCGCTGCATTATTTGACAAGAGTTGAAGTGACAGAATTTGAAGATATTAAATCAGGTTACAGAATAGATTTTTATTTTGATGAAAACCCTTACTTCGAAAATAAAGTTCTCTCCAAAGAATTTCATCTGAATGAGAGTGGTGATCCATCTTCAAAGTCCACCGAAATCAAATGGAAATCTGGAAAGGATTTGACGAAACGTTCAAGTCAAACACAGAATAAAGCCAGCAGGAAGAGGCAGCATGAGGAACCAGAGAGCTTCTTCACCTGGTTTACTGACCATTCTGACGCAGGTGCAGATGAGTTAGGAGAGGTCATCAAAGATGATATTTGGCCAAATCCATTACAGTACTACTTGGTTCCCGATATGGATGATGAAGAAGGAGAAGGAGAAGAAGATGATGATGATGATGAAGAAGAAGAAGGATTGGAAGATATTGATGAAGAAGGAGATGAGGATGAAGGTGAAGAAGATGAAGATGATGATGAGGGGGAGGAAGGAGAGGAGGATGAAGGGGAAGATGACTAATGGAACACTGATGGATTCCAGCCTTCCTTTTTTAATTTTCTTCAGTCCCTGGGAGCAAGTTGCTGTCTTTTTTTTTTTTTTTTTTTTTCCTCCTCTTGTGCTCATTCGCCCTGTTTTTTGAAGTCTCTCTTCTCTCCCTTTATACCATGGTTCTCAACTTATTTTGGGGGGAAATACATTGAGCAGAATACAGCGGGAAAAGAATCTCTACCCCTTTTTGTTCCAAATTCATTTTTATCCCTTCCTGTCTCAACAAAAACTTTATGGAATCAACACCACCGTGCTCTGTGGGAAAAAAGAAAAACCTTCTGCTCCCTTAGCTCTGCTGGAAGCTGGAGGGTGCTAGGCCCCTGTGTAGTAGTGCATAGAATTCTAGCTTTTTTCCTCCTTTCTCTGTATATTGGGCTCAGAGATTATACTGTGTCTCTATGTGAATATGGACAGTTAGCATTTACCAACATGTACCTGTCTACTTTCTCTTGTTTAAAAAAAAGAAAAAAAAAACTTAAAAAAATGGGGTTATAGAAGGTCAGCAAAGGGTGGGTTTGAGATGTTTGGGTGGGTTAAGTGGGCATTTTGACAACATGGCTTCTCCTTTGGCATGTTTAATTGTGATGTTTAACGGACATCCTTGCAGTTTAAGATGACACTTTTAAAATAAAACTCTCCTAATGATGACTTGAGCCCTGCCACTCGATGGGAGAATCAGCAGAACCTGTAGGATCTTATTTGGAATTGACATTCTCTATTGTAATTTTGTTCCTGTTTATTTTTAAATTTTCTTTTTGTTTCACTGGAAAGGAAAGATGATGCTCAGTTTTAAACGTTAAAAGTGTACAAGTTGCTTTGTTACAATAAAACTAAATGTGTACACAAAAAAAAAAAGAAAAGAAAAGAAAAACCTGCTGCTCTTGCAACTGAACCAGTGAGAAACCACCGTTATCCTGACCTCCTGCTTCAGAACAACCTCCCAGCTCCCGCCTCCTTCCTTCCTTCCTCCTTCCCTGAAATACTGTTCCTTTCCCTTTTTTGTTGGACTGGCCTGTAGTTTTGCTGTGGCTTGCTTGTCCGGAATTACAGTTCTCTGCCGTTCCCAAATAAACCCCTCTTTTGGTGTAAAGTAACCAGCAGGTTTATTTTAAAGGTTAACAGGTGCTACAGCTCTTAGGTTCAGTGTAGCACCAGAGGCCCAGGGGTGTGCCAGCCGCTAATGTCTTGGGCTGCCCTCCTCTTGCCCGTGAGATCACGTGTGTGCATTGTGGCTGCTCTGTGGAAAGGTGTACTTCAGGGGCGCCTGGGTGGCTCTGTGGATTAAGCCTCTGCCTTCGGCTCAGGTCATGATCTCAGGGTCCTGGGATCAAGCCCCACGTGGGGCTCCCTGCTCGGTGGAGAGTCTGTTTCCCCCTCTCTCTCTGCCTTCCTCTCTGCCTACTGGTGATCTCTCTCTGTCAAATAAATAAATAAAATCTTTAAAAAAGGAAAAGAAAAAGGAAGGTGTACTTCATAGTCCAATCTCTGAAAGACTTACAGAGCACTTTCCAGTTGTATCTTATTTCATTTTCATTTCAGTCTTGTGGTGTAGGTAACACCATTCTCTGAGGGATCAGACTGAAAAGTGATTTGGTGTCACATTCCTTGTATGTGTCAGAACCAAAACTTAAGATCATTTTTTTATATAATCACCCCATTTTGTCATTAACGAGCCTTGCTGTGTGAATGTCATTGTTAGTGACTAGGGTATAGGGCACCCTCGAAGTTCCTTCCCACTCCTTACTGGGGTCTTGATGAGAGGGAAATGAAGTGATGGGGGGGCCACCTGAAGCACGTTATATTGCAAATGTGAAATATTTGAATAAAAAATTTGTGTTAACGCTTTGACTTACAAAGATGTTGGATGTAATCTAAATTAGGGCAGATCATATACTTTTAAGTTATTTAAATTTCTATGAAAAGTATTTCTAGAAAAGAAGTTCTAAATAAAAGCTAATGGCAATGTGGGTCATAAAGAACAGATGTGACGCTCTCAGCAGGTCCTGTCTTAGTGGATTAGACAGGTGAAGGCACTGAGTCAGCATGGCCAGAGCTTAGCCTTGACTTTAGCAACTGGAGGAGAGAAGGAACCCAGGCCACGGAAACTTGATGGTAGGGTTTTCAGAAGGCTTTGGGGACCTAAGGATAGTGAAGAGAAAAGCGAAGTGATTCCATGTAAGTAAGACTTTTAAAATGTACATTTTTTTAAATCAAAATAACAAACTGCATTATCAGTGTTTGGAAAACGAAGAGGAAAATATGACCAATAATTCTAACAAAATCCTATTAGTCTTTTTAAATGTCTTTTTAAAATCAAAATATATATTTTTAATCTTCTAAAATAGCTCAGAGTAGCCTGGGTGGCTCAGTTGGTTAAGCGTCTGCCTTTGGCTCATGTCCTGAGATTTGGGCTCCCTGCTCCATGGGGAGCTGGCTTCTCCCTCTCCCTCTGCCTACCACTGCCCCTGCTTGTGCTCTCTCCCTTCCTCTCTCTCTCAAATAAATAAATTAAGTCTTTTTAAAAAAATAGCTAAAATTATTACACAACTTTGTTTTTGATTTAATATACATCAGGCATCTTTCCAAGTGTTTATTTCATCTGTTCTTAGTAATGTGTGATTGTTCTAACAGTTAAAAGTTAACGTTAACTAGTTTTGTTTTTTTAAACCAAAAAGTATGGACAAAACAGTGTGAATGCTTCTTGATTTCAGGGCCCAGATAATCTGTTAACATTATTTTAAAAAGAAAAAATACATACATATAAAAGATAGTGTGAAAAATAAAAGTTGCCCAAGTATCCCTGTATCATTCTCTGAAAACAACCACTATTAACATTTTGTCACGTGCACAGAAAAAACATTGCTTACATTAGCATAGAGGTTTGTCCTTTTTATGTGCACAAAGAGAAACACATCATCATATACACAGTGTTCTGTACCTGTTTATTTCATTTATTGTATCCTCAGAGAAGAGCATTTGGGGTGAACTTTTAATTTATGGGAATTAGAAAGTTTTTTGCTTCCTCTTAGTTCCACTCTGTATTTGAGTGTGCATGCTCCTTGCTGCCTGTGGGTTGCCAGTTTCTCTTCGGGTGAGCACTGGACTGTGTGGTGGTGGTGTGGGACCTCTCCACGCTCGGGCTGTGGCGCCAGGTCAGTGTCCGTTAGCTTCGAGCAGAGGGTGTACATGCACATCTCATCAAGGTGGTCCTGGACCGTGCCCACTCGGGGACAGTAGGGCCAGTGTGCCAGAGACCCCGTGTGCCCCTGCATCAGTGAAAGTCCACCCATCTATAAAAAAAACTTCTTTTCCAGATTTGATTTCAGAAAATACACCTTTGACATGGAGAATAGAGAAAGTAATTTAAAAAAAATTTTAAATGCTTAACCGTAGGTTCCTCTTTCTCACCAGGCCGGTTGTATAGATTAAGTAGGTCTTATAGGACTTTTATTTGTATTGCTAGTAGCCACAGGAATACTTCTTTTCTTAAAAATGAACAAATGTGGATTTTGAGTCTCTCTGTTGAGACTCAGATGTGGACACTGATTATAGAGGGATCTGTAATTAAAAGCAGCATTAGTAATTTATGCTACTTACTGATGAAAGAGAAATAGATCTGGTTTTGTTCTCTCTGCTTGTGACTAAAGATTCAGGTCAGCAAGTATTGATATCATTGCTTCTGAAATTTTGTGGGGTAACTGAATTAAATGGATCTTCTCATTTTAAAGACATTTGGGGGGCACCTGGGTGGCTCAGTCAATGAACTTTCTGCCTTCGGCTCAGGTCATCATCCCTGGGTCCTGGGATTGAGCCCCGGGGCTCCCTGGTCAGTGGCGAGTCTGCTTCTCCCTCTCCCTTTGCCACTCCCCTTCACTTGTGCTGTCTCTCTGTTTTTCTCTCTCAAATAAAGAAATAAAATCTTAAAAAAAATAAAGACACTTAGGTTTTCAATTAATTCATTCCTCTGGTTTAGAACATTACAGCTGAGTGATTATATCATGTATATATTCTTCTATAATATGTTAAAAAAGAACATCTAAGTAAAAGAAGTATTTAAACTTAAAATCTCAGGAGTCCCACCTAATAATAGAATTTGGGTCTTTACCTAAAGACCCAGTATCTCAGAAAGTACTTCGTGTTTACCTAGATCCTAAGAGTTTGTTTTTAATCCTTACTTTTAAAATTACCTTTTTAGTGTTGAAGTTATAATCAGAAGTTACGTTTGTTGACTAAAACTAACAATTTAAGATTTTTTTTTTAAGATTTTATTTATTTGTCAGAGAGAGAGAGAGAGAGAGCGTGTGCCCACAAGCAGGCAGAGTGGCAGGCAGAGGCAGACAGAGAGAAGTAGGCTCCCCACCGAGCAAGGGGCCCAATGTGGGACTTGATCCTAGGATGCTGGGATCATGACCCGAGCCGAAGGCAGCTGCTTAACCAACTGAGCCACTCAGGGGTCCCTAAGATTTTTTTTTTTAAGATTTTATTTATTTGTCAGAGAGAGAGAGCACAAGCAGGAGGAGCAGCAGGCAGAGAGGCAGGCAGAAGCAGAAGCAGGGTCCTTGATGAACGGGGAGCCCGATGCAGGGCTCATAGGACTTGCTTCTAGGACCCTGGGATCATGACCCGAGCCAAAGGCAGACACTTCACCGACTAAGCCACCCAGGCATCCCAGTAATTTAAGATTTTATTTATTTATTTGAGAGAGAGAGAGCATGCATGTGAGTCGGGGGCAGGGCAGAGGCAGAGGGAGAGAGCATCTCAGGTGGACTCCCCACTGAGCATGGAGCCCAACACGGGCTTAATCTCAAAACCCCAAGATCATGACCTCAGCTGACACCAACAGTTGGATGCTTTACCAACTGAGTCTCTCAGGCACCGTCCCATGTTTTTTTTTTTTTTTAAGATTTTATTTATTTATAAAAGTAACAATTCCGTTTACTCCATGCCAACCATTAGCTGTTATTTCTCTTCAACACTGATTTTGGAAGGACTGAATAAAATGACTTCTTTGCAGACTAAGAACAGCTCTGTGACGTGGGGGGGTAGGGTGGTGTTGCTGGTGTAAGAGCACCCCCAGCTCTGCGTAGTTGTGTGTGAGGTGTACTGTCGCACATCAGTGCACGGGAGTGCTGGCAGCATGTCCTGGCTGGCAGAAAGAACACAGAGCAGCCCACAAACTCGGAAGACACAGCATCACAGCTTTCTGTTTTAGAAATTATCCTATTCTCTTGGCACTGTCCCTGTTGCATGCATTACTGTCCATAAATTGCAGTTCTGAAGAGTTTTTACGTGAAGACTGGGGAGAGCGTTAGCCAGTGGTGTCATAGGGGTGAAGTGTCTGCAGTGTAGCCTCTCCTACATCGAGCTTCACTAATGCTGCTTTGACCAGGGAGGCTTGAAGTATCTTTGAAGCTTTCTACATGCTTCCAGCACCCACTTAAAGTAATGACTTTAGAAACAACTATTTTGGTCCGAAATATTTCTGAAACTGTGTCAGCATGTATCACCTTCCCAAAGGCGCCTTCACATCCCGTCCCGTCCCTGTCAGGCCTTTCCCGGTGGTTCTGCACACTCACTGAAGGTCAGTGCTGGCGACTGTAGGTTGCTTTCTGGAGGTCCCGCACGCCCCCCTCACCCCTCTGCCTCCTGCCTGGCCTGTTTTGGTAGCTGTGAATAGACAGCACAGCTGAAAGCAAGAACTAAGAACTCACACTTTTTAAAGATATTCCTTCTTGGGAAAGATATTTTTGTTTTCATCAGTAAGTATACATCAAGTTTCTGTAATGTAAACCATGTAAATTTATTTTAAATGCTTTTGTGCCGATTAGGAAGGTTTATCTAGATGGGGAACTCTAACAACTATTCTTCCTGTGTCCTCCAGTTTCTCTCAGATAGGTTTCAATCTTAAGAAAAAAATAGCTATTGTTAATTAAATATTTGATGTATGTAGTATTAACTCTGTCACTTTTGCATAACATCTCCAGTGTGTGTTTGCATACGACAGTGAGGCCCTTTGATAAGCCATATTTGCTTGTGGGAGCTCATTGTAGGCTTAGGCGATTAAGAGATGTTGGTAATTATATCTTCAGCTTTGTGGTGGTACATTGGTCATAATTATGACTGATGTAACATTCATGTTCTTGGTCAGAAATGCAACCCTGGTTCCAGCATTCCACTGGGGGGAGGATGATTCTCCAGTTTAACAGGGTGATTTTGAGTCTGATTTAAGGAATACTGTCTAATGAGACTGGGGTGGCAGGGCGCTTATACTGAGCCTAATTCAGCCTGTGCCTATAAGGATAGAGTTAGTGCTTCTGTTTCCTAGGACCCCATTTTGGTGGGGAATGAGATGTCCCTGAACCAGAGACCTGCTGGATACCACACTGAGTGCTTTCAGAGTGGCTGTGTAAACATTCTGACATCTGGGCGGCGGGGGGCGGGGGGGTGTCATGGTTTTGAGAGTGTGGACGTGGTGTTGAGGTTCTGGGCTGTCAGGTGGCCACTCTGTTTCCTGAACAGACTCCCCCTGGCTTTCCATGTGAGAGCTCTTCCAACGTCAGTCTTACGATCTTGGGTTTAGAGTGAGACTCAGGTCCTTCATGAAAAATGCTGCTTTTAATGGATTTTTCCTTTTTCAACCCACCATCTTTTGAGTGGTGTATTAGACATTGTCACTGTAAAAGCTAGTGGATAGTAGTAATTATATTTTATTAATTCACCCCTTGGTAGAACATTAGAAGTTCTGATGAATGGACTTTAGAAGTTCTAAAGAAAAGTGCTCTGACCTGTAATAAAATCATAGCTCTCAAAATGCCAATTTCCTTTTCTCACATGCTTCATTAAGTTACTCAACCATTGTTTATTAATCTTTTTATGCTTGTATTTCTGTTTCAGATCTCAGATTCCTTGAGGCAGCACTGAAGAGCACTAGGACCCGAAGATGAGTGAACTTGACCAGTTACGGCAGGAGGCCGAGCAGCTTAAAAACCAAATTAGGGTATGTAGCTACATGTGTGCTTGACTTAGATTATAAATCGTTTGAATTTCAGGTAAGGTGTTACCTGTTTTGGGAAAGGTGGGTTTCAGAATGACTACTTACTGTTTTGGATTACAGCTGAGTTTTTGCCGGCTCAGGGTATGCTAATTAGAGCCAGATACTTGGCCAACATGTGGTTTTCAGGGTTTTGTTTTCCAGTATATCATTATTTGAATATATAAAAAATGTTTTCATAGGATTTATAAATGTTTCTATATTTTTTCTTAACCTTGGGAATTCATTCATGACATCCTTTTTTTTTTCTCCATTCACGACATTCTCTTGGTCACTGTGTAGACTCTGGTGTCTGCTTCCCTTCCTTGTGACTGTTGGGTTGAGGACAGGGAACTTGTTTAAAAACAAGAGTATTAACAGCAACAGTGGAAAGTGTTTCAGGTGTGCCCAAGGTGTCCTAGAGAAGGGCCCCAGGGTGGATACTGGCATCCGCAAGTCTTGATGAGCTGTTAGATGCGAGTAGGCACATGTAGCTGGAGAGAAACACAGCTGCCCGGGACGAGCAGCTCCCAGAGGTCTCCAGCTTTAAATCCCAGCCTGGCCCACCGCAGAGCCCATGCACTTCCGAAAAGGCAGGACTGGAGGGTTCTGAAGGCACGAATTCCGCTCTCCTTCCAGTTTGTGAGACAGTACTTGTCATGAACATTTTCTGGAGAAACGTTAAATACAAGTACTTGTTCCTGTTCTCCCACGGTTGATAAGAAGACGGCGATGAGGTGGGGTCGATCCCCGGGAAAAGCCGTCCTCCAGGACCTGAGGCAGATTCATGTCCACGTGATGAAGGGGCTTCTCAAGAGCTTTCCTCAGAGCATCATTTTTCAGCATGTGTCTGAACAACAGTTTATTTTTCTGAGCCTGCTGTAAGGAAGGAGCCGTATCTGTTTCAGATGGCCAGCTCTCCGTTCAGAAAGCCTGGTGGTAACTGGGGAAAGAAGCATCAGCATCATGGCAGCCAACTTTTTTTCTTATGCTTGAGAAAAGATAACAGAATTTTTAAAGATCTACAGCTAAGAGGAAACAAAGTATCTTTCAGATTTCAAATTCTAACATTTAAAAGATCGGCTACATGGGGTGCGCCTGGGTATATCAGACGATTAAGTGTCTGCCTTCGGCTCAGGTCATGATCTCCGGGTCCTGGGATCGAGCCCCATGTTGGGCTCCCAGCTCAGTGGAGAGTCTGCTTCTCCTTCTTCCTCTCCCCCTGCTCATGTTCTCTCTCTTTCTCTCTGTCTCAAATGAGTAAATAAAATCTTTAAAAAACAAAAAACAAAAAAAATATTGGATATAGCTCAGTAAAAATAAGCAAGACTTGGTGTTTTTAATGGTTTGCTCTGATCAGCCTTCCAGAATATAGAATTCAGAATTTTGTTTTTCTAATACCTATAAATTATTGTTTAGAAGTTGTTGTTCATCGTGGGTTCAGATCTGTTCATAGCAGATAAAGAAAGTTTGTATGGGAACGTCTGGGTGGCCCAGTCCGTTGGGCGTCTGCCTTTCGATCAGATCATGGTCCCAGCGTGCCAGCCTTGAGTCCCGCATCACTCTCCTTGCTCAGCGAGGAACCTGCTTCTCTGCCTGCTGCTCCCCCTACTTGTGCTCTCTCTCACTCTCTAACAAATAGGTAAATAAAATCTTTTTAAAAAGGGAAGAGAGAAAGTTTGTATGTATTGGATGGAGCACTGGGTATGGTGTATAAACAATGAATCTTGGATCACTGAAAAAATTTTTTAAAAAGTTAAAAAAATCTCATAAAACAACAACAACGAACAGAAAGTTTGTGTGGCATAGGTGAAAGACATCCAAGTTTGGGGAGAAAAACAAAGCCTGAGTGTTCGTGTTGCATCTCTTTCCACTTTATTGTGAACTGCAGGGTGTCTTCCCACGGGCCAGGGCTGTCGTGTGAGCCACCTGTGGGGTTTGAAAGTGTGAATAGAGGGGTGCCTGCGTGGAACAGTCAGGAGAGCATGCACCTCTTGGCCTTGAGGTGGCGAGTTCGAGGCCCAAGTTGGGTTTAAAGATTACTTAAAAATAAAATCATTTAAAAAAATAAAAAGCGTGAAAAGAAACATGTGGAATCAATTTTTTTTTTAAGATTTTATTTATTGATTTGACAGCGAGAGAGGTAACACCAGCAGGGGCGAGTGGGAGAGGGGGAAGCAAGGCTCTCTGCTGAGCAGGGAGCCCAATGCAGGACTCGATCCCAGGACCCTGGGATCATGACCTGACCCGAAGGCAGACGTTTAACGACTGAGCCACCCAGGCGCCCCTCAATTTTTAACAGACTTTGTCTAAACCACTCTAAAATATTGTCATGTCATCATAAAATTAATAGATACTTTTAGGGGCACCTGGCTGGCTCAGTTAAGCGTCTGCCTTCAGCTCAGGTCATGATCTGGGTTCTGGAATCGAGCCCTGTGGCATTCTCCCTACTGGACCTCACATGTGCACACTCTTTCACTCTCAAATAAGTAAAATCTTTTTAAAAAATAGATACTTAAGGGCGCCTGGGTGGCTCAGTGGGTTAAAGCCTCTGCCTTCGGCTCAGGTCATGATCTCAGGGTCCTGGGATCGAGGCCCGCATCGGGCTCTCTGCTCGGCAGGGAGCCTGCTTCCTCCTCTCTCTCTGCCTGCCTCTCTGCCTACTTGTAATCTCTCTCTGTCAAATAAATAAATAAAAATCTTTAAAAAAAAATAGATACTTAAAACAGATATTTGGGGTGCCTGGCTGGCTCAGTCAGAGCATGCAATTCTTGATCTCAGGGTTGTAAGTTCAAACCCCACGTTGGGTCTAGTAGAGATTACTTAAAAATAAAATCTTTTGGGGTGCCTGGGTGGCTCAGTCAGTTAAGCATCTGCTTTCAGCTCAGGTCATAGTCCTGGGACTGAGCCCCGCATTGAGCTCCCTACTCAGCGGAGAGTCTATTCCTGCCTCTCCCTCTGCCGTCCCCGCTTATGCTCTCTCATGGTCTCTCTCTCTCATTAAAAAAAAAAAATGAAAAATAAATCTTTTTTTATCTTATTTTTTCAAAGATTTTATTTATTTGAGAGAAAGGCATGTGTACACACAAGTTGGGGGGAGGGGCAGAGGGAGAATCAGGCTTCCGCCCGAGCAGGGAGCCTGATGCAGGACTGGATCCCAGGACCCTGAGATCACGACGTGAGTCGAAGGCAGACGCTTAACCAAGTTACCCAAGAACCCCCCAAAATAAAATCTTTTAAAAATAAAAATCTAAAACATAGGTATTTTTATTATTTCACATTCCTTTTCTGTACTGAGCCTCAAGAATTCAGTGTGTCCTACATTGAATGACAGGCCTCAGTTTGTCTTTCTGTGCTTCACGTGCTCACAGCTCCCACACTGGACATCCTCAGGAGAGCTCCTGAGCTGCAGCCTTCTGTATACCCACCTGTCCAGGCCAGTCTCAGGAGCTAAGTCTGTGCTGGTTTCTTTGTACAGCAAAGGGGCAGACGGCAAAGTCCATTACACCAAACAGGAAGGGAAGACTTTCTTTCAAAAAGAAAAAATACCCTTTTCTTTATCTGATTACCTAAGAAATGCATACTTGTTAAAGAATGCAGGGCATAGAGAATCAAACAAGCAGTAGTAGGTGATTCTAAGAGGCCTTGCTTTCTTAGATTTGTTTTTAAGCTGAAAGACCCCAAGGACCATCTCATCCCATTACTTATTTATGCATGTATGCATGCCTATAGGCTCTACGCCCAGCATGGAGCTGACATCAAGAGTCTCACAACTACTGAGCCACCCAGGCGCCCTCATCCCACTTTAGACTGTGAGGAAACACGGGCTCTCAAAAGGGTGCTGATCAGACAGTGGCATGTCTTAAAGTGCATGAGCTCATGGATGGATTAAGGAAAAACACAGACTGTGCATGTGCAAATTGTTTACAAAGTGACTGTACCATCCCATGCAAGTGAGAGGACTCAGCGCAGTGACAGTCCCCAGTGTTGCTGTCCAGCGACTGAGCAGAGCAGGTGCTTCCCCTGAGGCCCAAGCAGGAAGAAACCTTGCTGTGTGGGGAACTGAGTGACCACGGGTTTGGATGTGCTCCGGTTTAAGGGGACAAAAGAGATGGCCTGTTGTCCTCAGTGGCACTGCTCATCACCGCTGGCATGGAAGCCTTCGCACTAAATAACATACCCATGATGCGTATTTTCACCAGTCCGTGCAGTTGGAAATTCATCTGAAAGATGGTAGAGACTTCTGTCTTTGTGAAGCAGTTACAGAGGTTGCTTCCATTAGAAGACTTCTTTCTGCTTGTTCTGAGAAATGCTGCGCTCAGTGACATAAGCACGTGTAGGTCAGAATGAGACTGAATTGGAGTTCTCGGTGTTTAGTTTTTCAAGTGGCTTTTCCCTCTGCTTACAAGTCATATCGCCACGGTCTGTTGTTTGATACAGTGTGAAAACCGAGGTGATCTTCCTGCACTACTCAAGGAGACGTTGCTTAAGTCCCATGGCCTATTTTTCCACTTAAAAAATTCTCATTAACTCTTTTTTTAAAAAAATAAACATTTTTATTTATTTATTTGTCAGAGAGAGAGAGTGCACAAGCTGGGGAGTGGCAGGTAGAAGGAGAAGCGGGCTCCCCACCGAACAAGGAGCCTGATGTGGGACTCCATCCCACATGACCTGAGCCAAAGACAGACACTTAACCAACTGAGCCACCCAGGCACCCCATCATTATTCTTTTTTAAAACTAAAGGGCACATATAACATCAGTAAGAGAGTATTCAGAAATTAACGTTGAACCTTAGTAGTTGACAGGTAAAATCCCCTGTTTAAAGACTTGCTACTCTGGACCTTCCCTCTCCTTGCTCCTTAGCCCAAATTTAGGTGCTGGCATAGAAAGACTTGGTGACATAATTTCTGATGTTTTATTTATTTAATCCACTAAGTAGAATTAATTAAGCAGAATGAGTCCTAATAGGATAATTAAAGCTGAATTTGAAATCTAGATCTTTGGCACATTTATAGGAATAATGTCTTTGAGTATATTTTCATGTTCTTACTTGATAAATATTCCCCCCAACTTCATGCAATAAAAATAATTCACAGTGAGGCAGTTTGCCATTAAAGAACGGTGTCCTAGGGCGCCCGCACAAGGGTGCACTTACCTGTAAATGCTGTCGTGTGGCCAGCTGTCATTTCGAAAGCAGCTAATCAGATGCCTGCATAATGGAAACTTTTTTTTCTTTTAAGATTTTATTTATTTATTTAAGATTTTATTTATTTGAGACAGAGAGAGAGATCAGATCACAAGTAGGCAGAGAGGCAGGCAGAGAGAGAGGAGGAAGCAGGCTTCCCCAAGGAGCAGGGAGCCCAATGCAGTCCTCAATCCCAGGACCCTGAGATCATGACCTGAGCCGAAGGCAGAGCCACCCAGGCACCCTGGAAACATTTTTCTTATTAGAAATTTGTCATCATTTCCTTTGAAAGTACTCTTGTACTCAAATTTTTACCCCTTTCAAGCTGTTGTCTCATTTTCCCTCATAACATATGGCTTTCTATTTTCTATATTTCCTAGTAAGTTTAATCACTTAGGAACAATGAAAACATCTTAGTTAGTCTTAGAATTTCCCTTCATAGTTCTTACCTGCTTCACAAGGTCATTTTAAGATAAGAAAACAGATAACAGATACAATAGCCAGAAAGTCTTACCTAAATTTGATTGTCTTGAATCCAGATCCTTTCCTCATAGAGTTTAGCATCAGATATTGTTTGGCTTGAAAACAAAGTCCTTAGTTAACATGATCTGGGGGGAAAGTTCTTTGGGCTGGACATCCAATGCTTTTTGGACTTCTTTCTCCGGGCCCCAGGGCTCCTGGGCTGGTAGAAAAACAGAGCGAGGCACATGTGCAGGTCGGTGGGAAAGTACAGGAGCCTCGGCAGGCAGAAGAGGAAGCAGCCCCCGACTCTGGGTTTCTCTGATGCCACCTGACATTCAGTGTGGTCCTCCCAGCACAGGCTCCATCTCTGGGGTCCCAGGGGTATTGTGCGGGTTGTCACATGCACAGGATGCCCCTGCTGCTCTGTTCATTAGAACCTGGAGCACAGGGCGCAGGACCACCGGCGGCCCTAGACTGCACGTGAGCAGAGGAGTGGAGAGAGTGCGCTGTCCTCTTTTTTCTACCTTTGCTTCTAACCGGTCGTAGAGGCGCTCCGAAACTTTGGCGTGAGGACCTGGGATTGAATGTATGTGAAACGTTACTAACTTGTGCTTTGTCATTCTTATTTCCTAGGATGCTAGAAAAGCATGTGCGGATGCAACTCTCTCTCAGGTAGGGACCCCTTGACGCGGCGGCACTTGCCTGGCCTGGGGCTCGTGCTCAGTGGCACCTACTCTCAGTGCCTTGAGAGTGAGCTGTGTGCTGGTTCTCTCCTTTTGCACAGTGAGGGTGTAACCACTGCTTAAAGCGTTTTCATTCAGGAGGCACAGGAAGTCGTGTTTTTTGGGGTGATAAATGAATGTCTCACAAGCCTTCCTAAAGTCCAGTTCGGCAGATCCTCAAAAAATTGCACATAAATTATGAACCATTGGATCTGCTCCTAGATGCACACCCAGAACTGGTGCTTAGACGAGTACACGCACACGTGTGTTCTCCGCAGCAGCTCTGTTCGCCACCTCCAGACAGTGGAGACAAGCAGAGTTTCTGTGAACGGACGATTGTGTAACATGGTGTGGTCCATTCACACAGCGGAGTGTTATTTACCCGTAACAAAGAATGCCTTACGACCTATTTAGCAGCGTGGCTGAGTCTCAGACTCAAAGAAGCGTCCGGGCAAGGTCCCGGAGTGTGGAGTCCACTGATAGGAAATGTCCAGAACAGGCAGATCCCGGGAGACAGAAGTTTCTGAGTGGTTGCCAGGAGTTAGGAAGGAGGGTGGGGAATGCCAAAGGGGTGTCCTCCTGGGGGGTGAAAGTGCTGGGGCAGGTGGAGGCGGTGTGGTGGTTTCACAGAGGTGGGAATGAGCTAAACACCACACAACTGTTTACTTGAAAATGGTGAGTTTCACCTCATTAAGAAAAAGTTTTTGTCCAAAGAATTAAACAGAAATGTGGAAGAAAAATTATTCATACTTCCCCTGAGGATGATTAAAGGTTTTTACCTCGTCCCAGTGCTTTGGGGGATGCACTTTTGTTGGGGTTAAACAGTAAGTTAAAGAGAAACTTCTACTGCATAGAATTCCTGAATTTGAATTCTCAGATATATTTCGAATACTTGGAACTGTACATTATTTAAACCCATTATTGGGGTGCCTGCCCGGCTCAGTCGGCAGATCATGCAACTTCTGATCTCGGGGTTGTAAGTTCAAGCACAGTGTTGAGGATTTAAGTAGAGGTTACTTAAAAAGAAAATCTTAAAAAGAAAAAATAAGAACCTTATTGTGATACACTTAGGCCAGTTGTCAACACAGAATTATTAATGTCCATTTTCTGCATGTCGGAGTGAATCCACAGGTCTGCACATCCAGTTCTGTGCCATAAGCAACAGCATTTCTAGTCACTGCTGACTGTTGTCCAGACCATTGCCCAGCCTGGTCACAGTGGACAGTGTGTGAGCAGCGGGCCTGTGTTCAGTGTGACGGGGGCTGATGGGACTGTAATGTGGAAGGAGAGCAAGCCTATGAGGACTGAGGGGCAGGAGGCGCTGGGCCGGATGAGCAGTTAGACAGGGGGAGGGAGACCGGGGAGGTCAGCACCGGTGTGGGCCGGCGCTGTGTGCATGTTGTGGGGAAGGAGGAGTTGGGGGAGCAGAGGTCTGGAGGAACAGGTAGAGGGACGGACTTCATACAGCCCGTGAGAGAAAGGTAGGTACCGCTGTACGCAGATGTCACTGTGGGGAGCTGCCTGGGTGACGGGCAGGAACCGGGTGGGCACGGCCCTGTGGGTGAGCAGCACAGCCAGACACAGCTGGTGGGGTGCCAGGGAGGGGGAGCGAGGAGGCCTCAGGGGAGGTCACTGCATGACAGACTGGTAATTTGCAGTACTTTTATTTTTAAGATCACAAACAACATCGACCCAGTGGGAAGAATCCAGATGCGCACCCGGAGAACGCTGAGGGGGCACTTGGCCAAAATTTATGCCATGCATTGGGGCACGGATTCCAGGTGTGTGGGAGCGTGAGCAAAACAGTGTTTGCGACACTCCAGGATTCTGTTTTTCTGAGGAAAAATAACTCATGTGTTGTTACTTGTAAAACAGAGCGCCGTCACCGTGTTTGTATGAGCTGTGACGCCCACCCCCCAGCTTTGCTCTCCCAGCTCCACTGTGCCGTGCTGTGTGACCTGGGGGAGCTTACACAACTTCTCTGTGCCACGGCTCCTTGCCTTTCCAGCCTGTTCCTCATGACTCCTTAGCCCCTACCCCCTGGTGGGTTCAGCGTCCTGGCTCAGGGATCATAGCCCTGTCACCCGCCAAGTGGGGAGGAGTAAGTGTGTGGAGCCTTACAGCAGCAACTAAAACATCCTGAATGCTGTGCACGGCTTTGCTGCTGCTTTTCTTGGAGCCCACAGCAGACGTGTGGGAGCGCGCATGTCTTGGCTGCTGTCCCACCTCCCTTTTATCTATCTTCCCAACAAGAAAATGCCCCTCAGGCGCTCATTTATTTTACTTTAACTTCTGCCCCATATTTGGACTTCTTTCCCTTCTGGTGGCTCATCTCTATCATGTCTTGAGCCCTTCCTTCCCCTCCCTTCTCCACACCCCCTTCCCATAACCTGCAGCATTACCAGAGTGAAATCTGTTCAACTCTGTCTTTCAGAGGCTGCGGGAGAATTTGTCTCTTGTACCTTTTCCACCTGAATCGCTAAATAAATGCCTTGTGACTTAGTGGCTACAACATGCTCTTTTAAGTACCTGATGCATGATTCTCAAAATGCCTTTCTTTGAGTAGCATTATTTTGTGTGTGTGTCAGAGAGGAATTGCTTGGTTTTCTCTTTGTTCATGAAATTGTCCGCTTTAGAGTGTAAACAGCTACAGAACAAAAGAATCTATCTTTAGTTTGTTCTATATGCTGTTCTGTACAATTTCAAATGCAAATGAGAGCTAACTTCGATAATTTTAACGATGGCAATAATCAGAAAGACTAAGGAAGGGGAAAGGAAGAAAAATGTCCTTGCCGATCAGTCCACCTTGGAATTTGTTATCAAAAGTAGACAGTAACCAAATGGTATCTTGCCTCCAGGGCTTTTCCTCCATCTGTAGGAACATCAGCGTCCTTATGGGACAGGACACTTGACAGACGCTGCAGCCAGGCTATACTCAGAACCTGGTACTCAGGAAGCCAGCACTTGGAGCCTGGTACTCGGAGCCAGTCGTTGTCTTGGCTCCCTAAGCAATTTGCTCTCCTGCAACAGCCGAGCTGTAGTTTGGGGAGTTGCAGAAGTGACATGTCCCTTGTCCCTAAGGGTCCCTGGGAGCACCAGGTCAACCTGCAGACAGCTGTGGAAATGAGGACTGGGGCTCAGGGTGAGGCGGGAGGGCAGGTGGACACCAGATTATCTAGCTTCCCACAATCATTGTGCACAAGGCTTTATGTTGCGTCTGGTTTAGACACAAATTGTGCTTCGAAAGCCTCAGAGTCAGGAGGAGGAAAAGCAGGGCATGAATAAGTAGCACCAAATTCAGGGTCACAGTTCCCCCTTAAATAAGAAGCAATGACATGGAAGACCATGTGGGAGGCTGGTAGGGGGTGTTGTGGTCTTGTTCTGTTTCTTGGTTGGGGCGGTGGACACGTGGGCACTTATTTTATAATTGCTTTTGAAACTGCACTTTTAAGCTTCACAGTGCCCTTATGCGGGCCCAATTTTATAATCACAAACAAAAGAAAACAAAAAGTAATATTATTTTTAAGGAGGATCTCTGCTACTCAGAGCCTTTCAGATACTATTTTTTTTCTAGAAAGCCATATTTTCTGGATAGGTAAATTTTTGTCTTTGTCCAAAATACTTGTTTTTCATGATTCAAGGCTAATTCATGATTACCAGTTATCTCACCATGTCTGTAGTTTATAGATGTTCTCAAGCTGTTGTACTGATTAGCAGTTTATTTTTCGAAACCACAGGAGAGCCCACAATGAGAGATCTGTGCATGTGTGTGTGTCGGCATGTATTATGTATACATTTATGTTTATCGACAGAATATGTTCATTTATGCTTAAATTCTACTTTTTACAACATTTGAGGCTCTCTTTCAGTTACATGAATTAAAATGAAACTTCTTCTCCCCTTTCTAAGTTTTGCTGAAATCTTGTTCTAATCGAGAGCAAACACAGTTGGCCCAGCTAGGCCCGAGAACCCTCCCTGCGCCAAGTCAGTGAGGGGCCAGAGGCATTTGGATGTGGGCCTCTATTCACCCTCTGTTCTCAGATCCCTGGAGCCCTCACTTCCTTGCTGGCTCTTGCCTCTGTTCTGGGGGGAAGGTGGCTCACAGTGACGGGCTCGTGAATCACTGAAAGCTCTAGGGGCGGAATGGACGCACTTCTCCAGCAGTCGTCCTGTCTCGGATTAAGAAGTGTCCTCTCTGACCTTCTGGAGGATCATCAGACAGCTTAACATTTCTCTGACCCCTGGGCGAGTCAGCAAATACTAAGCTCTCTGACCAGGAGACTCCTCTAAAGGTGACCCTGCCTGGAGGATGAGCTTCTTTATGTTGGCTTGGGTGTTCCATCAAAGCCTGTGTAAAGGGCCAGCTGGAAGCTGAGCAGCAGACTGAACCTTACTCTGTTACGTGGAAGGAAATAGCTTTAAGTGCCTAATAGGTTTGTTACTGAACCGAGGTGCAGGACTTTGCTTTAAGAAACTGCATCAGAGGGTGGCTCAGTCAGTTAGGCGTCTGCCTTCTGCTCAGGTCATGATCCCGGAGTCCTGGGATAGAGTCTCACATCAGGCTTCCTGCTCAACGGGAAGTCTGCCTCTCCCTCTGGCCCTCACCCCACTTTCTTGCTCCCTCGCTCTCTCAAATAAATAAATAAATAAAATTTGGGGCACCTGGGTGGCTCAGTCATTAGGCATCTGCCTTTGGCTTGGGTAACAATCTCGGGGTCCTGGGATCGAGCCCCACATCGGGCTCCCTGTTCTGCGGGAACCCTGCTTCTCCCTCTCCCACTCCCCCTGCTTCTGATCCCTCTCGCTGTGTCTCTCTCTTGTCAAGTAAATAAATAAATCTTTAATAAATAAATAAGTGCATCAGAAAAATGATAGCATTGGTCCAGCACAGAGTTTAGGTCTGTGATGAATCTTGAAGTACAGCACTGAAATATTTGTGTTTTTTGCCAGACTCATTGTTGACTCCTTGTAAAGGAAGTTTGTGTATCAGAACGTAGAATTTGGTGGAAAATATCACACTTGTCAGAATGTCTTGAGTAGGTGTTACCTCCAGGTTTTGATCAGTTTGTCAAGTCAAATGTGGTCTCGGCTGAAATGGTCAAAACCCGTGTCTGACTGAAATCTTCAAAATTAAAGATCTGTTGGGGCGGTGGCCATGCAGCCCTGTTCCCATGTCACCCTGTTTCCAGGTACCTAGAGTGTCCTGGTGCAGAGGTTTAAAGGCCCTTGGGGGTCGCCTGTTCCCCTCCGTTGGGGCGGTTGGGCCCATGGGGAGTCAGGAGACCTGGTCCTTCTCCCCCAGGTCTGACCCCGCCCCTGTTGTCTCCTGCGGTAGGAGGGGCCCTCCAAAGCTGGGCCCTGCGCACCTGTCCTTGAGGAGGTGGGGACCCTGGGTTCCTGTACAGCATCTGAACTCACCCTTGGGGGCATCGCTGGAATGCTCTGCTTAGAAAATTCATCTGTCATTATTTACCATACTGTGGCATACGTCTGCCTAGCATTATGAATAGAGCCTTCTTGCCAATCCTTGAAAATACCGCCTTCTGTAGGACAGAGTTCTTAGGGTATCTTATGAGTGCTGTGGTTCCCAGAATTACTCTGTCCCTTTGCCCATTAGTTATGCTTTCCTTCTGCAGTATCCTGTCTCAATTCTGCAAATAAAGACAGAGCACCTTTTCAACACAGGATCCCAAATGTAGCAGTTATCCAAAGCAAGAAAATAATCATGAAGAAAATTCATGACAGTTACTACTAGTCTCTTCTGCTGGACATGACACGATTCTGCTGTAGTTTGTCATCTCTTTGCAAAGCAGGTGGGAGGTTAAGCACCTCCTTGATGTTTCTAGGAGACTTGAATTCCAGATTTAGCTCCGTCTGGGACGTTTTCACAACTTTTGTTTTATTTTGTTTTGACGAGAAATGTCTCATAAATTTGGAGTATCTTCACTCTTATGATTACTCTTTACTGTCTAAGCTTTCTGCATGTCAAATGGAACATAAAGTTGTATACTAAATATTTTCTGCCACCTTTGGTTCTAAAAGAGCTATGAATCTGAAATTTCATTTAGAGTGAATAAACACCAAACATAAGCAGTTACAAGAAATCAATCTGTCGGGGCACCTGGGTGGTTCAGTCGGTTAAGCATCTGCCTTCAGCTCAGGTCACGATCCTGGGTCCTGGGTCCTGGGATGGAGCCCATCCGGCTCTCCTCTCGGCAGGGAGCCTGCTTCTCCCTCTCCCCCTGCTTGCCGCTCCCCCTGCTTGTGCTCTCGCACTCTCTCTCTGTCAAATAAAACTCTTTAAAACATTTTTTAAAAAAGGAAACCAACCTGTCTTAGCTCACCAGCGGGGCTTTGCTGATCTAGACTGCATTTGAAGGCAAGCAGTCTAGAATCTGAACTATTACTCACGGGAGCATTTTCTTTCATGCTTTCAAAGTTGAACTAACGAGTAGACCTTTTTTTTTTTTTTAAGATTTTTATTTTATTTATTTGACACAGAGAGAGAGATCACAAGTAGGCAGAGAGACAGGGAGAGGAGGAAGCAGGCTCCCTGCTGAGCAGAGAGCCCGATGCGGGCCTCGATCCCAGGACCCTGAGATCATGACCTGAGCCGAAGGCAGAGGCTTTAACCCACTGAGCCCCCCAGGCGCCCACAATTAGACCTTTTAAATTTTTTTAATAAATCATTGTGCCTTCTCACAAACAAATGTGGCACTGGAGCGTGTGTTTGTAGTCACTAAGATTAGTTTGTACTGTTGCCCTTTTTTTGGTGAGATCTGTGTTGCTGTGGTACTCATCAGTTTTCTTTTGTCCTTTCCCTGCAGGCTTCTAGTCAGTGCCTCACAGGATGGCAAACTGATCATCTGGGATAGCTACACCACAAACAAGGTAAGGACTGCAGAATCCCCTCCCTGAGAAACCTTCCCAGGAGAAGGCGGGCTTCTAACCTCCAGTCCACTTGTGTAAAACACGTCACACAGGATAGGGAAGGGAATCACGGTGAGTTTTGTTTTCAGTGTGAAGCCAAATCGCATGGCTAGCACATGCTACTAGCGTCTTCTGCTGTGGCCCGTGGTCTCATTGCAGGGCAGCTGGGAGGGAAGTCCCTCCTTGATGGTTCTGAAAGTCCTGGATTCCAGAGTTAGCTGTCTGAGAAATTTTATGTTTCATTTAAAAATGGAGAAATCCAGCTTTTCATTTAGTTACTCGTTTTTACAAGAGAACCTGAACGGCAGTGTACTTTGAAGTATAAATTAAATTCTTTTAAACACTTAATCCAAGGTTGTACTGAATGAGGAGTTACTGTCACTTGGGCTATACATATGAAAAGGTCAGACTCAGTTATATTTTCCTGGAGAGTCTAAGATTGCAGCATTTATATATAACAAATCTGTCCCAAACATGGGGAGGTCTGTGGCAGGATTAATTACAACGTCTAGTTTTGTTACTTCACTAAAAGCATTTTGTTTCGTAAATCAGTTTATAGCCATTTGACAGCCTAGTGAACTGTTTTCTTTTTTACGTATCCTCCAGATTAGGCGGCTCTAAAACTGCTATTCAGATGCAAACCTACCCAAAAAGTGTGACCTTAACCAGACGGCAGATTAAATTGGTGTGGAGCACTGGAGTTATTTTTTTTTAAGCTGAGATCAAGAGTCAGACTACTGACTGACAGCCACCCAGGTGCCCCGTGGATTTCTTTTCTTTTCTTTTTTAAGATTTTATTTGGGGCGCCTGGGTGGCTCAGTCATTAGTGTCTGCCTTCAGCTTAGGTCATTATCCAAGGGTCCTGGATCAAGCCCCGTATTGGGCTCCCTGCTCTCTCTTAGAGAGAGAGAGAGACAGAGAGCATAAGATGGGGGGAGGGTCAGAGGGAGAAGCCGACTCCCCACTGAGCAGGGAGCCCTATGCGAGACTTAATCCTGGGACTCCAGGATCACGACCTGAGCTGAAGGCAGACGCTTAACCAAGTGAGCCACCCAGGTGCCCTGGATTTCTTTTTTTTTTTTTTTTTTTTTTTAAATTTTTTTNAGAGAAAGGAGAGAGGAGGAAGCAGGCTCCCTGCTGAGCAGAGAGCCCGATGTGGGCCTCGATCCCAGGACCCTGGGATCATGACCTGAGCTGAAGGCAGCGGCTTTAACCCACTGAGCCACCCAGGCGCCTGGTGCCCTGGATTTCTAATTAGTACTTTATCTGACTGGCCACATGTATAAATTATTTTCAAAGTAATTCTGGCCGTTGTTTTGCTGTGTCACCTTCTCTGCAATGAAAGTTGAAGCATGAGAATAGAATCCTATTGTTTTTGGTTAATGTTGTTGAACTTGAGTGTGTCTGCCTCATCTGTGCTCTGTCACCTAGGTCCACGCCATCCCTCTGCGTTCCTCATGGGTCATGACCTGTGCATATGCCCCTTCTGGGAACTACGTGGCCTGCGGTGGCCTGGATAACATTTGCTCCATTTACAATCTGAAAACTCGTGAAGGGAACGTACGTGTAAGCCGTGAACTGGCCGGACATACAGGTACGTGTTCTCACCAGTAACTTCAGAGTTAGAGATGTTTGTCTGCCGTGTGTTACATGCTTTGGACACTCACCTCAATGATTATTTAATGACATTGGTTGTAATAATGGCCAGAAACATTCCGACAGTGCCTTCGCTGGTAAGAAACCTTTGGATTGAGATCATCATAATATCCTGTTTTCAAGTATCTCAGGGACTTAGGTCACTGCCTTCATAGCTCGCAGCCACCTTTTTTTATTTTACAGTAATGTAGTTCAATCTCTTAGCTTCTTGTAGCTGTCTTGTATCTTAAGTGCCTTTCCACGGGGGTTTCCTGATCTTCACATGCATGTACACACACGTAGACATGTGTACACACACACACACACACACACACACACATGTGCGCATCCAACCTGGTCCACTTCAGACACGTCATACCCACTAGCCCTGTTACTGAAAAGGAAACAGTAGAATCCTCTGAACGCAGCGGCTTTAGGGGTTAGGTGGTATATTATTTTTCCAAGTTTAGTTTACCGATGACACTTGTTATTCATAACAAAAAGCATAGTGTTTCTGAAAAAGGAAGTCTCGTCCTAATATCTCCCTCCTGTGACTGTGCTCAGTTCTTGCACTTACACCCCGCCGGGCTCACCTACGCGTAGAGCACAGGCAGCCGAAGAGGTGATCGTTAGTGAAGGAGGAAATAATTCTGCTTTTCACTCTAGTTAAGCCTTGTGTTAAATTAACTTCAGCCAGATAAGAGTAGGTCCGTGGTCCTTTTTTTTTTTTTAATTTGTGTGACTTTTTGTTTTTATTAATGTATAACTAGCATATAGTATTCTGTTAGTTTCAGGTGTACAGTATAAGTATTTAACACTTACATGCATTGCTCAGGGCTCATCACAGTAAGGCTACTTAATTCCCTTTATCTGTTTCCTCCATCCCCCTCCAGCCTCCCCTCTGGCCGCCTCCAGAGTTCGAGCGCCTGGTTGTCCTTTTACAGATGGGCTCCCTGTATTTCATTCATTACTGTCCTGCCTTATGTCCTACTCTCTGCTTGATTTGGGATTGCTTCCTTCTTAATTTTCTAGCTTCTTAAGGTGGAACCTTAGACCTTTCTTTTTCAAATAGAAGCACTTAAAGCTATAAATTTCCCTCTAAACAGGGCTTTAACTGTATTATCATTCAGCTTTGAAGTATTTTTAATACCCTTTTGATCACTTCTTTGATTCTTGTTCCTTAGAAGTATGATGTTTAATTTTCAAGTACCTGAAGTTTCCTTACACAACTTACTACTGATTTATAATAAATTCCTTTATGTTCAGAGAACATACTCTGTGTCATTTCAGTTCTTTTCTGTTTGTTGGGACTTGTTTTTAGTGAAGCAGAGAGTGTCAGGATGAGCACGCCACAGACACTTGGAAACCAAGTCTGTTTTGCAGTTGCTGGGCAGTGTTCTCAGTGTGTTTATTCGAGCCAGAATTTTGGTCCTGTTCAAGTCTCTCATATCTTTATCTCTGTGAATTGCTGGGAGTGGATATTAAGGGCCCTCATTATAGATTTATCACTTTCTCCCTTTAATTCTGGCAATTTTTGCTGCATATGTTTTGAGCTCTTAGTAGAAGTATATACATTTATGGGTGTCGTGTCTTCCTGATGAATCAATCCTCTTATCATGATGTGTAATGTCCCCTTTTCTCTCAGAATATTCTTTGTCGTAAGTCTCTTTTATCTGATATCTGTAGAATCACTCCCAGTTTCTTTTGTTTCCACATGTTTTTTTCCATCCATTTTCTTCCAACTTGACCGTGTCTTTATAAGTAGGGTCCGTTATAGATAGCAGCTAGTGGGGGTATGCCTTTTATCCATTCTGCAGGTCTCTGCCTTTCCAGGGGTCCTGGGTCACTCCTGTTTCGTGTAACGTGCATACAGTGGGCTTTAGCTCTGCCGTCCCACAACTTGCTTTGCTTTCCTGCCTTTTGGGTTAGAAAACTAACCTAAGTTCTTAGAATACTAGCAGAGTTTATCTGTTGGCCGTTTGGTTTCCTCTTTGCATTAATTTTTAGCGGTTTATGTAGGGATTACAATGTACATTCATAACTCTTCATGGTCCACTCAGAGTTAATATATCAATTCATATAAAATTCAAGAGCCTTGCAGCCATAAAGGCCCATTTCAATGCCCTTCATCGTGTTGGGCTTATTTTTGGTTTTGGGGTTTTTTTAAAAAGATTTTATTTATTTATTTATTTGACAGAGAGAGTGAGATTATAAGTAGGCAGAGAGGCAGGCAGACAGAGGGGAAGCAGGCTCCCTGCTGAGCAGAGAGCCCGATGCGGGCCTCGATCCCAGGACCCTGAGATCATGACCTGAGCCGAAGGCAGAGGCTTTAACCCTCTGAGCCACCCGGGCGCCCCGGTTTTTTGGGGTTTTTTTAGAGAGAGAGTACGCACAAACGGGGAGAGGCAGAGGGAGAGCGAGAATCTTAAGCAGACTCCACACCCAGCTGGGAGCCTGGCCAGGGCGCGGCCTCAATCTCAGGACCCTGAGGTCATGACCTGAGCCCAAATTAGGAGTCACAGCACCGCCCAGGCGCTCTCTGCCCTCCCTCCTCCTCCATCACGTTTTCACAGCTAGTGATCTGTATGCCCCCATCATCCATTGTCCTGCTTTTCCCTATAAACCTTCTTGGCTGTTTGAGGAAACTTGAATTATCTTTTACATTTATTCCAATATTTACCATCTCTAGTGCTCCGCCTTCCTTTCTGAAGATGAGAGTTTTCTTCTGCGTTCTCTTCAGCTTGATGTGTTTCCTTTAGTTTCTTACAGTTAGTGGAGGTCTGTTAGAATGACTACTCTCCATTTTCATTTTTCTGAGACAGCTACTTTTCCTTCATTCTTTTCTAGGGGGGGGAGAGCTGGCAAAAGGGGAAAGGGGCAGAGGGAGAAGGAGAGAGAATCTAAGCCGAGTCCACTTCCAGTGCACAGCCTGACAGAGGGCTCAGTCTCACCGCCTTCAGGTCATGATCTGACCAGGAAACCAAGGGTCAGACACTCAACCAACTGAGCCACTCAAGGGACTCCAGAGAGTTTTTGTTTGTTTTTTATTTTAGTTTTTATTTTATTTTATTTATTTTTAAAGATTTTATTTGGGCGCCTGGGTGGCTCAGTGGGTTAAAGCCTCTGCCTTCGGCTCAGGTCATGATCTCAGGGTCCTGGGATCGAGCCCTGTGTCGGGCTCTCTGCTCAGCAGGGAGCCTGCTTCCTCCTCTCCCTGTCTCTCTGCCTGCCTCTCTGCCTACTTGTGATCTGTGTCAAATAAATAAATAAAATCTTAAAAAAAAAAAGTTTTTATTTATTTACTTGTGAGAGAGAAAGAGAGGGAGCACGGAAGGAGAGGGAGAAGTTGTTTTCTGTGGGAAAGTTGCTGCTCTGGATAGGAACTGCTGTCCCGTGGCCAGAAGCTGGGGTAGGCTGTCTGCACGGTCCTTGTAAGCTGTGTGATTCTGTGCTGTGAGCACACCTCATTAACCACCCTGTGTTCTCTCATTGATGAACTTCCAACACAAAAAACATATGTTCTTAATGTTTATCTGTCCTTGATTTATAATCAGATTCAGTATATTCACTTCCATTTTTAATTAAGGGTTTAGATTTTTTAACACTGCATTTGTTGAAACAAGAAATAAAATGAGAGTTAGAGGAAATATTTTGAAATTTTTGTTTCCTTCCTATGTCATGAAATTTTACTTCCTGGGAATCGAGTGGTTTCTTAAAAATATTTGGCCTCTTAAGAATATATGTTACTATCTTCAGACATGATACATAGTTTTCAGCTTCAAGTCAATAGAGGTTGAAATCTGATAAGCTTAAAATAATCTTGTTTTAGTTAGAGGGTAAAGTTGTGAACTGTTAGTGGGCTCAACACATCTGAGTGTTTGCTGTCTTTGTCTTGTCTCAGACCTGAGCATCCATTCACACTCACGATGCCTCTGTCTGGCCTGAGCATTAGGTTGAGAACACTTGGTTAAGCCATGGTGGGGACATTTTCTTACAGAATCTTAGAAAGTGCTCCTGTGAGTGCTGTTAGCAGCAGGCGTTCTGAGCCCTTCCTGGCCGTGTCTGAGAGGCCGAGACGGGGGTCGTGCACTCAGCCTCAGCGATTAAGGCTCTTCACGATCAGTTGTGTCCGCTCTTGTTTCCATGGAGTATAAGGGCCCGTGTGGAACAAACAGAAGCTTCCTTCTGGAGAGTCAGCTGCCCAGTGTTTGGAAACTCTGCCCGAACTTCAGAGAGGAGCACTTGACGGTACTCTGTCTTGCCGAGCAAAGGGTGCTCTCTGGGTGCGGCTGGTGGCCTGGAGTCCCAGTGACTGCGTGGAGACATTGATTGGCATTAGTATAAATGTCTTACATACCAAGTACAACTTTCCGAGGGCTGCTGCATGGAAGTCCTCATGTTCCAGAGTGAGGAACTCCCTGGAGACTCACATCTGACCAAAGTGTCAGGCCTGCTCTCACAGACTGGTCTCAGAGCCGGTTCCTGCATGCTAATGAGGAACGAATTGAAACCTGCTCTCAGAGGTTCCTCCCTTCCCAAACGTCTCACTGCGGTGTGGACACACTGCCCTTCCTGACATCATTCTGGTCAAGGTGGCCACAGAGGCATAAACATTTTCATCAGGGGTTTAGCCAGAGATGTTCTGGGTACAACGTGGTATGTTGCTTGGTAACTGCCTAGCATTCCTGCCAAACCAGCTGTGGTGGCTAAAACTTTGTTTTCTAGGGAAAGTTTGTGCCTATAACCTGAGGCTGAATATTTCACATTCATGTGAGAGCACAGTGGGCTGGACACGCTGCTTGCTCATGATTTGTTTCTCTGGCACGCACCAGCAAACGTGGGTCTGCAGGGAGAGATTCGTCATTCTGCTCCTGGGGTCATCACTGGGCTGCTCGTTGGCACCTTCTTCGTTGGCAGTTAGTTAAATGTGACGTGCTTTGGGCTTTTTGTGCGTGTGTCCCAGTCTGGGAAACTCAGATCTCAGTGCTCACTAAGTAATCTCACGGACCATTCCTGGGGGGTCAACCTGCCTGACGCCTGGCTGGGTGCAGGGCTCACAGTGCCGTCTGGGCAGTGTGTGTGCTTGCCCCTTGGCTTCCTCTGGATGGTTCCCTCGGCCTCCTTTCCATCTGGCCTGCTTAGCAGCCCCAGCAGAGAAAGAGCCTCTTTTCCTAGGGTGGCCAAAGGTCCTGGCTGTGCCTGCCATTGGCCACTGGGCTCCACACCCAGCACATACAGCCTCCTGGAGTGAGGGCCTAGATCCAGACCTCACACCATCCTGGAAGGATGATGGCAAACTGCCCCAAATCCCAAGCCGTGAGAGGACGAGGCCATGCAGCCTTGTGAATGCATCTGAAGGTGTTTCTAGTCTGCCTGTGTTGTCATCTGATTCCATCATCTGCCAGTAACACTTTGTAAGTTTGTCTCTCTTTGGGTACTGTCAACTCTCTTAACTCTTCCTTCCTCACTTAAGAGAGGGAGGGGCAGAGGGAGAGGGAAAGAGGGGCAGGCTCCACGCCCAGCACAGAGCCCAATGTAGGGCTCGACCCCACGACCCAGGGATCTCGACCTGAGCCAAAATCAGCCAGACACTCAGCTGACTGAGCCACCCAGGCACCCCCAAGCTCTTCTGACTCTTAATAAAACCCTTTTTTGTCATTTCCTCACTGTGACATCTTTGAGTTACTTTGTCATGTCTTTTTTCCCTTTTTACCAAACTCCTTGAACAGTGTGCTCTAGGCTGCTGTGCGCACCCTGAGTGGGGCAGGTGGCTTTCCCGCCAGCTCTGGGCTGGAAGGCGCTGCCTCCCAGAGCGGAGCCGCAACAAATGCTGCACAAGCCCCTGCCCTGGGCACTCGTGGTGGGGCCTTGCGTCTCCGACTCCAGCTTCGACTTAGCCATGGTGCCCAGCCTGGTGCCCTGGTCTCCAGGAGCAGGCTGGCCTAGACCGTCACCACGTGCTCACTGTAGAAATTTGGGGAGATAACTTTAAATGCTCTTCCTTTGTGTTTTGAACCTATAATCTCACCCAGAACCATGATGTTTTGAAAGAGTTGAGAGTGTTCCATTGCCTACTGATGTGTTCCTGTTGCTGAATGTCCGGACGGTTTCCAGTTTGTCAGTAGTGTGAACATTCTTGTAGGTGAATGACCGCTCAAGCTCATAGCCATTTTCTTGGGATAAGTTACTTTAGTTGGGCCTTTGGTCTTGGGGGGGCCATACAAGTCACTCTTTACCCACATTGGTACTCGGCTTTGCTCTCTTTGGGTCAGTGGCTTCTCCAAACACAGATGTAAGTGTATTTGCTTCTCGAGGAGCAGATTCCCAGCCAGGCAATACACTCTGTCAGGATGTCCTACCTCTGTCCTCTGGACCTCAGCTGACAGCACTCCCAGATCCCCACCCCTCGCCCCAGTCCTTGACCCACGCACCTGCTCTCTGCACTGCCTGTTTCAAGCCTCCTGTCTCTGGACCGTGGCAGCCTGGTCCCTGCCCCAGGATGTCCCCAGCATGTCCTGACACTGTAACCCATAACACATGGATGACACACAGATGACACACGTCATCCACCCTGAGATCCGGACCTGAGCCAAAATCAAGAGTTGGCTGCTTTAACCTCCTGAGCCACCCAGACGCCCCACAAAGCCCACATTTTGAAGCCACTGACCATGTCCAGCCTGGTGGCTCCTCTGAGGCTATCCTGGTCTCAGTACGTGGCACACGGTTGGGTCCTTCTGAAGGCTGGCCTCACGGAGCCGTCCACCGTGCTCACAGGCCACCCGGCCCAGCGTTAGCATCAGACCGGCCCCAGCAAAGCTCTGTCGAACACTGATGCCCAACATGTGAGCCCCATTTGGAAGTTGGTTTCGACTTTTTCATTCTGCAAGGAAAAGACATAAAAATATAGTATCTAAAAAGAGATACATGTAAAGTATCTATATGGTTATTGTGTGTGTGTGTTTTTTTAAGGACATCCCCTTATTTTGGGCGCCTGGGTGGCTCAGTGGGTTAAAGCCTCTGCCTTCGGCTCAGGTCANCCCGCATTGAGCTCCCTGCTCAGCAGGGAGCCTGCTTCCTCCTCTCTCTCTGCCTGCCTCTCTGCCTACTTGTAATCTCTCTCTCGCTCTGTGTCAAATAAATAAATAAAATCTTTAAAAAAAAAAAAAAGGACATCCCCTTATTTTTATTTAAAAGGTTTTGTTTATTTGAGAGAGTGAGCGGGAGAGAGAGTGAGCACAAGCAGGCAAAGGGGCAGAGGGAGAAGCAGGCTTCCCACTAAGCAGGGAACCCCCATGTGGGACCCGGAGATCATGACCTGAGCCAAAGGCAGACGCTTAGCTGACTGAGCCCCCCAGGCACCCCCTGGTTACTTTTTTGTCTCTCAATGTACAAAACATGAAGAGGACCAGGAAGTGAGCTACAGCCATGGAAAATTAGGGAATAAATGCGGAAGACTGGCCTCCCTAACCGTGGCTCCTGCCCTCTGCATGAGCACTGTCTGCTGTCAGCAGGCCTTTAGGACCTAGAGAAGGGAGACTCCTCTGCCCCTCCTCTTCACCTGACGGGTCTTAGTGTCCACAACCTGTGTGATGCACGAGGTGGACAGAGGCCATCTTGGAGGTCATGATTCTTTGGGCCGTTGACCTAGGGGTGTCCTGCCTGGCCCTGCGTGAGACCCTGCTGGTGCTGGGGTTCTCTCCTTCCTGCCCTACTCTCCCGAGTCAGACCGGCTGAGGCTGTGACGGTGCAGCGTGAGGGTCCGCAGAGGGCGCCCAGGTGCCTCACGGGGTGTGGTGGACTCGCAGCGCTGACTTCTGGAAGGGAGGGGTGTGTGAGCTGGCCGGAGCAACGTCAGATGCACCAGGAAGCAGATGCTCGTCTTGGAGAGGAATTTGGGCCAGGGCTCCGGCAGTAAGCACCAGGACCTAGGAGCGCGCCGAGTGGTGGGGCCATGGGTCAGGTGCACGGTGTGGGTTTGGTGTTGGGCGATCTCTTAGCACAGGCAACTCTTCGCCTTCCTGGGCATTGATTCACCCCCAGGCTCCCTAGTGTCCCTGTGGGAGGATGGGACCTGGGCTCTGGGAAGTGCTTGACCATACATCCTTTTCTAGGTATGTAGATAATATTTAAAAATTGTCCTCACTAAGTATTTTGGTAATGTTTCTTAGATAAATGTTTTGTTTTCCCTGTATTCTTATACTTTCCATACCAAAACCCTTCTGTGGGTTTCTTCTTTGTGTGTATTTTGTTTTTTATTTCACTGATTTGCACAGCGTTGTGTGTGGCTCTGCTGTGGACTGGGCAGAAAGGTTTCTGGGCAGACGTGGCAGGGTGTCCCGTCCTTGCAAGAGAGGCGGTGTTGCTGCCCCTTCCGTCTGACACCTGGCCAGCTGGGGTGCGGGCGGCGCTGGCACTGTCCTGGCCAGCCCGCTGGGCACACTCCTTCCGGGAATAGATTTGTTTACCCTGCACTTCTAGTTCTTAGGGTCCCTTACAGTAGAACAAAATTATAAACTGTGGGGGCGCCTGAATGGCTCAGTTGTTAAGCGTCTGCCTTCGGCTCAGGTCATAATCCCAGGGTCCTGGGATCCAGCCCCGCATCTGGCTCCCTGCTCAGTGGGAAACCGCTTCTCCCTTTCCCACACCCCTTGCTTATTATATTCCATTTCTCACTGTCTCTCTCTCTGTGTCAAATAAATAAATAAAATTTTAAAAAAATTACAAACCGTGGTAAACAGAGCTAATTAAGTAGAAATCATAACGTGTAGGTACTGCAAAATTGGTTTTCTCTTTTACGTTTTCTCATCCCACAAGCTGATCCAGGCTAGGGATCTCGGCACGTTCCAGCCTCAGCTCCACAGCTCTGCCTTGCCTCCCACATGCTCGGCAGGGTGGGTGCTCGGGCAGCACAGGACTGTTCCCACGCCCCCCTGCTTGCTGTAGCATCCTGGAGAAAACAAAGCCACTGCTCCGCTTGGCACCCCAACCCCAGCTCTGGTGGTGCCTTCCTGGAGGGTTCGAGAGGCCTCCGCAGACCACCCTCTCCCCTCCCCTAACACGTGCACGCTGTCTCTCCCCCTGGAATGTGAGCACCAGGAGGGAAAGAAGCGCTCCTTTGCCCACGGGTGTGTTCCAGGCGCCAGGGTACGTTGTTAGGGATTGAGTGGGTGTGTGAGTGGGAAGGGAACCTCTGTCCCCACGTGTGGATCAGAGGAGCAGAGACGGAGTGTGTTCCCTGCCTCTGTCCCATGTTCGCCATTGTGTGGGGCAGGCTGCTCACCGCCTCCCCTTTGTCCTGGGGCCCACGCCTCCTGGCCTGTGGGCCACACTACATGCGAGGCCGGGGCCTGCGGTTGCCGACAAGGCAGCGGTCTTCACCTCCGCGTGGGCCTTCCAGGTGTAGTCATCCTGCCCGTGTGTTTTTCTGTTTACAGGACCTTAGAGCTGGGGTGAGGTGGGGCTTGCAGGTCGGGGTCATCATCTGTGTCTGTTTTCCAGGTTACCTGTCCTGCTGCCGCTTCCTGGATGACAATCAGATCGTCACCAGCTCTGGGGACACTACCTGGTGAGCACCTGAGCGCCCTGCCTTTCTCACACTGCTTGCCTTAGATGTGTAGGAAATAAGATTCTTGACACTAATTAGGCCATCTTTTATTAGTTTGAAGTGGCCGTGAGGCATCAAATACAAGTGAGTGATGAGTGAGTTCATCGTACTCTACAGATTTTGAAGCTCAAAGTTTAATTTTGAACAAGGAACTGACTCTTAGACGTTGAAGCTGCAGCTGCACAAGAAATGCCTGTTTTCTTTGCCCTGCACACGCTCCCTGGCTGCGCGACAGTCAGCAGCCCTCTAGCCCCTCCGGGCAGAGCCCCGAGCCGGGCGCACCCAGCGGAGTCCGGGGCAGCAGGGGCGCGACTGCGGGAGGGCCGTGCAGACTTCCCCTGAGTTCGAGCTGTTCCTTCACTTAGCGCTCGAAGCCCAGTTATATAATCTCTAGAACATTCTCATTTTGGCATCAGGGCATACAGTTTAAATGATCAAGTAGGTTTGCTTGCTCGTTGGTTGGTTTTGGATGCAGAACACATTTTTAATAGTTTCCTGTTTAAAAGAGTAAGCTATCTGCTGAGGCCAGAGGTTTGACTTAGGGTTTTTACATTGTTTGGTTCAGGTGGGTATTTTATGAGTCGTTTTAGACGTAAACTGTCCTGGGGGTTTCTCTGGTCTTTGAGGCATGACGTGGTGGCCTGCCCTGTGCTGGGGCCTGACTCTCAGATCCAGCTTGTCCTCGTCTTCAAGGTGTCTTTTTTTATATAAACTGTGAATGTTCACAAAAGAGGTATAATCTAGATTGTCGATTTTGGGAAGAATTTCTTTATTGGAAGAATATCTTTAAAGCTTTTTCATTTATGAATAAGTGTTTTTCAGAGTCCTGGGCACATTTTATTTCCTCCCTGTAGTCCCTCAGGCCCTGGGCAAGGAACCGCACACGGTGTAGGTGTGCCTGGGTCTGGGTCTAAGCCGGATGTCCTGGCAGGCTGGCCCGGACTGAGCGGTTTTCAGTGGTGACACTTCCTAGAGTCTGAAGCACGGAAACGGCACAGGCTGCCCTCGTGGCGCTGTCCCTGTCTTCCTGCACACCACGTCAGGAGCCGCTCACGCTGACACTGGGGCACCGAACTCAGGGCCGCCACCACGGGACACTCACCGCTCACTGTGCCCGCTCGTGGCTTTGTTTCCCTTCCAGACGAAGTCACATTCAGAATTTAGATTTGTTAGGAGAAAAAGCGCAGAGGTTTGCTGTGGTCCTAGATGGTCTGAAGGGCAGTTTGTCACACAACTGGTTGTCTGACCGAGTGAGGCGACTGCCTGTCATGTGTTTGTGCTGCAGTGCTCTGTGGGACATCGAGACTGGCCAGCAGACAACCACGTTCACTGGACACACTGGGGATGTTATGAGCCTTTCCCTCGCTCCTGACACCAGACTGTTTGTCTCTGGTGCTTGTGATGCTTCAGCCAAACTCTGGGATGTGCGAGAAGGGATGTGCCGGCAAACTTTCACCGGCCACGAGTCTGACATCAATGCCATCTGTGTAAGTAGGGGGTGAAGATGTGGATCGGGGACCTTTGCCAGCCGTTAGCAGGTTAGATTACTTCTTGTATGCTGCAGAACACATCAAGTTTTAAAACGTGCTCGTGGGTTAGATGTTCTATCTTGTGTGTGCAGCTCTAACCTATTTCACAAAAGCTCCCTATAGAAAACTTAGAAGGGATGCGATATGTCCTCGTGACACCAGCGAATTCTGTGCCAGCGTTCACTCCGCAGACACTGGGGATGGGCCTGTTGTGTGCAGGGACCTGCTCCCAGCCCTGGGGCAAGCCAGAGATTGGTCCCCCTGTAGTTGGGGGCCAGCGAGGCAGTAATCAACACAGTCGGCACAGCCTCTTAGGAGCAGGAGACGGAAGCTGAGCTTTGAGCAGGAACCTTGCACCCTCAGGTCCTCCCTGTGGACAGGGCACAGCCAGCGGAAGGAGCCGTCACCCTGACGTGAGGGGCTCTTGCGAGAAGACCTGAAGTGTGGGACCTGGTTGGTTGGGGTCCCTTCTCCACAAGGATAGTCTGGCTGCTGGGGACCATGCTCTTCCTGATCCCTGCAGTGTAATCTAATCGGGGGAAGACAGTGACTGTGTCTGCCCCAGTGCCGACGCCCTCATGTCCAGGTGCCCAGGTGGCTGCCACTCTGACGTCCTGTGTCTACCAGAGCCCAGCCCCCCGCTGACCTTTCCCTCCTGTGCCAGCGGCAGCACTGCTGTTGGGCGGTCCTGTTTCCAGCACTGCTCTTTGTGTATTTGCATTCACTCTTCACTTGCTTTCTAGTTCTTTCCAAACGGCAACGCATTTGCCACTGGCTCGGATGATGCCACCTGCAGGCTGTTCGACCTTCGTGCGGACCAGGAGCTCATGACTTACTCGCATGACAACATCATCTGCGGGATCACCTCGGTGTCTTTCTCCAAGAGTGGGCGCCTCCTCCTCGCAGGGTACGATGACTTCAACTGCAACGTGTGGGACGCACTCAAGGCCGACAGGGCAGGTGGGTGTTCGCAGGCCTTCCCTGGCCTCCTGGTGCTCAGGTAGCGCCTCCGAGGGTGGACATGATGCACTGAGGCTGAAATGTTCGGGTTTGGGCCCGCTGTGCCACTAAGAAACATGTGCCGTGCCTGAGCGCACCTGCCTGCCTCGGGGCACAGCCCGGCGGGGGGACGGGGGACAAGCCAGGGCGTCTGTGCTCGGGCTCCCCAGGCTCACAGGCTTCCGTAGCACTGGAAGCTGTCCTTGCGCTCACTGTGGACAGTCCACGTGGACAGCCGCAGTGGGCAGGACAGGGTGCACCGCTGGGTCTTCAAGGCTCTCACCTTGCTGTCTCTCCCCTCCGGCTATACGTGGTGGACCTGTGTCATCTAAGTGTGGAGCACAGGCTTGGGCAGGTGTTCCCAGTGAAGTATAAAGTCTGAGGTACACACATCAGAGGCAAGTGTGTGGTTGTCAAGTGCGTGAATACGGCTTGTGCAGGGGCGTCTGGCTGGCTCACTCAGAGATGCATGCGACTCTTGATCTCGGGGTTGTTAGTTCGAGCCCCACATTGGGTGTAGAGATTGCTTAAAAGTTTTATAAATATATATATATATATATATATATATATATATATGCGTGTATTTTTTTTCTTTTAAGATTTATGTTTTTATTTCAGAGAGAGCACAAGCAGGGGGAGGGGATAGGGAGAGAGAGAGGAAAAGCGGACTTACCTGCGGAGGCGGACTTGGAGCTCAATCTCACCATGCTGAGATCATAACCTGAGCCAAAACCAAGAGCCAGATGCTTAACTGACTGAGCCACCCAGGCGCCCCAAAAATAAAATTAAAAAATAATAATAAAATACAGGTTGTACAAAAGATGACAAACTTCCTGTATTAAACATGAACAGTCAGGCAACTCAGTTGAATCGATACTTTCAGAATCTTTCAACTCTGTATCTAGGCAGGGGGAGGAATGAAGCATGACTCAGAGTCCTCTGGGGTTCTTACCTTGACCTCCCACTTTCCGATGGGTCTTTTCCCACCCTGGGCTGAGCACCCCTCCTGCTCACCCTGCTCCCTCTCACAGACCCCTTGCTCCCACTGCCTCTTCCCCACCAGTTCCCTGGTCACGGTACCAAGGCAGAGAACACTGTTCCATCCGGCTGAGGCTGTCTCTTTACTCAGTTGTGACACTAGGGAGCACAGGAAATGGACAGGGATTCTCTGAAATGTAGCCATCCGGTTCTTCTGGAGGGACATGGAATGTTCTGGCTGATAATTATCCAAGCACAGATGCTGATTGTCAACAGGAGGCTTGTCTCACTCTGGGTTCAGCGTGGGGTCACCGTGTGACATCCCATTGGCTCTCCCCCTCTTGCATCTGTCACCAGCCCTCTGTGTTTTGTGCCATGCTAAGCTTTAGGGATTATAAACAAAGAACAGCCCACAGACTTACACTCTTGGGTCGTAATTGAGATGGTTGGATTTTTTTTTATTTTAAGATTTACTTATTTAGAGAGAGATAATGGGAGGGGCAGAGGAAGAGGGAGAGAGAATCTCAAGCAGACATGCTGAGCGGGGAACCCGACGTAGGGTTCAGTCTCATGACCCTGCGATCATGACCTGAGTGGAAATCAAGAGTTGGGTGCTCAGCTAACTGAGCCCCTCCAGGAGCCTCTTATTTAAGCTTCTTGCCATCATGAGTGTACTCAGGAGTTGGTGCAAGAGGCCCCGAGTTATTCACTGTGTGTCTTGTGCCCTTGTCATCGTGTCTGTTCCTTGTCATCATGCTGTCTTTTTTTTTTTTTCTTTAAAGATTTTATTTATTTATTTCACAGAGGGAGAGAGATCACAAGTAGGCTGAGAGGTGGGCACAGAGAGAGGAGGAAGCAGGTTCCCCGCTGAGCAGAGAGCCCGATGCAGGGGCCTCGATGCTAGGACCCCGAAATCATGACATGAGCCAAAGGCAGAGGCTTTAACCCACTGAGCCACCCAGGCGCCCATCATGCTGTCTTAATAGCAGACTTGTTACCGGGTGCTCCAGTGTATCTTTATTTTGTCTGAATACTTCCCTGGGCTGTAGGTGACTTCGTTGTGTTTAAGAGAGGAGTGCACTGAGCTTTACTCACCTTGGAGGAGCGTGGCTTCGCTTCCTCCTGGCCTTGTCCTGTCCCGCCACGGAGGCGTTGCAGGGGCTGGGCCTCAGGGTCCGGGGCCTTCCTCTGCGTGTGGTGCTGCCCCCCCAGCCCTGCATCGCATCACCACGTCACTGCTGGGTGGGGCACCTCTGGGTCCTGGGGTGACTGGCTGTCATCTTCTCTCAGGTGTCTTGGCCGGGCATGACAACCGCGTCAGCTGCCTGGGGGTGACTGACGATGGGATGGCCGTGGCGACGGGGTCCTGGGATAGCTTCCTCAAGATCTGGAACTAACGCCGACAGGTAACGCCACAGCCCAGGCGCCCTCCCTGCATGCCCCCGCGTGCTGCCCTCGGCACAGAGGAGTTGGCAGTTGCTAGATGAGTAGAGTTGATTCGGAATTGTGGTGAGGCGAGCGCGGCACCCACCCGCGACGGCGCGCCCTCGGCGGCAGACGGGCAGGGCAGTAGGAAGAGCGGCAGCACTGGCTTGAGCTGTTGTCTTTTTCCGTCTCTTTAACTCTGTTTAAAACAGCAGGTGGACGTCATGGCGACTGGAAGATCATTCCAACCTTGAAGCGTTACAGTGATAGCATTTCCAATCCACCCCTACTAACGTGGACGCCCTGCACCCCCTCAGAACTTCAAAAGGGCAAGACCTTTTCCTTCACTTATTGCTGAAACCAAGAGCACAATTCCCATGAAGAGAAGACTCTCTGTGCTGTAAACTCAAACAAATTGTGCATTCCACCCGGGACCATTGTCTTTGTTTTCTTTTTTGTCTCAGATGAATTTAAAAGGAAATACTATAATAAACGTGCTAACCAGAAGGTAAACTTGAGTGTAATTGTGAGGCAGATACACCTTTTCACTAGTTCATTTGAATTTTAGGTCAGTGACCCTGTTTTGTGCTGTTCATGCAAAACAAGTTGAGGATCTTATCTTGTAATTGGTTCTAAATTTCAGGTTGTGTTTGTAACAGGATTTTGCAAACATTCATATTTCCTTTTTAAAATATATTCCTTTACGTTCAGTAGTTACACAGAGGAAGAGGGTGTGGTGCAGCCTCTCTGAAATTGTTAATGATGTAAATTGAGTCCCTCGTTTTTTATTTTTTGTCTCGTGTCACATAATTGTTACGCACAAACACGGCATAAAAAGGAAGATGCTAATAAGGAAAGGAACCAAGCACACGCTGTGGGTGGTCTTGAATGCGTGATGAACAGTAAACTCCGGTTAGGCACCTTCTGCTCCCCCGACCCGTCCTCCTACCTTCTCAGTTCAGTTCTTAATCTCACCTGGGTTTCCTTGTGAAGCTGGAGGGAAGTTGGTAAGAAGAACCTGCCACTACCCTGCGCCCCGCCCCCAGCCGTCAGGAACCTCTGTTTTCCAGAGAGGCGCCCGTCCTGTGCTTGGATCGTCAGTCAATTATTTGTGTATGAAACCATGTACAAATCAATGTTTTGAAAATAATGATCTCAAACTTTCTAAGTTAAATTTTAAAAATTTTGATCGTTTGCCATATTGGGTGGGTTTACTCTTAGAATCGCATGCTGTAGAAATGCTCAAAAGCGCATATAGGACTCAGTCCTTAGATGTTCTTTTTCTTTTAAGAAATAACCTCTTTACAGTCGTAGCCACTGCGGCTCTGTCCCCTCACTGCTGCTCCCCGCCAGCGTCGGAAGCCAGGCGGCCAGCAGCGCTACACGCTTGGGCAGCGGCATCAGTCACTCTTTCTTTCTTTCTTTAAAAAAAAAAAAAGAAAAAAAAAAAGTCCTGTTGCAAATGATCACTGTTGGATTCAGGGGCGGGGATGGGGGGCAGGGACGGAGACCCTGGGCTTCCTCTGTAACTTCCTCCTGGCCTGTCTCTGCCGCGGAACCTGCCTTTTGCACCATCCTTTAAGGAGGCAGATCATTCTCGAACACACAGACCTCCCCGGCCCCACTGGAGGCCCGTGGCCGGCAGCAGTGTTTGGACGGCAGTGCCGGGGGTGCCTCCCTGCACCCAAGCCCACTTCCCCGCAGCAGTGGTGGCTTCTCTCTGTCCTGTTTCTCAGCAGCCCGTATAGACCTGTGCTGTGACGTGCAGGAGGCCTGGGTCTGGCAGAGGGAATAAACACAAGCCCTCCTTCCTTCCATTGATACCTCTGTAGAGCTCTCTGCACCCCGTGCCCCTCACTGTTTGTATTTAATTTGAAAGTCAGTGTATTGCAAGGAGGCTGGATGCAAGATAGATACTATATTAAACTGTACTGTTATTTAAGATGTAATAAAGCAGTTTGACATGAGGGACTCTGGTGTGGCTGCTTATTTGCCAAGCTGTTTAGGTTCCTGACGCCAACTGTCTTGCCCTGGTCGCCCCACTCGGGGAGGTCGGCCTGATTTGGTCATGTGGGCCGTGCCACGGCTACCCACTTCTCTGCCAGCTCTCTCGTCCCCATCACCTAGTGTCTGTGCAAGGAGGATCGGGCCCTCTGCCGGGTCGCAGCCATTCTGCCACCACCCAGACCATGCCCCCTGACTCCCCGCCTCAGGCCACTGCCCAGGGTGCACGGAGTGTCCCCAGGTGGCCCTCCCTCCAGTCTCTTGGGTCTGGGCCCCTTGCTTCCTCTTCCTTCTGTGAGGTGTCTGAGGACGTTGCTCCTGCTGAGTGTTTTTTATCTCAGTCTGGATAAAAAAAATTGCAGCTTGGAAGAAAAATAACCATTTTTTGGTTAAAATTGAAAGATAACCACCAAAGTGTGAGAACGAGTCAGAGCGGGCATACACTCCCGAAGGACCTCCACCTGGGCGGCCCCATTCCTCCCTTACTCTACACGGTTGTCAGAGGTAACTTGGTAGTTTTCATGGGTTAAATGCTGGTACTTTTTCATAAATAAGTGAAGACTGCTCTCCATGGGAAGTACTCCCTCCTGAGGCTCTGTTCTCCAATTATCAGCAAGATGGAGCAGCGGGGGCCTCCCGAGTGTTCTGCGAGGACCAGGGGTGCTGTCTCCTCGGAGACTGGCAGCCTGAATGGTGGGTTTGCCTGGCTTCAACCTCCTCCCCCACGGCTCCCTGAAAGACACTGCAAGCTGTCTTACAAAATGCCAGAGAGCATCCGAGGTGCGCCTGGGGCTGACAGCCGGAGTCCTTGGGAGGGAGGTTCTCCTGGGATCAGAAAGCAGGTGGTTAGGGACGCCTGGGTGGCTCAGTCAGTTAAAGCGGCTGCCTTCTGCTCAGGTCATGATCCCAGGAGATGGAGCCCTTCATCAGGCTCTGCTCAGCAGGAGAGACGGCTTCTCCCTCTCCCCGTCCCGGCCTCCCCCTGCTGGTGCACGCTCACACTGGAAACAAGCGTCCGTGGGGGGCATCTACAAAGGGGCGCCTGTGCTGCCAGGGTGGACTGTGTTCTTTCTCAACCTTTAGGCACAAAACTCAGGCTTGCACAGACGGAGTGGACCCTTTAGCACTTGGCCTGTGCTGCTGGAACAGTCCCGGCAGGTGACCTCTTGCTCTGTGCCACATGTCCCTCTCCAGGGTGCCCACCCTGCTCCCTTCCGGTCTCCCCTGCAGTCACCGCCCCTCCTGTTCTAGTCGCGGTCCTGCCCTTGGGGGCACACGTGTTGCAGGTACGCTGTCCAAGCTCTGCACGGAGCCCTTGGAGGCTGGACTCCAGCTGGAGCCCCTCTCTGACTTCCAGGGCCCTGTCCCCACCACACCCACTCAGTGTTGAGCCCCAGATGGATACTGGGGTCTCCTGCCACCTACCATAGCGCCTGACCCTCAACCTGGCCCCACCAGCCCTGGGGGCTGCCCAGAGGGGTATGCTGTCCAGGCAGGGTCTCTCCTCTTCCTAGCAGTCCATCTGCCCCCCACCACTGCCTGCTCCTTGAGTCCCGTCAAAGCCCTTGATGGAGCCAAGGCCAGACTGTGCCCCTTGTGTCCTCGCTACAGGTTACTTGACCTGTCTGTGCCCGGGATTCCCTGAGTGAAAACCACAGACAACAAAAGCACCTGCTTCCTTGAGCCCCCCTGTATGCAGCTGCCAGACCCCACCCACCCCAGGCTGGCACTGCCCTGCCCCACAGGGCCCCTCCCAGCTGCTGGCAGGGCATACCCCCTCACTGACTACCCTGGTGAGAAGCTGGCAGTCCACCTGAAGTTCCCTGCTGAGCTGTGCACATGGCACTTCACAGGTCTGCAGGGAAAGGGGCTGCTCCACTCTGTCCCCTAAAACCACTCCAAATAGGACGCTGAAACATTGGCAATTCCAGACACCGGCCCGGGGGAGGAATAGGTGTGCAGGAGGGGCTGGACTTGTCCAATGCGTGCTGACTAGAGGCCTGAGGCTCGGGGATTGACGAGATGAACTCTGCAGACCCCAAAACACCCGCCTTGTCCACAGGGAGCCTTGGTCCCTCCCTGCCACCCCTGTCTCCCAGGCTCCTGGCCACTTCCCCTTTTGAATACCGGGCAGCCTCTGTCCGCCTGCCTCTCACCCTTGCTCAGCACAGTTGAGGCCAGCTTCCCTGTGAGCTGGGAGCAGCCAGCCCCACCCCAAAGCCACCCCGTAGACTGTGCTCAAAATCCAGGACCACCCACCCTACTTGAATGAATCCAGGTCTGAGCAGGCAGCCTGTCTGGCTCTGCCTCCCATGGCCCAGGCTCCCTTCTCCCACCACCTAATCCCCTGATTCTGCTGTCCCTCATCATTTAGTCCTCAGAAGAGGGTGCATCTAGGGTTAGGGGTCTGAGACTTCAATAAAACCGGAGTCACAAGTCACGTTTCAGGAAAGTGCAAAGAAACAAATACTAGCGCTGCGAAAGTTTACCTGAGAGCCTCTGAGACAGAACCCCCAACCTCAGTCCAGCCCAAAGGAGCCTGCCTGGCATCCGTGCCCCACCCCCACACTGGCCCCTGTCCCTGCTGCTGGCCCTTCCCTCCCCCTACCGGGTCTGGCTTATTCCTATTCCGCCTTTGGACTCAGCCCAAGCAAAACTTCTAGGAACCTTCTGGATGCCCTAAGGAACCCCTCTGAGCATTGGCTTCCATTATCTCTAGTCAGCCCTTGAGGGGGCTGGGTGGGGTCAGGCCAGGGCCTGCTGGCAGAAATTGCACAGTCTGGTCAGCGGAAGGAAGCCACAGCCCCTGTGTTCTCATCTCTGAAATAGGGAAGCACTCCTGTGTGAAGTCTTGAGATCTAGGGTGGACAGAGGCTTTTCATTACTATAGGCATCTGCACAAGTTCCCTTTAGAGAGGGGCACCCAGGAAGGGGCCTGCCATGTGACGTTGGCTAGTTACCAGCCTGGCTCTTCTGCCTTGGTGCCCTCTCTATAGACTTCCTGCTCCAGAAGGTTCTTGGGAGGCTTAGCTCAGTGCCTAGAACATAGTAAAGTGCTGGATCAAACATTAGTATTCTGTTAATGATCATGCCCAAAATACACAGGTCAAAAGGGTTCTCCTTCTGTGGGTGTGGCTGGCTGTCACTTTGGGGAAGTGGTTGGGTTTCCAAAATAACCAGATGGGGAAGTTACAGAGCTTGAGAAATCCCCCCAAATTCCTGACACCCTTGCCCTCCTTTCTACTCACTCTTGGTGACCCCACTGCCCAGTGGTCCCAGGACAGAAGTGAGACATGTCCTGTTTTGTGCCCATCTGTGTTTGGAGTCTGTGCACGCAGGGCCGGGAGACCCCACCAGAGGAGACGGAGCACCTCAGGTATGGGGGCAGGGGAAAGCTGGCAGCCAGGCTGCTGCAGAGGACTCCACTCCGCACAAGTTGTGGGAGCCCCGCATGTACACCGGGAATAACGGTGGGCACGTGGGGAGCCAGGCAGATCACCAAGGACCGAACAGTGCACTCTCCCAGTTCTTCTACAGTGACCCCTTGTTCATAGACGTGTCCCAGGAGCCTGGCACACAGTTCGGACACCTGACTCCTGGGTGGGCCGGGGGGAGGTCGGCAGCTCCGCCAGAAGCTACAAAGTGGGTGACTGTGTCCTTGGTCCCCTTCCTCCGTCCGCTGTGTCCTCCGGTGCTGGTGGTGGTGAGGTGGGTGGGGGGTGACGGTGCCAGCAGGTCGCCCTGGAGGGGCGCCCTTTGACATCCCAGGCCTAGAGCCCTTGTAGTCCAGGGAGTGCGCAGGGCCCCGCCAGGGTGCCCGGGGTGGGAGAGGCCCCGGTGCCCGCCGCCCCCGCGGCCGCCCCCTCCAGCTGTTCGGGCAGGGAGGGGCCGTGCGGTCGCAGCTGCCCGCCACTGGATCCCGAAACTTGTGCCCTCTACGCAGATTCACACCCCGTCGGTTATGGAACCCTAAGCGGGGGCTGTCACCCTCCGGGGGTCCTCAGCCGGCCCCCCAGCCCGCGGTGGAGGGGAGCGGGGACCGCCAGGGGGCGGGGGCAAGGGGCGCGAGCGGACGTGCTTCCCACGCGGCGGGAGGAGTGGGGAT
>LNAC01000380.1:2347728-2367039 GCA_002007465.1 Ailurus styani
CCGCGCCGTGCCCTTTGCCCCGCCGCCGGGCGCCCCGAGGGCAGAGGCGGCTGCCGGCGGAGGGCGCGCTCGCCACGGCGCCGGGTCTTTGTGTTGGACGTGCTCGCCCCGCGGGGCCCCGCACCCCGACCCGCCGCTGCCCCCGCTGCCGGGGAGAACGGTCGGTTTTAGGGAGGAAAGGTAGGGTCCACCTGCAGAATGAAGAGGCGGGTTTTTGTGTTTCTAGGAGGGGATGGCCCCGCCTCTTTAGTCCCTGAAGCCACAGGACTTTTCTGTGAGCTTCCAGCGGCGGAGGGCGCTTCGGACGCGGCGGCCCCCGGGGGGACCGCGTGCAGGGGAGCGTGCCGCCGAGGGCCCCGCCAGCAGCCTCACCGCTGCCCTGCTTACACCTGTGCACCCCCGCGAGCCCGCTTCGCCGTCCCAGGTTCGGAGCGGGCCGCTTGTGCCTCCACCGCGTCCTTTGTCGTCGCGCCGGAGGCCGGCCGTTGGCTGCACCCCAGGCCCACGATTGCCCGGCCCTGAGCTTAGCCGTGGGGACAGGTAAAGAAGCAGCCCTGCACGGCCCGCAGATTGCTGTCCTGACAACTGGATTTCAGCGCGTGAGGACACGTGCCTGGCTTCATGCAGAGCTGCCCAGACCCTGGTTTTCCTCGTCTGCCCCAGGAAAAGTGCGGCTGCCTCTCCCTAACAGCCCCTTTCCCGTCTGGATCCTGTTCAGTTCACAGGGCTGCGGCTCAGGCTCCTGGCTCAGTTACCAGAGAACTTTCCGGAAGGTCTTCCTTGGTTCGCACACTGCCTCTGCAGTTGCCTAGTTTGATGACGTCCTTGCCAGCGTTGGCACTATTGATGGGGGGAGAAGGGAGGAGCGACTTTATAGGGACTTGTTGTCCACCTCCGTGTCAACTGATGAGGTTCAACACTTTCCTGTTTCTGTCACCAAATAAGCTTTCCTTTTTCATTCAGTATTTTTAACAAATTGAGAGCAGTCAGTGGATGTCATGGGCATCACATCTGTCTGTGGGTGTGTGTCCGGCTTCTATCCTGGATGCCTCACTGCCATCCCAGCCTGTCCCCTGCCCACCAGGTGTGAGTTCTAGGAAATGTGGCTGCCCAACACTTTTTTCCTTATAAAATTTCCCAATGCCAGAGTTTGTTTTTTTAATTAGATCTGTGCTGCGGCGCGCTCCTTCGGTGCAGTGTGCCACCCTTGATCTCAGTGTTCTGAGTTCGAGCCCCGTGTTGGCTGCAGAGATGACTTACAAATGATACTTTTTTAAAGATTTTGTTTACTTATTAGAGAAGGGGAGGGAGAGGGAGAGAGACTCTGAAGCAGACTCTGAGCCCGACGGGGGACTCGATCCACAACCACGAGATGATGAGCCGAAAGCCAGAGTCAGATGCCCAACTAACTGAGCCACCCAGGCACCTCTAACAATGAGACTTAAAAAAATAACAAGAAGAAAATAAAATCAGATTCATGCTGTCAGGAATGTGCGTGAACTTGGACGGAATTTGAACTTCATCCTTTTCAGAGTTAACATACTGGAACAACCTTGACATCAAGTAGCTTTTGTGAGTAAATATTAACAGCTTCTAGATAATGAGTAGTAGAAGATTTTTAAATACATTTGCCTTGCGTGATTTTGATAGGTTTATTCCTTTTTTAATTGTTTGTTTTGAAATAATTATAGATTCACAGGAAGTTGTGAAATAGTTTAGAGAGACCCTTGTAACCCTCTCCACTTCATTTTACACACCCACCGTATGGTAGTTTCTACAACCAGGAAATCAGCACTGGAAAACTGTCGCTAACTACACTACACTCCTATTCAGATTCCACCAGTATTTCCGTGCAAATGATTCTCTGCAGTTTTGCCCCGTGTAACTCGGATGTTCCCACAAGCACTCCATCATGCGGAGGGAGCCTGTGCGGCCCCCTGCCCCACTCACACCCACCTGCGTGATTTTACTGTCTTGAGAATGTATGTGGGATCACTCTGTGACCGCTCGACATTGGCGTCTTTCGCTCTGCATAGTGCCCCCCACATCCATCCGAACAGCTGCAGGCGTCAACAGCCGGCCCGTGTGTTGCCCAGTGGTGTTTCACCGTGTGGACGGAGCTCGGTTGGGTGAAGCGGCGGGAGACCTTGGGGCGGCCAGTTGCAGTCTGGCGATTGCACGTGAAGCTTCTGCGAACACTCCTGTGCAGTGTTTATGTGGGCGTACGGTTTTATTACTCTGAGATAAATGCCACCTTGCAGTTGCTGGGTTCTGTACTTCTCTTTTCTAAGGTTTTCTAAGAAACAGCCAAACTTCCAGACTGACCGTGTCGTTCACGTTCCAGCAGCATGTGAGTGATGGTTTCTCTGCAGTCTGGCTTTGGTGGTCTTGGCAACCCGACAGGTGCAGTGATGCTGTTATTTGAATTTCCTGGTGGCCGGTGGCGTGGGGCTTCATGTGCTTGTTCACGTGCGTGTGTGTCCTTTGCTGGGTTTGTCCTTTTTGCCCATTTTCTGATTGGATTATTTGGTTTTTTACTTCTGCATTTTGAGAGTTCTTTGCATATTCTAGATAGAAAACCTTTGTTGTATATCTCATTTGCAGATATTTTCTCCCGCTCTGCAGCTTGTTTGTATTCTCTTCACAGGGTCTTCCAAGTTTCTCATTTTCTTGAAGTCCAATGTATTGATTTTTTTTTTTTTACCTTTTATGGACTGTATATATCATGTATAAAAAATTCTCTCTAGTCCTAGGTTTTAAAAACTTTCTCCTTTGTTTTCTTTCTTTTTTAAGATTTTATTTTTAAGTTAACGTCTCCACCCAAAGTGGGGCTTGAACTTACAGCCCCAAGGCCAAGAGTCGCACGCTCCACCGACCAAGACAGCTAGGCACCCTGTTCCTACGTTTTCTAATAAAAGTTTTATAGGTTGTGATTTACACTTGACATAATCCATTTCGATTTGCTTTTAGTTTTTGTTTAAGGTGTGAAGTTCAGGTTGAGGTTCACTTTTCTTTCCCCAGTTTTATTGACAAATAATTGACATACAGCATTTGTTGGGTACAAAACATTGTCCCAAGACTCAGTGTGGTAGAATTCTTAAGCTGTGAGTGGAGGCTGAGATAGTATCACCTACATACTTGGCTACAGAGTCGTTTGTGTTCAGCACTTTACCCTGGGACAGGTGAGGTGGTGGTGGAAGGTGGATTGGCCCCGGTTGAAGTGTGGCTCAGCAGACCATGTGCTGCATGTTGGGAGCTCTTGTCCGTGTCCTGTGGCCCTAGGAGCATGGGCCCCGATGCCAGCTCTGCCCCGTCCTAGCTGTGTGGCCCTGGGCTTCTGTGTCCTAGACAATCCCGTGCCTCTCATTGTGCCCACGAGTCAGGTGACTCGAGTAAGCGCTCGGCGAGGACCTGGCAGGGTGGGCACCAGACTGGATGGGCTTCTGCTGCTCGCTGGTCGTCCTGGTCTTGGATGAGCGTTCATATCTCTGCAGGCAGCCCTGTTTCTGCTCCTCTGCTCTCGGACAGGGAGAGGGCAGCGCGCGTGCAGAAGCTCAGCTCAGCCTCATCTGCACTTCCCTTGTTGATTGGGCCGTTCCACATCTCTCCAAGTTCGCCTGTGTTTGTATCAGAGCCGGCTTAGGTATCATTGTCAGCCTGTCCTTTTTTCCTCAGACATAATTGGTTCCAACAGTGGTGATTATTTCCTTTTAAAGATTGCATTGTTACGACTTGCCTAGTAGGCTCCTTCCTGAGTGCCGTGCGGAGTGGGGCATTTCAGGGGGCCTTGCCCTAATGCTGCGTATCAGAGGAGAGGAGCTAGTTGGCTTTACTGCTCCGTGGCAGAGTGAGGCTGCCCCAAGGCTCTTGGTCACAGCTCAGAACTGAAGTTTTTCCCCTACTTGGCTGAGGTTCTGTTAGCAAAGAATGTTAGGTTCTGTATGTTTGCTTGTTTGATTTAATGATGCACAGTTGTCGACACAAAGTGAACAAACCTTTTAGAGTCTCTGAAAGTCGGAGCGTCTGGATGGCCCAGTCGGTGACTCTTGATTTCGGCTAAGGTCATGAACTCAGGGTTGTGAGATCAAGTCCCATATCAGGCTCTGCCCTCACCGGGGCGTCTGTTTGAGATTCTGTCTCTCCCCCTGCCCTTCCCCCCTGTGCTTGCTCATGTGCACGCTCTTTTGAGCAAATAAATAAATAAATCTTTTAAAGAAAAAAAAAAGAATCTCTGAAAGTAAAAAAGAGTTTTACTTGAGCTCAAGTTGGGACAGTTGCCCTGGAAACACGTCTTCATAGGGAAGAAAGCATTCCAGGAAATGAATGGTTTTTACAGCATAATGCACTTTTTACATCTTGTAAAAGCTCAAAAGATCATAGATCAGCATATAGGCAGCAATCACCAGTTCTGTCATAAGGGGTGTGGGGGTGGGGGCACCGATTGCCGTCTCGAGGCCGCGGCGATTCTCCCTTAGGCTGCCCGTTCACAAAGTAGGTGCACAGTGCACTCGTGGGGGCCGTAGATCAGGCCTTCGGGTTTTTGTTTCTTTTTTTAAAGATTTTATTTATTCATTTGACACAGAGAGAGAGATTACAAGTAGGCAGAGAGAGAGGAGAGAGGAGGAAGCAGGCTCCCTGCTGAGCAGAGAGCCCGATGTGGGCCTCGATCCCAGGACCCTGGGATCATGACCTGAGCCGAAGGCAGCGGCTTTAACCCACTGAGCCACCCAGGCGCCCTGTTTTTTTTTTTAAGATTTTATTTATTTATTTCACAGAGGGAGAGAGATCACAAGGAGGCAGAGAGGCAGGCAGAGAGAGAGGAGAGAGGAGGAAGCAGGCTCCCTGCTGAGCAGAGAGCCCGATGCGGACCTCGATCCCAGGACCTTGAGATCATGACCTGAGCCGAAAGCAGAGGCATTAACCCACTGAGCCACCCAGGCGCCCCAGACCTTCGGTTTGAACGAAGTTTGTGTGCAGTCATGTTGACTGAGAAAGAAATCTAAGATGTTTTCACTTGTATGTCAGACCTTTACAGAGTTTTTCTCTCATCCTAGTTGGCATACAGTGTTGTATTAATTTCGGGTGTACAACGTTGACTCAGCAGTTCTGTAGATTACTCAGTGTTCATGGAGATAACTGTCGTCACCGTCTGTAACCATTCAGCATTATTACACTGTTATTTACTTACATATTTATCCGGGAGAGAGAGAGACAGGGAGAGCACTCACGCACAAGCAGGGGGAGCGGCTGGCGGAGGGAGAAGCAGACTCCCTGTTGAGCAGATGCTTAACTGACTGAGCCACCCACCCAGGTGCCCCTGGTCCGTGTGAGGATTAAGTAAATTACAAAAGAGAAGCAGTTAGGGCAGTGCTAGGCACAGAGAAGATGCTCAGTTAAGTTCGTGATTAGTTAGCCCTTGGATAGCTCTGAATGTAATAAAGGAGGTAAACATATGCATATAATTTTTTTCACATATTGAGCAAAACTCTGCCATCTTGTATGTCTTACCTGTGTGCCCTGGCATCTTTTTGGGCCCCGCACAGCCTCTCTGTCCTCGCCTCCTGGCACGTGGTGCTGCCCCTCGTTCTGCGTCCTGAAACCCTTGCTGCTCTCGCGCTCTTGACTTCACACCGTTGGTTTCCTCCCATACCTCTCTTCTGACCCTTCCATTTGGCTCCTAAATGGGGGCATGTCCCAGATCCAGTCCTTGGGTCTCCTGCCCACCCCCCGGGGGAGTCCATCTAGTTCCACGGTTGTAAGCACTCAGCACGTGCTGATAGAGCCGGGATCTCTGTGCCCAGACCCGCCTATCCCCAGAGCTCTGACCTTAAACATACAGCTGCCTGCTTGTCTTCTTCCCTTGGCTGGTAATAACCATGTGAATTCGGGGAGGCACCTCGCAGGCCCTGAGAGCCCTCCGTGAGAGAATTTCTGGAGCTTCCATGCTAAGAGGAGGAAGGAGACAGGCAACAAGTGAGGGGCGTCTGGCTGGCTCCGTGTAGACCGCAACCCTTGATCTCGTGTTGTGAGTTCCAGCCCCATGTTGGGTATAGAGATTACTTAAAAATAAAATCTTAAAAAAAAAAAAAATACGTGGGCGCCTGGGTGGCTCAGTGGGTTAAAGCCTCTGCTTTCGGCTCAGGTCATGATCTCAGGGTCCTGGGATTGAGGCCCGCATCGGGCTCTCTGCTCAGTCGGGAGCCTGCTTCCTCCTCTCTCTCTCTCTGCCTGCCTCTCAGCCTACTTGTGATCTGATCTCTCTTTGTCAAATAAATAAATAAAACCTTTAAAAAAATATATGAGGGGCATCTTGGTGGCTCAGCTGATTAAGCATTGGACTCTTGATTTCAGCTCAGGTCACGAGATCAAGTGTTGGGCTCCGTGCTGGGTGTCGAGCGTGCTTCAGTTTCTCTCTCCCTTTCCCTCTGCTCCTCTATCCCACGTTTCCACCCACATGCAATCAATCAATCAATAATAAATAGATAAATAGATGAATAAATAGTCTATCTAATCTGTCTTAAAAAAGAGTTGGACTCCTAACTGGCTGAGCCATCCAGGCACCCCAGCAATAAAGTATTTGGTATGTACTTTACTTTTTTAAGATATTGTACACTTTATAGAGACTACAGTATAGTCTAAGCACAAATTTTATATGCACTGGGAAACCAAAAAAGTTCACTTGACTTGCTTTATTGCAATATTTGCTCTACTGTGGTGGTCTGGACCCAAACCTAGAATATCCCTGATGAATGTCTGTGCTAAGATTAGTGCAAAATGGATTATACACCTAAATGTATTTTCAGAAAAAAAGCACTGAAGAAAATCTTAGTGGCCTTGGGTTTGACAGAAGTTTCCTAAATAGCACATAGAGATTACCAAGTATTAAAAAAAATTGGGGCGCCTGGGTGGCTCAGTCAGTTAAGCGTCTGCTCTCGGCTCCGGTCATGATCCCAGGGTCCTGGGATCGAGCCTCGAGTTGGTCTCCATGCCCAGTGAGAACTCTGTTTCTCCCTCTCCATCTGCCTGCCGCTCTTCCTCTGCTTATGCGCTCTCTCCTCTGTCAAATAAATACATAAAATCTTTCTTAAAATATTTATTTATTAGAGTTCACGGGGGAGAGAGCAAGAGAGAGAGAAAGCAGGGGCAGAGGGAGAGGGACAGAGAGAAGCGGACTCCCCGTTGAGCTGAGAGCCCAGTGTGGGGCTCTTTCCCAGGACTCCAGGATCACGACCCAAGCTGGAGACAGACACTTAACCAACTGAGCCTCCCAGGTGCCCAATACATAAGATCTTAAAAAGAAAAGAAAGAAAATTGACAAACTCATTACAGTTAAAATCTTTTAGCCTTCATAAGGCAACTATTAAGAAAATGAAAGTACAAGCTACAGAGCAAAAATATTTGCTAAACATATGTTACAAAACGTAATGTTACAAAGGATTTGTATCCAGAATGCATGAAGAGTTCTAAAATCTTAGTAAGAAAACAAGCAATCAGGGTGCCTAGGCGGCTCAGTCATTAAGTGTCTCCCTTAAGCTCAGGTCATGATCCCAGGATCTGGGATCGAGCCCCACATCAGACTCCCTGCTCTGCAGGAAGCCTTTTTTTTCCCTCTCCCCCTGCCCCCTGCTTGTGTTCCTGCTCTCGCTATCTCTCTCTGTCTCTGTCAAATAGATAAATAAATAAAATCCAAAAAAATAAAAAAATAAAAAAGCAAGCACTCAGAAATGGGCAAAACATCCCAACTTTGGGCAGATTCCACAAAGAAGATACGTCAGCTGCAAATAAGCACATGAAAAGATCCCCAACCGCATCAGCCGTCAGGGAAACAGACTCAAACCACAATAAGATACCACTTGACACTCAGCTGGAACAGCTAAATATGTAAGAAAACTGACCGCAGCAAGTGCTGGTGAGGCCAGGGAGGAACTGGAAGCCTCCCACAGCACTGCTGGGAATGAGGACGGTGTGTCTGCCGTTTGCTCCAGCTGTTCCCCCCGCCTGTAGCCAAGAGAAATAAAAGCTTGTGTCCCCACAAAAACACGTCTGACTCTACTTGTGATACCCCAAAGCCGGAAACAAGGCTCCATTCAGATCTTTGCTCAGATGTCACTTCCTCAAGAAAACACCTGCGCGCGCACACACACACACACACACACCCTCCTTATCCCTCACATTCATTTCCTTGTCTTTATGGTGATCACTACTTGCTCTTCCATTACTCTTTCATTTGTTTTTGTTTGTTTAAAGATTTTTTATTTTATTATTTTAAAGATTCTGTTTATTTGTCAGAGAGAGAGAGAGCATGAGACGGTAGGAGGGGCAGAGGGAGAGGGAGAAGCAGGCTCCCCGCTGAGCAGGGAGCCCGATGCGGGGCTGCATTCCAAGACCCGGGGATCATGACCTGAGCCGAAGGCAGACGTTTAACTAACCGACTGAGCCACCCAGGTGCCCCTAAAGATTATTTATGAGTATGGGGTGAAGGGCAGGGAACCTCAGGCAGACATCCTGCTGAGCATGGAACCCGAGGCAAGGCTCAGTCTCACAACCCTGAGGTGACCTAAGCCAAACCAAGAGTTGGATGCCTAACCAGTGCAACCACGCAGGCGCCCCCAAGTGTCCGACTCTTGATCTCCCCTCAGGCCTTGATCTCAAGGTTGTGAGCCCAGCGTGGAGCCTAATTAATAAATACAGAAACAAACAAACTTTATTGCTAAAACATGCTAACTGTCATGTGAGCAGCAGGGATGGCTGCCGACTGATCGGGGAGGTGGTTGCTGGAGGCTGGAGTTGCCGTGGCGATTTCCTAAAATAAGGCAACAATGAAGTTTGCTGCATCGATTGACTCTTCCTGTCACGGACAATTTCTCTGTAGCAGGCGATGCTGTTTGATGGCATCGTACCCACAGGACAGCTTCTTCCCCAGCTGGAGTCAGTGCTCTCACACCCTGCGCGGCTTTACCGACTCCGTGTGTGTGATGATCTCAGTCTTCTGTTGTTATTTCAACAGTCTTCACAGCGTCTTCGCCGGAGTACATTCCACCTCAAGATGCCACTCTCTGTTCTTCCAGAAGGAGCAACAACTCATCCATCCAAGTTTTATCATGAGGTTGAAGTGATGCTGTCCCATCTTGTGGCTCCACTTCTGATTCTAGCTCTCTTGCTGTTTCCATCTGCAGCGACTTCCTCCCCTGAAGTCCTGAGCCCCTCAAAGTCATCCATGAGGGTGGGAGTCCATTTCTTCCAAACTCCTGTTCGTGTTGGTATTTTGTCCTCTTCCCATGAATCATGAATGTTCTTACTGGCATCTAGAATGGTGAATCCTTCCCAGGTTTTCCATTGACTTTGCCCAGATCCATCAGAGGAGGAAGCACTGTCTATGGCAGCCATAACCTTACAGAATGTATTTCTTAAATAATAAGACTTGAAAGTTGAAATTACTCCTTGACTGGTGGGCTGCAGGAAGGATGTTGTGTTAGCAGGCCCGGAAATAACATTCATCTCATTGTACATCCGTCAGAGCTCCTGGGTGAGTAGGTACACTGTCAGTGAGTCGTACTCTTCTGAAAGGAATCTTTTTTTTTTTTCTGAGCAGTAAGCCATGGGCTTAAAATAGTCAACTGGGGCACCTGGGTGGCTCCATCGGTTAAGTGTCCAAGTCTTGGTTTCAGCTCAGGTCATGATCTCAAGGTCGTGTAATGGAGCCCTGCACTGGGCTCTGTGCTCAGTCTGCTTGAGATTCTCTCTTCTCTCTTCTGCCCCCCCCCCCACACCCCAGCATGCATGTTTGCTCGCTCGCTCTCAAATAAGTAATCATTTTTTAATAATTCAGTCAACCACATTGTAAGCAGATGACTGTCACCCTGGCTTTGTTGTTCGTTTCTAGAGTGCAGGCAGAGTGCTCTTCGCATAATTCTTAAGGATTTTCTCAATGGTCAGTGAACATTGGCTTCAACCTAAAGTCACCAGCTGCATTAGCCCCTGACAAGAGAGTCAGCCTGTCCTTTGAAACTTTGAAGTCAGGCAATGACTTCTGCTCTCTGGCTAAGACGGTCCTAGATGGTGTCTTCTGCCCACATCAGGCTGCTTTGTCTCCGTGGAAAATCTGTTGTTAAGCATAGCCACCTTCACTAACAATCTCAGCTGATCTTCTGGAGAACTTGACACGCTTCTGCATCAGCACGTATTTCTCTGCCTCGTACTTTCACTTAACAGAGATGGCTTCTTCCTTTCAACCTCCCGAACCAGCCTGTGGCGGCTTCCCGCTCCCCTTCTGCAGCTTCCCCACCTCTCTGAGCCTTTACAGAGTCAGGGAGAGTCAGGGCTTTCCTCCAGATTAGACTGTGGCTTAAGAGTATGTTGTGGCTGGTTTGATCAGCAATAAGGCTGTTTTGCTTTCTTGTCTTTGTGTGTTCACTGGAGTGACACTTCAGGAATTTTTCCTTTGCACTCACAACTCAGCTAACTGGGACGAGAGGCCTCGTTTTCAGCCTGTCTCAGTTTGCAGCATGCCTTCCTCACTGAGCTTAGTCATTTCTAGCTTTGATTTAAAGTGAGAGACGTGTGGAGTGCCTGGCCGACTGGCTTGGTCAATAGACTGCGACTCTTTATCTCAAGGTCGTGAGTTCAGGCCCCACGTTGGCATGGAGCCTACTTTAAAATAAATAATGTGAGAGATGGGCCTCTCTTCCTTTCACTTGAACACTTAGAGGACATTGTTAAGGGTATTGATGGGCCAATTTCAATACTGTCGTGTCTCAGGGAATAGGGAGGCCTGAGGAAGGGGAGAGAGACCGGGGACCGGCCGGTCCATGGAATGCTTAGAAACACACAACGCTTACCTGTTAAGTTTGCTATCTTAAATGGGGGCAGGGGAGTGGTGCCCTAGAACAATATAATTGTAGTCTCAAAGATCACTGATCACAGACCACTGTAACAAATAGAAAAGTGAGAAACTTTGAAATATCGCAAGAATTACCACAGTGTGACACAGAGACACAAAGTGAGCAATGCTGGTGGAAAATGGTGCCTGGAATGTGCTTGGAGCAGGGCGACCACAGACCTTCAATTTGTAGAAAATGTCATGTGTGATGCCTATGTGTGGTGTGAAGAAAGACTTTGACTTTATTCTTTTAGACATGGCTGTCAAGTTTTTGTGGCATTGCTTGAAGAAAAGATGATCTTTTGTCTGCTGAATCACCTTAGCACGAGTGTTGAAGATCCACTGATTGAGGGGCACCTGGCCGGCTCGACTGGAAAAGCATGTGACTCTTGATCTCAGGGTTATGAATTTGAGCCCCGTGTTGGGTGTAGAGATCACTTAATTACCAATAAATTTAATAAAAAAAGAAAATCTGTTGACTGTACCTGTGTGAAGTCGGCATTTTGGCATTCGTTCTGTTCCCTTGATCTGGGTATCTGTGTCAAAACCACGCTGTCTGTTAGAGCAGCTCGACTGTACATCGTGAAGTCAGGAAGTGTTAGTCTTACTTTGTTCTTTTTCGGTTTTTTTAGCTATCTTAGGCCTAGGTCACCCACATTTCCATATGAGTTCTAGAATCCGTTGTGGGTTTTTTTTGTTTGTTTTTTTTTTAAGAAAGAGAGCATGGGGGGCGCCTGGGTGGCTCAGTCGGTTAAGCTACTGCCTTCTGCTCAGGTCATGATCCCAGGGTCCTGGGATCGAGTCCAGCATCGGATCCCTGCTCTGCAGAGAGCCTGCTTCTCCCTCTCCCTCTGCCTGCCGCTCTGCCTGCTTGTGCTCTCTACCTCTTCTAAATAAATAAATAAAATCTAAAAAAAAAAAAAAAAGAGAGCATGGGTTGGGGGATTGGGTATAGAGGCAGAGAGAGTCTCCAGCAGACTCCATACTGAGCATGGAGCCTGACTTGGGGCTCAATCTCCCAACCTCAAGACCATGACCTGAGCCAAAATCAAGCTCTGTAGTCAGCACGGAGTCAGCTTGGGATTCTCTCTCTCTCTCCCTTTCCCTCTCCCGCTTGTGCTCCCTCCCTCTGTCCCTCTGTCCCTCTGTCCCTCTCTCTCTCTCTCTCTCTCTCTCTCTGTCTCAAATTAAAAAAAGAGAGAGAGAGAGACGGACACTTAACCGACTGAGCCATCCAGGGGCCCCAGTTCGTCATTTTCTGTAGAAGAGTCTGCTGGGGGTTTGTGTGTAGGAACCGTGGCAAATCTCCATCAGTCTGAGAACTGAAATCCGACACTGTCGGCTGCTTCAGTCTGTGAACGCGCTTTTGTCTTCATTTGTTTGCTTCCTTTCATTTGTGTCAGCGGCGCTTGTAGTTCTCGGTGTACAGGTTCTGTGCTGTTGCCTGTTAGTGAGATGCCATTGATGTGTGACCTCCTGCTGTCAGGTGCACAGTAATGATTTGATGTGTCTGTATTGGGAAGTGACCACTACAGTGGGTCTGGTTAACATCCATCACCACGTGGAGTTACACGTTGTTTCCTTATGATGACAACTTTTAAACTCTTCTCTTAGCGACATTCAAATATATGCTCCATTATTATGGCCTAGAGTCGCATGGCTGCACACCACATCCCATGACTCATTTTGTAGCTCGGATTTGGTTCTCTACCTCTTTCGTCAGCTACATCCCTGTTTCAGTGCTATTGTAAATGGTGTATGTATGTACGTATTTATTTGACAGAGAGAGAGGCACAGCAAGAGAGGGAACACAAGCAGGGGGAGTGGGAGAGGGAGAAGCAGGCTTCCCGCTGAGCAGGGACCCCAGGATCATGACCTGAGCTGAAGGCAGGCGCTTAACGACTGAGCCAGGCAGGTGCCCCCTTTTTATGTATGTATGTATGTATGTATGTATGTATGTATTTTTATTTTTTTAAAGATTTTACTTATTTATTTAACAGAGAGAGAGATCACAAGTAGGCAGAGAGGCAGGGAGGAGGAAGCAGGCTCCCCGCTGAGCAGGGAGCCTGACGTGGGCCTCGATCCCAGGAGCCTGAGATCATGACCTGAGCCGAAGCAGAGGCTTAACCCACTGAGCCACCCAGGCGCCCCTTTTTATTTATTTTTAAGACTCATCTATTTATTTTATTTTTTAAAGATTTTATTTATTTATTTGACAGAGAGAGAGAGATCAGATCACAAGTAGGCAGAGAGGCAGGCAGAGAGAGAGGAGGAAGCAGACTCCCCACCGAGCAGGGAGCCCGATGTGGGTCTTGATCCCAGGACCCTGAGATCATGACCTGAGCCAAAGGCAGAGGCTTTAACCCACTGAGCTACCCAGGCGCCCAAGACTCATCTATTTGTTTTAGAGAGTGTGTGCATGAGTGGGCGGAAGGGGCAGAGGGAGAGGGAGAGAGTCTACAAGCAGACTCCCCACTGAGTGTGGAGCCCAATGCAGGGCTCGATCCAGGAACGCAAGATGATGACCTGAGCTGAAACCAAGAGTCAGCCGCTTAACCGACTGTCTCCTGTAACCTGGCTGATAAACTCACTTATTGGACATAGTCACTTTTTTGTAGATTCCTTATAATTTTCCGTGTAGAAGACCATGTCATCTGACAGTACAATTTTTTTTTAAAGTAATCTCTACACCCATTGTGGGGCTCAGACTCACAACCCCAAGATTAAGAGTCACATGCTCCACCAGCTGAGCCAGCCAAGTGCCCCTGACAGTACAGTTTTACTGGTTCCTTTTTAATCTTTATGGCTTTTACTTCGTTTTCCTGCCTTATTGCACTGGCTACATCCTCCATACGGTATTGCATAGGAGTGGTTATATCAGACATGTTCTTGTAGGCTTGGGATTTTAGTAAAGATTTTTTTCATAGGTTTGGATGAAACATCAGTGTTTCTCAGGGTATGAGGATACTGATGTGCTAGGGCAGTGTTGTCAACTCTAGCTAAAATTTAGTATCACCTGGGGAGCTTTTTTTTTTTTCTTGAAAGATTTTATTTATTTGAGAGCGAATGAGTGAGAGAAAGAGGGAACACAAGTAGGGGGGAGGGGCAGAGGGAGAGGGAGAAGCAGACTCCCCGCTGAGCAGGGAGCCTGATGTGGGGCTCAATCCAGGACCCTGGGATCACGACCTGAGCCGAAGGCAGAGGCTTCACCGACTGAGCCACCCAGGCGCCCCCACCTGGGAGCTCATAAAACTACTGATGCCTTTAGTCTTGGTTGGGTGTGGGAATTATTTCCTGAAGCTCCTCAGGTGGTTGTAAGGTGCGGCCAGGGTAGTGCAGGGGCGCCATCACCTTTCACCTTAACACAGAGGCGCGGGCTTGTCTGTGCCTTCTGCCCGCCCCACCCCATTCGCCTCTGGCAGCGCCGTCACCCTCTGACGCGTCCTCAACCCGTCCGTGAGAACGTTGGGTTTTACTGTGTGTATTCTAGTCTCTTCTGAGGTGACTTTCTTTACTTCGCTTGTCCCTGCAGCGTTGGTTGAGTGGCAGTTTATCCTGCTGGTTCCACCTGGGTGCCACCTCACTCCTGTGACAAGCCTGTCCTGCCTGCTCTCCCCCTTGGGCAGGCACGGGTGGGCTCCTGAGCTGCAGACACCCTCGCTGTGACCCTGTGGTGGCCCGGCCTTCCTGTCCTTGGAGGATTCCCTGTTTGGTCCCTTGATCTACACCGGGTTCCGTCAAACTCTGCCCTGCTTTTTCCCTTGTTCAGTATACTGATTTTGGCCTGTGTTTGTCACTGCTTCTGCCTTTCTTAGACTTATTTTATTCTTTTTCTAGCTTTATAGGAATCTTGGCTCATTACTCTTCATTCTCAAAAACTTCAACACACCTTAACAGGGCGGCATAGACTTTGGTTTGTGTTCACATTATTTTGGTCGTTTCGATGTGTTACAATGTTGGTGTGATATCCATTTTGGGCCCTAAGCTTAGGAGAAAGTTCAGGCATTGCCAGGTGGTTGCCTGATTGTTTTCTTTGTTCCTACTTTTTTGTCTTTTCCTGATTTTATTGTACTGTGGTTGGAAGGTAAGTTTCTCTACCTTCACTAGTGTTTGGAAGTTGACATTTTCTTTGAGGCTAAAAGAGGTTAGTTTTGGCAAATGTTTTATTGGCTCGTTCGCAGGGCCTGGAGTCCCAAGTGTATCTGCTCGTCAGTCTCACTTGGGAATAAGCGCTCGGGTCTGCCGCACGGGGGGCGCTGAGCACTGCACACCCGCGTCCCCGCCGGTGACTTCTCCTCTCATGGGCCTTTGGCCTCGTCTGTGGGAGACGCCACAGCTCCAGCCTGCTAGTTCTTTTTTTTTTTTTTTTTTTTAAGATTTTATTTATTTATTTGACACACAGAGAGATCAGATCACAAGTAGGCAGAGAGGCAAGCAGAGAGAGAGAGGAGGAAGCAGGCTCCCCACTGAGCAGGGAGCCCGATGCGGGCCTCGATCCCAGGACCCCGAGATCTTGACCTGAGCCGAAAGCAGAGGCTTTAACCCACTGAGCCACCCAGGCGCCCCAGCCTGCTAGTTCTTGCTCACTCTTGCAACGTTAGGTCTTGTGGATTCACTCGAAATGCAGGTGGGTTCCCGAGTTCTTAAATATCTTCGGGATAGAAGGAGACTGTTCTCAGGTCCTTTGGCAAATGGGACTTGAGCCATTTTTGTCCCTGGTGTGGGTATGTGTACATGTATGTTCTCTTCTGCCTGCGTATTTATTGACTTTGTGTATTTTATTAAATTAAGGTCTCAGTGTTTTTCTGATCGAAGTCCTCGTTTACCGGCCATGGAAACGGAGCAAGAGAACGTCAGCATGAGTCAGGCCCTGAGCGCAGATCCGGCCTCGTACCGCTGCTCCGCGTGCCATGGGGACGAGGACTGGGGGCCCAGCCACCCGATCCGGGGCCGGGCCAAGTCCCGCAGCCTGTCTGCCTCACCTGCCCTGGCGAGCACCAAAGAGTTCAGGTACGGAGCCCCCGGGCAGCCGCCCTGCCCTCCGCCCGGGGCTGCTTGGGAGGGCCCCGCGCTGCGGCTCCCCGAGCAGGGCCCGGACGCCCGCCTGGCTCCCAGGTCGCCGAGCCCGCTGGGACTTGCGGCGTCTGCGGAGCGTGGGTGGCGCCCGGAGGCCGGCGACGGGCTGGCGCAGGGTCGCAGGGCTGTTGGGCAAGCGCCCCGCCCCGCCCCACGAGCTCTTGCACAACGCGCTTGAATCACTGCGCCCCGAGCTGCCCACGGAGCGGCCCGCCGGGCAGCGTGGCGCTGGTGCCTGGCCTCGCGGCTGGGCTTCTGGAGCCGCCACCGCAGGGGGCTTTAGGCGGAAGCTCCCGAGCGCTCGCTGCTGCTCCCGCAGGGGTCTTGGCTCTCGAGTGCAAGGCGGTTTTCGGTAAAAAGCGCGCCCTTCCCTGGGTGGCGAGCAGGTCCTCCTCGCGTGGAAGGCTCTAGCATGCGTGGGAGCGGCTGCGCTGTCCGCATCTCTCCGTGGGGCGGCTCCCCGGCCGCTCCGCTGCTTTTTTTTTTAGATTTTATTTATTTATTTGACACAGCGAGAGAGAGAGATCACAAGTAGGCAGAGAGGTAGGCAGAGAGAGAGGAGGAAGCAGGCTCCCCGCTGAGCAGGGAGCCCGATGCAGGCCTCGATCCCAGGACGCTGAGATCATGACCTGAGCCGAAGGCAGAGGCTTTAACCCACTGAGCCACCCAGGCGCCCCCGGCTGCTCCGCTTCTGCCCATTGGTCCCGTGCGCTTCAGCAAGCGCCCCTGCAGTTCCGAGGCTGGGCGACGGGTGCGGTGATAGTGGGTCCGCTCACAGCGCCCCTAGAGCCAGAGCCCGGAGCACGCACCTGCCCGCTGCCCGTGAGCTGGAGCTTTCCCCAGGCTCCAGGGCTCTCCCTCGGGTCGGGGCCCTCTCCAAGACGGCTAGAGAATCGGTGTGGTCTGCATTGAATCTGAAGATTTGCTGACCCCACGAGACAGGTGAAGTCTGCTCCCTTCGGCCACCTTTGGGTGTAGAAGGGACCGTGAAGCCATCGGGGTTGACCATGTCCCATAACCCTGTCACTGCGGGGCTGTCCCCGTCACTCCTTGCAGCCTGTGCCAGGGTGGGCGTTGGGCCCTCACGAATGGAGGACGGTCAGGTGGCAGTGTCCCTGCGACGTGCACTGGCCACAGCCCCTTCATTTGGTGATTCGGTTATGGCTGAGTCACTTTTCACTTATTAGAGAAGTCGGGCCATTCAAGTAGTATCTTTTTTAGTGACCTGCAAATCAGCATGAGCATTTTTGTTAGAATTTTCATCTAGGTCATTTAGGGTTGGTCTGTAAGGTCTTGATTCTCAAGTATAAGGTCCCTGGGTTGGACTTGGTCAGAGGGACTGCTCGGATTCAGATTTCCAGGCCTGTCCCCGGAGGTGGTCTTCCCTGTTCTGGGGTGGGGCCTGGGCACCTGCCCTGGTTTGGGGTCCTTTCTCTGAGGCATGCACTCTGACTGCTGATGCTACGTGGACGGCGTGTGGTGCTCCAGGGCGCCTCTGTGGACCAGGGCGGTGTCTCCTGGGGCCATCACACAGACACTGAGCAGATGATGGACGTAAAGTCATTACGATTAAAAGCCTTTCTAGGGTCTAACAGTCTGCACCTAGGTCTGCTCACGGGCTGTGTCCCCTCTCCCCACAGGAGGACTCGCTCTCTACATGGGCCGTGCCCGGTGACCACATTTGGACCAAAGGCCTGTGTGCTGCAGAACCCCCAGACCATTATGTGAGTGTTGGGGGGCTCCTCGGGGGCGAGGCTGTCGTGGGGTCATGGTGCTGTGAAAGGTTCTGACTCGGGGTAAGAAGTACACTTTTCAAGTCAGTGGAAGCCACAGGGCATCTCCACGGGCTCTGGCGAGTGTGGGGCCTCTCTGCTCTCCAGATGGTGGGTGGGGGCCGGGCCCTGCTCCTCGGGCACCGCAGCTGGACGGGCTTCAGCTACCATCTCCAGTTACTGCTTTGTTTTGACAGTGAAAAGTCTAGAAGGAAACCAGCGTATTTCACATAGTAATATGCTGGGAGGGTCAGACATGCTTCTCCTTTGATTTTTTTTTTTTTTTGAGAAAGAGCACAAGGCGGGGCGGGGTGGGGGGGAGTCAGGCGGGGGGAGCAGCAGACTCCCCAGCGAGCGAGTAGCCCAATGCGGGATGGAGACCCCGGGATCATGACCCGAGCCGAAGGCAGACGCTTCACCGACTGAGCCCCCCAGGCTTCCTCCTTTAATTATCCTTGGAACAGGAGGACGTCAGTTGTATCTTGAAACCCTGCGTTTCCTTTTGAGAGACGCCTCCTTGCAGGTGCGGCTGGTACAAGTGTTCCCACACCCCAGTGCCTCTTTGGGGGCCACGCGGTGCCTGGATGAGAAACTGTAAAAATGAAGCAACCAGGCTTATTTGTCTGGACTCAGTGACTGTCCGGCTTCTCCCGTCCGAAGAGGCACGTGGTTCCAGGGGGCTGGGAGCTCTGTGAAGGGCTCTGCGCTCTGGCTGTGCTTTCTGTCTTCGGAAAACACACTGACATCACGTATCTGATGTTGGTGCTTTCTGTTAAACAGTCAGAATTCCCTCCCAGCCTGAGCCTTGTGCCTGGCGCTGCGTGGGAGCTCCCACCCTCCCTGCGGTCTAGGCCTCTCGAGGGGCCCCCGCAGGATCCTCCCCTTCAGGGCGAGCTGTGGGGGTCCCACATTTTGCACAGGGGTGAGGGCCGCAGGCTCAGGTGTGCCTCCTCACTAACCTGTCCTGGGGTCCTTTCTCTCTGGGAGGCAGCCTCCGCAGTGGGGACCCCTGGCCTCAGGTCACAGCCTGTCTGAACTGGTGCCAGCCGGTCAGCGCAGTGCTGCCACCTCCAGGCCACCCAGGCAATTCCCGCGTAAACTGGGAGGTCTTGTGACGGGGAAACCCAGGGACACGGCTGCCCTGCCTCTTACAGGCGCAGGAGGCCCCGGGTCTGGTGCAGGAATGAAGTCTTAGTGTCTCTGCTGCCACGAAGCTCCAGGCGGGTCCTTTCCGGACGCAGCCCCTCTAGTACCCCACAGCCCGTGCTGCACAGCAGCCACACTGGTCACCTGGCCCACCCAGGCGCCCCCACACCCAGAGCCCCAGCAGCCTGCTGCTGTGCCAGGCCCCGCCCTCTCCCGTGCCCCATGCCTTCCTGTTTGCTCTGACCCAGCCTGGCCCTGCCTTGGCCTTTCACCAGCTGCCTAAGGGCCCCTCCCTGCACTTCCTGGTCTTGGCAGACCTATTTGCTCCTTGTCACTCTGGTTGGCTTCAGTGCCACCGCAAGTGGCCTCTCACCGTCCAGCCTTGATTAGCCAGCCTGTACTCCCAGCTGAGCCACAGTCGCTATATGGGGCGGGCGG